>JAQGDQ010001003.1:0-71175 GCA_030141605.1 Tubiluchus corallicola
GCGAGATTAATTTCTTTGTCAAATATTTGCTTGCTTATAGTAGTTTTTTCTTTACGGAACACTGAAAAATATCATTTTGAAGTACATAACATACTCTAAACTATAAATAACATTCTGTAGCGGATAGCCCTATAGGCTGAATAGGCTGAAGCCTAAGGCCCGGGATCAAAAGGGGCCCGGCAAAATAAAACGAAAAAAATTTTTTTTTGTAAAAAAAATAAATTGACAAAAGAGCAAGGGGCCCGCCAAAATAAAATATAGAAAAAAGTTTTTTTTCAAAAGTCAGTCACTATATTTCAAATCGGGTTTACACAAATCAAGTTTACACAATTTAAGTTTACACAATTCACGTTTACACAGTTTAAGTTTAAGTTCAAAATTTCAGTTTCCGAATTTTTCTGGGGGCAAAGTCAGTTATAATTTCTGAAAAGTCCATTTTTTTCACATATTGACTCAATATTTTATCACAATCGGTGGGCAAAAACTCACAAAATTAAACAAACTTACAAACGACGAGAGCTCCACAAAAACACGTCAGCTCAGCAGTGTAGCAACATTTAAAAGGCCCGTTCCAAGCTCAAGCCTAAGGCCCATAAAATCATAATCCGCCGCTGAATAGGACGCCGTCATACAGAATTTATATAATAATTACTACAATCAGTAACAGTTGTAGGTATTCGGCTACTGAAAAATATCATTTTGAAGTACATAACATACTCTAAACTATAAATAACATTAAGTACGTAAAAGCACGCGTATTGTTTTAATTATTCTGCTATTAAGTTTGCTCTCATAAATTCGCCAACTTTGGCTCATAAACTTACATGGCAAGCCAAGTAGCCATTATGGGTACAATTGTTTTTATTTGATTATTGTTACAAAAATATTAATATTGCAAAAACTATTATGAAAGTGCAAAGTCTAGTTTAAGGGGTAGCATTACGGGTAATAAGTTGAAGGATGATATCCAATAATTCTGGTGAAACTGTTTTCAACTGTTACCGTATAGTTGACTAATGTTCACATGTTTGACTATCTGAATAAGTACATCCATAGGCGTATGAGCCATGGGGCTGGAGTGTCTGCAGCCGCCCCATCCCCCCCACCCCACCCCCCAGATTCGAGCAAGCACATTTTTTCGCACAACCACCAGTTTTTTCGGACAGTTTTATAAAAATAAAATAATATTTTTCTAAAAGGAAATCTCAAAAATTGTCCTTGCCGCCAAATGAAATGTCCAAAATCCGTGTTGTCGTAATTTTTTATCATGGAGTAGGGTGAGGCAATTCCCTACACGAAACTTTTTTCGAGTTGGCGCTGTATTTCTCAGGCAAAAGCTGGCTCAGATCTTGTAATGCTTGTGGACCTAGTAGTTAAGGACCTATTATCTGTTATCAACGGGCAACGGCGGCTTGTAGCTAAACTTACTGTGGGGTGCTGCTTCAGAAAATTTTTAGCCATTGTTTTAATACCGTGTAAAACGTAACATAGGTAATTTTAATGTTGTAGTTATATTTGAAGATCAGGTGTTGAACGGGCTCTTTTCTTGACTGTAACTTTCTCTTGGAAAGACAACTGTGAAATATTAAGCTGTTGTAATTCACTTACAGTCACAGAACTTATTTCCTGGGATGCAAGGCATCGATTATTAAATAATTTATGTTTTAAACACACACGCTAAGTTTACGCTTTATTATATCCACGAATATGACGGTACACGGTAAGCACGTGGCAATTGCTACAGTGATAGAAACAGTACTTTTCTACCTAGCAGCAGACGCTGGTGCACAGCCATGTGAGCATGCGCACATCAGTCAAACACCATGTTGCTTGGGCTGTGAAGCAAATTGTGCTTCCTTCGCATACTCTAGCTCCCCCACAAGTATAGAAAAAGAACTAAAGAAAAAAGACTTATTATACTGAATATTATCGATTATATTGAGTGAAAATATGGGGAGCTGCAGTTCCACAGTACCTACACACGAGTCGCCACTGCTAACGCGATCGGAAGTAATCCAGGTTATTTTTTTTTAGGTATCCAGGACCCATTTTTTTATTTTTTATTTGACCTTTATACATATATTACAATTGTATAAAAGAAAGAATCGGCAGGCGCATGCGCACTTACGCTGAAACTATCAGACATAAACAGATGCACAAAACTAAAGTTTATGAAAACAATTCCCTAAAATTGAATATCTCTCATTAAAAAGCTCCTAATAAAATGTACCTAAATATGAATTATACACTGTATACAACACGTTTTATGCAATAATTCGATTTGGAGAAACCCAATTACGCCAATGACAATCTTACATTTTTCAGATAAAGTTGCAATAGGGCAGTAAATTAACATTAGCTAATCATTTAGTGAAAACTGACGTTTAAAGCACAAGAACCCCCCCCCCATACTTAAGCTTAAAAAATTCGTCTCGAAATTTTATACCACTTATTACTTTTTTGTAAGCATGGCTTGCATCGGCAGTAACGCTGTATAAAACGTGTAAATTTAAACTCCCGTGATGACCATTAGGCGTTAGGCGCCACCATTTTAATGGTAGGTCGTTTGAAACAAGTTTTGATAACATCGAGTAAAGCTTGAAAAAATAATCAGAGCATTCGTAGCATACATGTTGCTAATTAAGTAAAATTTTAAATTACTATATCTTGTCAATAAGATTAAAAATAAGTTTTTGGCTAGCGAGTGGCGCACCCTGGAGGATGAGTCAGCGACATTTTACCAATTGGCACAAACATTTTAAATTATTAGTCTACTTACATATGTCCTTCCAACAGGTAAGTGAGATGCTAAGTAATATAGATTTGCACGGAAAGTTTTTTAGGTCATAATTTAACATTACGTTTTCTTCCCCTGATTCAGTGATGTCATGTATTGGCACCGTCGGAACAGTATCGCCGGAAATTTAAAATGCAAACAAACGAAAATTGCTTTCAACGCGAATACGATATGTGCATAAAATTGCTGTAAAGTAATGTAATATTTAAAGGCGATTTTTCCGAAGCCTACTTCAGGAGCCCCTTTTCTCGTCTTTTAAAAGATTAGGCCCATTAACTGCATTAGCACAGGTCGGCGACCTAAAATTATTGTTTTTTACAGAAGGAACTATAGATGAAGAAATGTTAATTTAACAAAATTACAATCGAGTTCAATTTTTCAGAATCTGTCACTTGGCTTACAAATGGCCATATCAGCAGAACCGACAAGGCGGGTGTACTGATTCTGTCACTTCGCTTACTGTTGGCACATATCAGCAGAGCTGATCCGACACACGTATCAAGGCACAGCATGTTACTGGATACAAGGCTACAGCAACACTATTGTTTAAACTGTGGACACCGTTAACGGCATTAAGATTGCATAAGGTTCACTTAAAAAGTGACTTCATTCTTGCTGGTGGCTGACACTCTCATTTCATTTTCGTTTCGTTGCGCAAATTTTAAGTAAAATGAGTAAGTGCGTCACGGTGACGAAGTCAAAGTTAAAACTTTATTTAGCTTATAATTTCGTGATTGTTTTAGCGACCTACATTGGCTTCGTTGATATCAAGAATGGTGCTTTAATGTTCGAGAAGGCGTGGACGTGCGAGTATTACCGAAGCGAAGTAACGAAAATAACGAAACTACTGTACGATAGCGAAGTGCAATATGACGTCATCTATAACTTTATGCGTAGCGTTGAAGCAAGTGATGCAAAACCAACATGGCAGTGACGTCACTGATGTAACTCTCGTCACCCAGGCAACCGTGGACAATCTGCCATATTTGATATTGTTGAGTCAGCGTTGGCAAGAAGTGACAGAATCAGTACACCCGCCTTGTCGGTTCTGCTGATATGGCCATTTGTAAGCCAAGTGACAGATTCTGAAAAATTGAACTCGATTGTAATTTTGTTAAATTAACATTTCTTCATCTATAGTTCCTTCTGTAAAAAACAATAATTTTAGGTCGCCGACCTGTGCTAATGCAGTTAATGGGCCTAATCTTTTAAAAGACGAGAAAAGGGGCTCCTGAAGTAGGCTTCGGAAAAATCGCCTTTAAATATTACATTACTTTACAGCAATTTTATGCACATATCGTATTCGCGTTGAAAGCAATTTTCGTTTGTTTGCATTTTAAATTTCCGGCGATACTGTTCCGACGGTGCCAATACATGACATCACTGAATCAGGGGAAGAAAACGTAATGTTAAATTATGACCTAAAAAACTTTCCGTGCAAATCTATATTACTTAGCATCTCACTTACCTGTTGGAAGGACATATGTAAGTAGACTAATAATTTAAAATGTTTGTGCCAATTGGTAAAATGTCGCTGACTCATCCTCCAGGGTGCGCCACTCGCTAGCCAAAAACTTATTTTTAATCTTATTGACAAGATATAGTAATTTAAAATTTTACTTAATTAGCAACATGTATGCTACGAATGCTCTGATTATTTTTTCAAGCTTTACTCGATGTTATCAAAACTTGTTTCAAACGACCTACCATTAAAATGGTGGCGCCTAACGCCTAATGGTCATCACGGGAGTTTAAATTTACACGTTTTATACAGCGTTACTGCCGATGCAAGCCATGCTTACAAAAAAGTAATAAGTGGTATAAAATTTCGAGACGAATTTTTTAAGCTTAAGTATGGGGGGGGGGTTCTTGTGCTTTAAACGTCAGTTTTCACTAAATGATTAGCTAATGTTAATTTACTGCCCTATTGCAACTTTATCTGAAAAATGTAAGATTGTCATTGGCGTAATTGGGTTTCTCCAAATCGAATTATTGCATAAAACGTGTTGTATACAGTGTATAATTCATATTTAGGTACATTTTATTAGGAGCTTTTTAATGAGAGATATTCAATTTTAGGGAATTGTTTTCATAAACTTTAGTTTTGTGCATCTGTTTATGTCTGATAGTTTCAGCGTAAGTGCGCATGCGCCTGCCGATTCTTTCTTTTATACAATTGTAATATATGTATAAAGGTCAAATAAAAAATAAAAAAATGGGTCCTGGATACCTAAAAAAAAATAACCTGGATTACTTCCGATCGCGTTAGCAGTGGCGACTCGTGTGTAGGTACTGTGGAACTGCAGCTCCCCATATTTTCACTCAATATAATCGATAATATTCAGTATAATAAGTCTTTTTTCTTTAGTTCTTTTTCTATACTTGTGGGGGAGCTAGAGTATGCGAAGGAAGCACAATTTGCTTCACAGCCCAAGCAACATGGTGTTTGACGGATGTGCGCATGCTCACATGGCTGTGCACCAGCGTCTGCTGCTAGGTAGAAAAGTACTGTTTCTATCACTGTAGCAATTGCCACGTGCTTACCGTGTACCGTCATATTCGTGGATATAATAAAGCGTAAACTTAGCGTGTGTGTTTAAAACATAAATTATTTAATAATCGATGCCTTGCACCCCAGGAAATAAGTTCTGTGACTCTAAGTGAATTACAACAGCTTAATATTTCACAGTTGTCTTTCCAAGAGAAAGTTACAGTCAGGAAAAGAGCCCGTTCAACACCTGATCTTCAAATATGACTACAACATTAAAATTACCTATGTTACGTTTTACACGGTATTAAAACAATGGCTAAAAATTTTCTGAAGCAGCACCCCACAGTAAGTTTAGCTACAAGCCGCCGTTGCCCGTTGATAACAGATAATAGGTCCTTAACTACTAGGTCCACAAGCATTACAAGATCTGAGCCAGCTTTTGCCTGAGAAATACAGCGCCAACTCGAAAAAAGTTTCGTGTAGGGAATTGCCTCACCCTACTCCATGATAAAAAATTACGACAACACGGATTTTGGACATTTCATTTGGCGGCAAGGACAATTTTTGAGATTTCCTTTTAGAAAAATATTATTTTATTTTTATAAAACTGTCCGAAAAAACTGGTGGTTGTGCGAAAAAATGTGCTTGCTCGAATCTGGGGGGTGGGGTGGGGGGGATGGGGCGGCTGCAGACACTCCAGCCCCATGGCTCATACGCCTATGGATGTACTTATTCAGATAGTCAAACATGTGAACATTAGTCAACTATACGGTAACAGTTGAAAACAGTTTCACCAGAATTATTGGATATCATCCTTCAACTTATTACCCGTAATGCTACCCCTTAAACTAGACTTTGCACTTTCATAATAGTTTTTGCAATATTAATATTTTTGTAACAATAATCAAATAAAAACAATTGTACCCATAATGGCTACTTGGCTTGCCATGTAAGTTTATGAGCCAAAGTTGGCGAATTTATGAGAGCAAACTTAATAGCAGAATAATTAAAACAATACGCGTGCTTTTACGTACTTAATGTTATTTATAGTTTAGAGTATGTTATGTACTTCAAAATGATATTTTTCAGTAGCCGAATACCTACAACTGTTACTGATTGTAGTAATTATTATATAAATTCTGTATGACGGCGTCCTATTCAGCGGCGGATTATGATTTTATGGGCCTTAGGCTTGAGCTTGGGACGGGCCTTTTAAATGTTGCTACACTGCTGAGCTGACGTGTTTTTGTGGAGCTCTCGTCGTTTGTAAGTTTGTTTAATTTTGTGAGTTTTTGCCCACCGATTGTGATAAAATATTGAGTCAGATATGTTGAAAAAAATGGACTTTTCAGAAATTATAACTGACTTTGCCCCCAGAAAAATTCGGAAACTGAAATTTTTGAACTTAAACTTAAACTGTGTAAACGTGAATTGTGTAAACTTAAATTGTGTAAACTTGATTTGTGTAAACCCGATTTGAAATATAGTGACTGACTTTTGAAAAAAAACTTTTTTCTATATTTTATTTTGGCGGGCCCCTTGCTCTTTTGTCAATTTATTTTTTTTACAAAAAAAAATTTTTTTCGTTTTATTTTGCCGGGCCCCTTTTGATCCCGGGCCTTAGGCTTCAGCCTATTCAGCCTATAGGGCTATCCGCTACAGAATGTTATTTATAGTTTAGAGTATGTTATGTACTTCAAAATGATATTTTTCAGTAGCCGAATACCTACAACTGTTACTGATTGTAGTAATTATTGCATAAGTTATGTGTGACTGCATCCTATTGTTAATTGAAGTTTTCTAGCTGTTTATTAATATTTTACGTTTCTAAATGAAGAATAAAGGAAGCTGAATACTGATTATTGAAATGCTTGATTATTGAAACACGTTACCTTGTCTGAAAGAACCATGATATAATAGTATACAATTAATAATTTATGAATATTCATAAGAAAAAGGTACTGTTAAAATAAATGAAACACTTACCACGCAGTTTACAAGTGATTCAAATTTACTGATTTTTATTAAAGAACGCCATTAAACGCTAATGAATGAATGCTAATTCATAAACACTTACCAGACACAAACTTAAGACGAATCCACTCAGGTAGTGCATGATGATCTTCTGAGTATCTGTATATATATATATATATGTATATACATGTGTATATACGTATACATATATGTATATATATATATATATATATGTATATAAGTAGGCAATTGGGAGTACAGTGTTTCCTCTCTACTTCGCAGTTCGTTTATCGCCGACTCGCTGTTTCACGGGTTTTCAGAAATATTAATGTAAAATATTTATCGCAGTATTTTCGCTGTTTCGCGGGTTTTTGCGGCACTCCGTGAAAATTACGTATCTAGGTTTAAGAGTTTAAAACATTTTTCTGAACATTTAAGTAAAGTTTTTTAAAAGGTACATGTACAGTATGGGAAAACTCATTCACGGAATGGGAAAGTGTTATGTATAAGAGTGTGGGGAGGGTTTATAAAGACTTAAAATAATTTATAACTACTAAAATAAGTATAGCGTTCCTACTTCGCGGAAATTCACTTATCGCGGGTGGGCCTGGAACGGAACACTCGCGATAAGTCAGGGAACACTGTATTATTTGTCAGCACACCACAAGCAGTTTAGATAGTAAAGTGCACGTCTATAAAAAAACAACTAGTTTTATTTGAAATTGACGAATTTTCGGAAAAAGGTAGAGAGTCCAGATTGAGAGGACAAAAATGGCATCTGGGTAAAAAATGAAAAACGGCAAATGACACTTTTTTTGATATGCAATTTTAGAAAACCAAATTAGGAAGATGGATAGGGGATTTAACTACGGAACAGTTGTTTTGTTGTTGCTTCCTGAATTATTACTGCTGCTTTTCAAACAATTTTCATAACAATTTTTTGTTACAGGCACTTAAAAACATTTACAGGTAGAACACCGCAACTCGATTAAAACTTAAAACTTTTGATTTACATAATTAAAAATCGTGCCAAACGTTTATACACGATTTTTTAACTAATCGTAAATTGAAAGTTTTAATAAATTTGTGCTGTTTCCGTGTTCTGATCGAGTGGTTCGTCGCTAGTTTATTTGCGAATACAACAATATGAAGGTTTTTGTTTTGTCTTACAGGGAAGCTGTTGCTGGAGAGGTTGCAGTTTGATAACGAGTCGGGTTTTCGAACGACGGACGCCTCCGACACGCTGGACAACAAGCTGATGCGCGCGGACGTCCAGCAGTCCATCGAGCAACTCTTTCACAAGCAGGCGAAATTGCGGGAATACTGGGAGGATCGGGCGGAACGACTGCAGTACAAAGTCGATTTGACTCACCTGGAGGAAGGAATGCAGAAGGTATGTGTTTGATGGTTTGTGTGGGTGGTGTCAGTAGGAGGGTGCCAGAATGCCAATTATAGGGGACATAGGAGATGGAATCAGCTTTTTATTTTTTTGTTAAAACTTATTATAATCTTTGATGGCAATTGACAGTGCGCTGCTTCTCTGCAGTTGACAACTGACATCACTGGTGAAAAAATGGATGCTCGATTCAATTCAATTCAATTTATTTATTAACTCCGTAAGAATTATCAAAATACAGTATTAGGAATACATGGAATACTATGTAACAATGGAGAAGGGCAGCGAGGAACCCACAGGCTATCTAGTCAGCCAGCCATAAATAGCTAGGATTAAGTAAAATTAATTTTGGCACCGTTCTCAATTTAAATTTGAATTCTGTTGATGTAAGAGGAGAGATCAGGTGTGAAATGGTAATAGTAGCTGCCATTCTCTTGAAAACTGTAACGCAACTGCTGAACTTCGTAACTTTCCGGAAGCGCATCGTGGCTTTTCGTAAGCGCGTCGTGGCTTTCCCTAAGCGCGTCGTGGCTTTCCGTAAGCGCATCGTGGCTTTCCGTGAGCGCATCGTGGCTTTCCGTGAGCGCATCGTGGCTTTCCGTGAGCGCATCGTGGCTTTCCGTAAGCGCATCGTGACTTTCCGTAGGAGCGTCGTGGCTTTCCCTAAGCGCGTCGTGGCTTTCCGTAAGTGCATCGTGGCTTTCCGTGAGCGCATCGTGGCTTTCCGTAAGCGCATCGTGGCTTTCCGTAAGCGCATCGTGGCTTTCCGTAAGCGCATCGTGACTTTCCGTAGGAGCGTCGTGGCTTTCCGTAAGTGCATCGTGACTTTCCGTAAGCGCATCGTGGCTTTCCGTAGACGCATCGTGGCTTTCCGTAAGCGCGCCGTGGCTTTCCGTAGGCGCGTCGTGGCTTTCCGTAAGTGCATCGTGACTTTCCGTAAGCGCATCGTGGCTTTCCGTAAGCGCATCGTGGCTTTCCGTAAGCGCATCGTGACTTTCCGTAGGAGCGTCGTGGCTTTCCCTAAGCGCGTCGTGGCTTTCCGTAAGTGCATCGTGGCTTTCCGTGAGCGCGTCGTGGCTTTCCGTAAGCGCATCGTGGCTTTCCGTAGGCGCGTCGTGGCTTTCCGTAAGTGCATCGTGACTTTCCGTAAGCGCGTCGTGGCTTTCCGTAAGCGCGTCGTGGCTTTCCGTAAGCGCATCGTGACTTTCCGTAAGCGCATCGTGGCTTTCCGTAAGCGCGTCGTGGCTTTCCGTAAGCGCGCGCGGTGCTGAAACTAATTCAAACTCTTGCAACTTACCTAACGTTCGTGTATCACAAAATTAGCTATCTAATTTTTCTGTAAAAACTTATTATACTTCGACGTAGACTGACTGGACGCTACTTTTCTTCAGGACGAATGACGTCATTGGAAGAAGAATGGGCAGTGAAAATGAAAGCACCCAAGCATGAAGTGATCATGACTTTAAAGTGATTTTACTAATTGCACGAGGCACTTATCACACTTTTATTATTAAATCTTTCTAGCATTTTCCACGAACGTTGAATTAAGCCTAAGTTTCAAGAAAGGTTGACTTTTCCTTTAAAGAAGAAGCATTGTGAGATTTCACCGAATTGAATTTAGCTGTGTTGCCTTTTATAATGAA
The DNA here is from genome assembly GCA_030141605.1 of Tubiluchus corallicola. Classification (NCBI taxonomy): domain Eukaryota; kingdom Metazoa; phylum Priapulida; class Priapulimorpha; order Priapulimorphida; family Tubiluchidae; genus Tubiluchus; species Tubiluchus corallicola. The sequence goes on from JAQGDQ010001003.1 coordinate 10,302, forward strand.
CTGACAAAGAAGTGGAGAGGGGGAATTCCAGGTATTCTTCCAAGCCTGGATTGATTCGAACAGTATTTTTTTGGGTCTTAGCGTTTTTAGTGCACGATGTTTAGCGTTTTTTTAGTTTGCTCGTTTAAGCAGAATGTGCACTCTGTCAGTCAGGCACTTGCGTCTCTCCCACCAGGTGGCACATTCTGTCCTTTTGGATAATGCAGTGTTAGTCATTCTGACGTGTTTCGGTTCTCTTGCAGGTAGTTGTCTAATGTCTTTATCTGCCCTACCAAATGTCTTTGTTGGCCCTACCAAGTGTCTTTATCTACCGTACCGAATGTCCAAGTGTCTTTATCTACCGTACCGAATGTCTTTATCTGCCCTACCAAATGTCTTTGTTGGCCCTACCAAGTGTCTTTATCTACCGTACCGAATGTCCAAGTGTCTTTATCTACCGTACCGAGTGTCTTTATCTGCCCTACCAAATGTCTTTGTTGGCCCTACCAAGTGTCTTTATCTACCGTACCGAATGTCCTTATCTGCTCTACCAAATGTCTTTGTTGGCCCTACCAAGTGTCTTTATCTACCGTACCGAATGTCCTTATCTGCCCTACCAAGTGTCTTTATCTACCGTACCGAGTGTCTTTATCTGCCCTACCAAATGTCTTTGTTGGCCCTACCAAGTGTCTTTATCTACCGTACCAAATGTCTTTATCTGCCCTACCAAAAGTCTTTGTTGGCCCTACCAAGTGTCTTTATCTGCCAAACCGAATGTCCTTATCTGCCTTACCAAATGTCTTTATCTGCCCTACCGAATGTCCTTGTCTTCCCTACCGAATGTCTTTATCTACCCTACCGAATGTCTTTGTCCTCCATACCAAATGTCTTTATCTGCCCTACCGAATGTCCTTTTCTGTCCTTTCGGATGATGCAGTGCTAGTCATTCTGATGTGTTTCGGTTCTTTTGCAGGTAGTTGATTGGATACTAGGCGAAGGTGAAACGTTGCTGTCCGTTCCGCAGGACATTGGCGATTGTTACGAAATAGCAGAGGAACTCAGGGAGCAACACGAGGAAATGGAGATGGAGTGTACCGTGAGTTGTTTATTTGTTTGTTTTGTTTCCTTATTTGTTATTTGTGTGCTTGCATACCGAAACCGTCCATAAGTTGGCATAGTTAAAACTATGTTATAATGCTTCAAAGTAGAATAACCCAAAAATTTGGTAAAAATAAATCAATTTTTTGTGTTTTATAAAAACCAATGCTAAATATGTTGGAGTTTTATATTCTAGCATAACGTTTTTAAGAAAGTCTTCAAAAACTACTAAAAATTTATTTTTATAACTCCTTACACACTTTAATGGCTAGAAACTAGTACTGCAATTGTAAAAAACTCCTATTTTCAAACTCTGATAGTGGCTCCTAGACGCTGTCGTTTTGCTTCAGGTTTTTTTCGTTGCCTAGCCTAGAACTTCAATGTGTTCTTGCAAAGTTCGTAACAACCCACATTTGTGTGGTTGCTAAGCGACAAAAAACAATGGCTGACTTTAACAGTGATTTTCTCAAGATTACGTTTTTCAGTGTGTAACCTGCATCTCAATTTCAACCTGGATTATCTCATCTTAGAAATAACATAGAGCGATAAACTTGGTGTCAAAATGATCCTCATGAAATGGAGATTCAGGATATGTGAATACTTAAAAAGGCTTAGTTGCTGACTTTTGAACAATTTTGTTGTGCAAGCACATTTACGAAAATAGATTCATGTACACCATGTCCTCGAACGGCCCATCCAAGATCATTTAGTACAAGCCATTTTTTCACTCATAAAATGTACTAAAATATTTCTAACTTTGTACATGCGTATGACAGATTTTGATGTCTTGTTAGGGGGTGTACTCGAGTTACGCAGACCTGCACCAGAAGGCGGACATGTTGGCGATAGCGGAGAATTCCGGCTACGATGATTTGCTGGCGTTGAAAGAGTACATGGATCTAGCCTGCCGGAATTTTGCCTCCCGTCTGGAGCGGAGGCGGAACATGGTCATCACTTCTTGCCACTTCCACAAACTAGTCAGCGAGGTTAGTGATGCACCCACAGTGTTGTAGCTAAGGGCAGGGGGGGGGGGGGCAGTCCATCAGGGGGCACTTCCATAAAATGCGCGAAATGCTGATTGTGTCGGAACAGTCAAAAGGCAAATTACCTGACACAAATTTCCAGGAAAACTCCTCTCACAGCTTTGCAAATTTGCAACAAAGGAAGACAATAATGTGTAATGTTTACTTTGTTATGATAGTTGTATATCTAATGTTTAAAACTCAAAGTATGTTGCTGTATGGTATTTTTAATCCCTGCAGGGACAGTAAGCGTTTGCTGCATTTTGCACATGTTCCTGAAAAACTGCTCTGACCAACCAGCAATTTCGTTATATTTGATAATTTTTGTAGGTCTCTATTCCCCGCACAGTGGGTTTTCATGCAAAATAATGTGTGAAATGCATTTGCTTACCTTAGATGAATTAGAAATCGATTTTTGGCGAAAATTTAAAAAAAGATTTCAGTAACTACTGCAGTATTTGCACTGTAATGTACAGTATCTCTTGTGTGAAATCGGCCAATGCAGGAAATTTCAACCGTCCAGACACAACACTCTGATATACTTTGGCCTCAATTCTACTCTGTTTTCAAGGAGAAATTCCTGTTAAAAGTTGAGACTACCTTAAATTGTCTTTGGCTGATCGGCCTCGGATATATAAATTGTGAATTAGTGTGTATGTTGTCGTACTGCTGTAATGGTATTTCATATCTGGTTAATATTAGTGATTTTAATTTTGCTTTAAATGCTGATGGGGACCTGATTTGTTTAACCTGTAATGGCAGAGAATTCCAAAGTAAAATTGCTTGTTTGATTACAGAGTTCGTTCCATAGTGGGTGTTTGTCCTAATTTGTTTTAGATTGCTTGTTCTGAAATTGACGTTAAGATTTGGAAAAAAGCTAAATCTGTTATTTTGAAACTGTTTACTGTATGTAATGTTGTTAATGTATTTAAATATAATGAGCAGAGTAAAATATTCCTTGTGTGCTTCAATGATTAGAAGTTTTAAAGGTTTTCTGAGGTTAGTTGTTGAAGCTTTGAGCGGTTGTAAATGGAATTAATTTGATTAATTGATTAGTCTCCCATCACTATTGTAGTAGTCATTTAATGTTGAGCTAAATGAAATTAGTGATGTATGATTACTGCAAGGAAGAAGAAATTTGATCTAATCTGATCTAATCTAATCTAATTAATCTAATCTAATCTAATCTAGTCTAGTCTAGTCTAGTCTAGTCTAGTCTAGTCTAGTCTAGTCCAGTCCAGTCCAGTCCAGTCTAGTCCAGTCCAGTCCAGTCCAGTCCAGTCCAGTCCAGTCCAGTCCAATCCAATCCAATCCAATCCGTTCTTCTCTTATCTTATCTCATCTCATCTCATCTCACCTCACCTGACCTGACCTGACCTCACCTCACCTTGGCTCATCTTACCTTACCTTACCTTACCTTACCTTACCATACCATACCTTACCATACCTTACCTTACCTTACCTTACCTTACCTTACCTTACCTTACCTTACCTTACCTTACCTTACCTTACCTTACCTTACCTTACCATGGCTCATCTTACCTTACCTTACCTTACCGTACCTTACCTTACCTTACCTTACCTTACCTTACCTTACCTTACCTTACCTTACCTTACCATGGCTCATCTTACCTTACCTTACCTTACCTTACCTTACCTTACCTTACCTTACCTTACCGTACCTTACCTTACCTTACCTTACCTTACCTTACCTTACCATGCCTTGCCTTGCCTTGCCTTGCCTTGCCTTGCCTTGCCTTGCCTTGCCTTGCCTTGCCTTGCCTTGCCTTGCCTTGCCTTGCCTTGCCTTGCCTTGTCTTATCTTGCCTTGTCTCAGCTTACCTCACTTTACCTTACCTTACCTTATCTTACCTTTTCTTGCCTTGTCTTGTCTTGCCTCGCCTTACCTTACCTCCTTACCTTACCTTACCTTACCTTACCTTACCTTGCCTTGCCTTACCGTGCCTTACCGTACCTTACCTTACCTTACCTTACCTTACTTTACCGTACCATACCTTACCTTACCTTACCTTACTGTACCTTACCGTACCTTACCTTACCTTACCTTATTGTACCGTACCGTACCTTACCTTACCTTACCTTATCTCACCTTACCTTACCTTACCTTACCTTACCTTACCTTACCTTACCTTACCTTACCTTACCTTACCTTACCTTACCTCACCTCACCTCACCTCACCTCACCTCACCTCACCTCACCTCACCTCACCTCACCTCACCTCACCTCACCTCACCTCACCTCACCTGACCTGACCTGACCTGACCTGACCTGACCTTACCTTATCTTATCTTATCTTATCTGTAAATTATTTATCTTTCAGTTGTCCAAATGTCTGGATGATCTTCTGGAATTTCTCTGTACAGAAACATCTGTGGATGACGTGCCCAGTTCAGAAGCTGCAGTTTTGGCCCTCAATACTAAAAGCAGCACGGCTCGTAAGTATCTGAATTTCAGAATACTTGGCCCCAGTTACAAAGTTCGATGACCAAATTTAATGGAAAACCCAAGTGCCGCAGAAAGTTAAACTTATTTTAATATTTGAGAAAATCATATCATGTGTACCTAGTATTTTAAGGTATGATTCTATGGATTAAAGCTTTGTAAGTGCTCGAAAGTTTTTGCTAATTGAATCAGTGACTAATTTTTACATAAACGCAGTTAAACACAAATATTCAGTCAGCTAGAGTGAAATGCGGAAATTTTGTTACAAGTGCCTTCGTGCTGTCCACTAGCTTATGTCATTTCTTTCCGTGCTTGCATAGAAAAATCGTCCATAAGTCAGCAACTAAGCCTTTCTAGTTCACATATCCTGAATCTCCATTTCATGAGGATCGTTTTGATACCAAGTTCATCGTTCTATGTTATTTCTAAGCTGAGATAATCCACGTTGAAATTGAGGTGCAGGCTGTGTGCTGAAAAACATAATCTTGAGAAAATAACTGTTAAAGTCAGCCATTGTTTTTTGTCGAGTCTCCACAAAATACTTATTAACCATACAAATGTTGGTTGCTACGGACTTTGCAAGAACAAATTGAAGTTATGTTTATATCCAGTAGATGGCTCTTCCTGATGAAGATCTGGGCTTGGCAACAGAAAGAACCCGAATCAAAAAGGGCTGCTATTGAAGTACAATACAAGTTTTTTACTATTGCAGTACTAGTTTCTGGACACAGAAAGTGGGTACAGGATTATAAAAGTAGATTTTTAGTGTTTTTTTAACGTTTTCCTGATTGGGTGCTAGATTATAAAAGTCCAATTTGTTTTTATCAAAAACAAAAAAATGGCATTTGATCAAATTTTTGATGCTTTCTACTTTCAAGCATCATAACATAGTTTTAACTAAGCCGACTTATGGACGGTTTTGGTTTGCAAGCACACATTTTATTCATTATTAATGTCACTAAATATTTTACCAAATCAATTTAGAGACGTAATTATGTTATCCATTGATTTCACCTGCTGACTGTTTACAATTTGAACATCAAGATGAATTCATTTTCAGAAAGCATGGCTGAGAAAGTGTTTACGGAGGGTCAGGCATTGCTTGCAATGATGTGCGCTCCGGTGTACAACGTGTTCAGACAGGATATCACCCCTGATTATCTAAAACAGGTGAAACATGCGAAAGTCTTTTTACTCTGGTCTTTTTCTTGTAATTTTTGTCCATCTGATTCACAACTGAATGTCTTTATCGGTCCTACCGAATGTCTTTATCGGTCCTACCAAAAGTCTGTATCGGTCCTTCCGAATGTCTTGATTGGTCCTACCGAATGTCTTTATCGGTTATTGGTCCTACCGAATGTCTTTATCTGCCCTACAAAATGTCTTTGTCGGTCCTACCAAATGTCTTTGTTGGCTCTACTAAGTGTCTTTATCTGCCGTACCGAATGTCCTTATCTGCCTTACCAAATGTCTTTGTTGGTCCTACCGAATGTCTGTATCGGCTCTACCAAATGTCTTTATCTGCCCTACCGAATGCCTTTATCTGCCCTACCAAATGTCTTTGTCGGTCCTATCAAATGTCTTTGTTGGCTGTACTAAGTGTCTTTATCTGCCGTACCGAATGTCCTTATCTGCCCTACCAAATGTCTTTGTTGGTCCTACCGAATGTCTTTATCTGCCCTACCAAATGTCTTTGTCGGTCCTACCAAATGTCTTTGTTGGTCCTACCAAGTGTCTTTATCTGCCCTACCGAATGTCCTTATCTGCCCTACCAAATGTCTTTGTTGGTCCTACCGAATGTCCTTATCTGCCCTACCAAATGTCTTTATCTGCCGTACAGAATGTCCTTATCTGCCCTACTAAATGTCAGCCCTGTGCCACTCCTGTTGCATTTTTTCTTTACATCATCTAAGACACGTGAGAACATCTGTGGAAGTGTATAACGTGTTGTAGCGGGTGATTGGTACCCAGAGTTCAGCGCTATTGTGGTTACTTAGTAAATAGCTTAGTGTCTTTGGCTGTTTGCCATATTGAGAAAAGAGTAGATAAGTACCCGGCCTGCCTCGCCTGCAGCTTGCCTGAGATTTGTATTGTCTTTCACAGATAGAACACGTGGAAATAATATTGTCCGACCTCGGCGAGCGGAAGCAGCGATGCGACGAGTTAGCTGACGGCAGAAAGCTGAAACTGCAACAGATACTGCAGCTGCGGACTTCAGAGCGGGATGCTAATCAGGTGAGAAAGTAGCGTTACTCTACCTGACGACGTCAGGATAGTGTTATTCTGGTAAACGATGCGTAATCAACTCTGTAACTCATTTCAAGGTGTGCAGCAGGTGTCATCGTTTACTGAATTTGAAAAACTAAACGTCGATGATGATGATGTATGGTTAATTAAACTAAAATGACATCAACACCACGCACAAACAACAAAAAGAGACAAATAACTGCAAATCGTACAATCTACAATGGCACATGTACAAAATTACCACCAGAGGAAAAGGCTCGTCACGTGAGGCACCGGGAAAGAGTCAGATTTCAGTTTCTACTCACTATGTCTTCAAACTCTACTGGCGGGGATCCAGTCACTGCCCAACCCTAGATGTTAAACTGACACACATAACACATAATACAGAGCACACACAGTACATCAACGTAAATGAACTGCAACAATGACAAAAAAGAGGAGCTTCTTAAGAGCCATTAAATCATTATTATCAGCGACCAATCTTGCGATTGCATTTCTAAATAAATTGCATTTCTAAGTTTTGCAAGTGATATCACTAGTTTTTTGTGTCATTTTGATGCACCCACTTAAAGCATAAGAAAACCCTCCACTTACATAAGTCATTCCAGCAGGTAAGTGAAATGGTTAGTAATATTGTGGGAGATTTAAAATTAAAACAAACGAAAATTCCTTTCAATGCAAATACGATATGTGCATAAAACTACTGTAAAGTTGTTTAATTTTTTAAGGAGATTTTTCTGAAACCTACTTCAGGTGCCCCTTTTCTTGCCCTTTAAGCAAAGACATGGCTTTTATTTAGACAGAAAAATCTGCAACAGTTTGACCAGTTATGGTTATGTTCATGCAAAAATCCAGCTAAATAAAAATACAAAAATACAAAAATCAACATTGTTGCAAGCAAGCAAACAAGACAAATACTAAATCGTAAACTTACAGATCGCGTGATATAAAGACAAATGACAGATAAAACAAAGCTCACGTTACTCCATTGTGTAACAAAAATTGTGTTGGGGGAACATGACTTTGTTTCCGTTTTAGTAAAACCATCATATTGAACAATTTTAGGCAATTGCCTGGCTGTGGGAACTCTGTGAGGTGATAGCCACCACTCACCGTCAGATCGGGAGAAGTGCTGCCGAAGTCGACGCGTTAAAACAGGAGCATTTTAAATTTCAAGAAACTGCTAAAGTAAGTGCTTTACCTACAACTTACTTAGCCCTCAGAATTTACTAATAAATTTTGCAGGTTTCACCGTCTTGTTTTAGAGTTTGATGAAAAATTAACGATACATTTCAAAAAGAGATACAATGTGGCACAATTGAATCCCGAATCGCGATTCAAATCGTGATGCTACAGGTTTATCCACATCCTTTAAGTTAAGGCGTTTAAACTGAAAGAGATGTCTTAGGTGTTCAGGTGTGATCGAATCTCACGTCGGACGTAAAAAACTACAATCAACACATTGAATGAAACTGTCCAGAGCGAATACTTAACTCAGTAACCACCCATTCATTCACTGGCTAGTCTCAGTGTCACTTAACTTCTATCACTAGTTATTGTTGGTGTTTAGCTGCTTCTGGTAGCCGTTGGTTATTTTACTCCGTTAGTCTGTTACTTTTTATTAGCAAGTGTAACTACGTCTGTGTGTTTTAAACGAAAGGACAAGTCACTTAGTGTGTTCTGTTTCATTCATTATTATCACTTAAACTTAGAAAGATATAATAAAGAAATTTGCAAAAACTGTCTATGAAGCATAAAGCTAATTTTTAGGCTCAAACATTGCCACCATTCCATTGAAAATCATGACGTAACTGGGAGACTTCGTGATTTTTCGTAAGCGCGTCGTGGCATTCCGTAAACACGCACTGCTTAAACTAATTCACACTTCTGCAGCTTACCTAAAGTTCGTGCACAATTAGCTATCTAATTTTTTTTGTAAAAACTTGTTGCACTTTTGACACAAATTGAGAGTGCGGTTGCCTTTCTTCAGTCGATGAATGCTGTCATTGGTGCAAACGTGGACACTCAACATGCGAGCGCCTAAGCGTGAAATGATTGTAACTTTAAAGTAATTTTACTAATTACACGAGGCGCTTATGACACTTTTATTACTAAATCCTTTCAGCATGAACATTGAAATAAGCCTAACTTCTCTGAAGACTTAGCTTTTTAATGGCGCATAGACGTCGTCTAGGACTGAATCATTTTTTAATAATTTTACTAATTACACGACGTGTTTATGACACTTTTATTACTAAATCCTTTCAACATAAACATTGAAATGAGCCTAACTTCTCTGAAGACTTGGCTTTTTAACGGTGCAACGATGTCGTCTATGACTGAGTCGTTATTTAATCATTTGTAGAGCACTTATCATTACGGCAAGAAGTTAGTGGATGCGGCAGCCATGTTGAGAAAGTCTTGCCGACAGTCGTCAAAATCTGATTTAAAGCAGGAACTGCACAGCGTCTGGAAAAAGTTCTGTGCCGGAGCCACTGAGCGCACGGCCCGACTCTTGGTTGCCTACGTGTTTCACAGTCATTCCGATAAGGTAGGTGTAGAAACTCACGGTGCATCCAAACTAGCTGTGCCGGCGCCACTGAGCGCACAGCCCGCCTCTTGGTTGCCTACGTGTTTCACAGTCATTCCGATAAGGTAGGTATAGAAACTCATGGCGTATCCAAATTAGCGAGTATTCTGTCGCGCGTTTTTGCTCTGATCAGCAAACTCTCAAGTGTGAACTGTTTGCGAGTTACTTGGTGAGCCAACTTGGTGAGAAAACTCCCTAGTCTGAACACACCATTAGTGAAGTTCATTTTTCTAATGTTACTTGATGAGTTCCTGTAGATTTTGGAATGTTTTGAATTAGCTTTAAATTATTTTTCAGATTAAAAATTGCTCTAAAACATAATCAAGAAATCAAGTGGGTTATTTTTACCACTCTGTAAGCACTTTGTTTAAACATAATTTATTATAGGATTGGATCAGACAGTTTGAACAACATGATTTAGGATCCTCACCACAACAGACTTTATACACTATTTACAAAAAACATTTACAATAAGAATAGACTATAACTACACAAGCTGACAAGTTTTACTACAAGAATACATTAGACATTAGTAACATTTACAGTAATAATAGACTATAACTACCTAAGCTGACAAGTTTTACTGCAAGATTACATTAGACATTAGTAACATTTACAGTAAGAATAGACTATAATTACATAAGCTGACAAGTTTTACTGTAAGATTACATTAGACATTAGTAGAAAATGACGGTTAGAAAACATTAATGTACGAATATTTAAGACTGATGCATTTCACATCAGATAGACACTACTGGAAGTGTTTAGTACATAATATAAAGTCATGTATGCATTGGACTTTATATTACATACTAAACGCTTCCAGTAGTGTCTATCTGATATGAAATGCATCAGTCTCTGTAAGCCACTTACATAGAAACTGCGGGGAAAAGCTGGATAGTGTGTTAGTAATGTCTGTGTGAAATGACATAATATTAGGAAGCCAGATAAAACAGAAGTAGATTAAGTGTTTTGCTACAGGAAGCCACTTTCTGGCATCGGCGAGTCATACATTCGTCTGTAATTGTAATCTATTATGAAATAAACATTAGTAAAATAACACATGTAGTTCATTTCATTTAATCATAACTGTGCCCTTAAGGAATTACATACATTATGCTATTGCTTCTACTAAGCTTAAAATTATTACATACATTATGCTATTACTTATACTAAGCTTAAAAATTATTAATTACATACATTATGCTATTACTTATACTAAGCTTAAAAATTATTACATACATTATGCTATTACTTATACTAAGCTTAAAAAAACAACAACAACAACAACAAAAAATTACATACATTATGCTATTGCTTCTACTAAGCTTAAGAATTAAATGAATCACTTCCAGAATTTGGTGGAACCCAAAATTTGGCATCCTAGGCAACTGCCTACTTTTCTTTAAAGCAATACGGGACCCAATCTTAAACTGTAGGTCAAAACATTCTACTCTGTAACATATTGAAAGGGAAACATTATTACTGTTTTTTCAAAAACGACTTACGTGAAAGAAGTATTATCGCACGCACGCACGCACGCATGCACGCACACACAAACACAATTTTAAGTTCTCACCAATTGTTCTTCGCTGTTACGTGCATTTCACCGTTCGCTAGTTAGACGGGCACTAGCACCTACATTTCGGAAACGCATTGCACAAAAACAGGAGGTGCTGCACCTCTCAGTTCAGATGTGTTAGTTTGTGATGAACTACACGCGTTCAACAGCTCTTGCATGAGTACAGTGGAAAATTTGAAATCGAACTTTTATCTTAAAATTTGTCTAGTTTTAGTGCAACACTCTCATGGAATATTTTTGCTGTTGCAAATTATGTTAGTTTGTGATGTCATAATTAGCTGGGCTCACCCACCTGTAATTAAATTTTTAATAACTTATTTAATTATCAGAAATGCTTTTGCAGTATTAATTGTGTTAAAATGTATACTTTTTATTGTACGTGAAAATGGGGTAGCAATATGAAAAATCATCCCGTCTTTCATAACAATTTCTTCGTTTAATTTCAGCTTCGCACTGCAATCGATCATCTCTTGCATTTGATCAAGATTCAGACACGGGGTCTGCCGTTCAGCGTCGTCTGCGCCATCGTTCACGAGTACACGCTGACCAAAGACCGTCTCTTGCATCAGCTCATGGAGACCGTGCGGATGGGCGTGGCAGTGCGGAAGAGGCTGGAGGTCAAGATATATGATGACTTTAGGTAACCGCAGCATCCTAGCATTGTTTCGTTTCTTTTTCAGCTTCAAAAGAAGAAGCTAAAGCAATAAATTAAATATTACTTGAAGTACAAGAAAACCCTCCACTTACATAAAGCTTAAGAAATTTGTCTCGAAATTTTGTACCACTTATGTACTGCCTTTTCGTACACATGGCTTGCATCAGTCAATAAAACGCTGAATAAAACGTGTAAATTTAAACTCCCGCAATCACAGTTAGGCGCAGCCACTTTAATGGTAGGTCGTTTGAAACAAGTTTGTTTTGAAACAAGGCTAGTGAGTGGCGCATCCTGGAGGGTGAGTCAGCGACATTTTACCAATTGGCACAAACATTTTAAATTATTATTTCTAGTTACATAAGTCTTTCCAGAAGGTAAGTGAAATACTAAGTAATATAGATTTGCACAGAAAGTTTTTCGGGTCATAATTTAACATTGCCTTTTCTTCACCTGATTTACGTGTTTTAATGACATCATGTAATGGCGCCGTCGGAACAGTATTGCGGGAGATTTAAAATGAAAACAAACAAAAATTCCTTTCAATGCGAATACGACATGTGCATAAAATTGCTGTAAAGTAGTATAATTTTTTAAGACGATTTTTCTGAAACCTACTTCAGGTGCCCCTTTTCTTGTCTTTTAAGATATTATGCTAGTACAGTAAACTACGTAAAACTCGAACTCTTCGGGTCCTGAAAATTTGTGCGAGTTACGCGAGGGTACGAGTTAGACAACGTTCGTACGAAAACAAGATTGAGTCGCTCGTCAGTGTAGGACAATACACTGCAGCGTGTGAAAACTGAGCCTTTAATCAAATATTAAACAACAATATTTATGAATAATGAAAAATAAAATGACCGTTCTACTGCTATTGTAGTCTAATATGGAAATTATCAGTGATGTATTTAATGCTGTACAGTACATAATAAACAGGTAAAAAAATTTCCATGGAGTTTTTTGTAGTTTAATCCAGTGTCTTAGCAGTGCTTTACTGATGCTTGATGGACATTTTGTTTTTTATTCACAGCATGATAGTTACTGAAGACGACAAGGCTTCAATCGCTGCCGTCGTGCGCAAGGTGAACAGGCTGCTGAAGAAAAAATCTAAGCTGGAATCGATCTGGGACCACTTGGACGAGATAGAAACGAGTTTAGCTAATGGCATCGATGTGTCAGATCTTCACGGAAAAGGAAGCGCTTCGTTAAGCGACATTCCGTCTAGATCTGCGGATTTGGAAACTCCTCCGCGAAGTACGAGGTTGGCCCCTGGTGGGCCGCTGCCGCACGGCAAAAGCGTCTCGACTCCGATATTATCTGAGAATATGATACCGACTAGGGATACGGATGCTCAAAGTAAACCGCCTCAGTATGTTTTCTCCAGGATTCCGGGCCCGGAGCGGTCCGTATCGGACGTTGTAGTGGGGACGTCTCCTCGGGATCGACGGCGCATGTCGTTTGAGGAGTATTGCGCAGCCATTGCTGTGAATTTTGACGAATTGTCGACCGATGACAAGGATTTAGTTCAGAATATGGTCCGACAGAGTTACAATAGGCTCGTTAATTCCGACGCACCACTTGAGTCATTAGAAGCTGCGGACAAGAAAAGTTTTGACTACTTGAAAAGGTTTTTGTGCCACGAAGAAGCTTATACGATTAGCAAACCTGAGTCTTCAGTACGTCACGATATTGCCATTTTTGACGATAACGAAACTGTGAATAAACTAAAGAAATCGGTGGAGAATGTGGAAGCGTTTTTATCGCAGTTGACCGTAAAGTTGAAACAGCAGCACGAAAAATCTCAATTTGCCGACGGCGCACAGCCTAAACCACATACTGAAAGCGACAAAGAACGCGTCGTCAGCCGATCGAGAAGAGGCCGAAAATCTCCAGAGCGAAGAACTGGGCACATGTCCACGTCAGAAGTGCATTCCGATTTTGAACCGAAACGAGCAAAATTAGACTCTAAAGAATCCGCTTCTCTTGATTTGTGGACACTAAATAACATCGTCGATAAACTGAATCAACCGAGTGCCAGTTCATCACAGGTGATTATAATTGGTGATGATGGTAGTGAAGTTCCGCTCGATGTGTCACGTCCAAGTTCTGAGCTGCTTTCCGAGGGTGACTTGCACGAAAAGGTACCGCAGCTGGTATCCCAGTGGCTTCACGAAGAGCAGGAAGCGGCGTCCGGATCGTGGGATATGGAACAAAAGGACTCAGACGAACCAAACTTTGAAATTATGGCAGCAGTGCATAGCGAAAGTTCCAAGGGACCGCCACCCGATCTTGCTGCTAGGTTACGGGCACTTTTGGCTGAAGCCCCAACACCAGAACCTGCTGAGGACCTCGAACTTTCGACGATGAAGACTAGCATGTCTCCAAGGCTACCGGTTGGTAGCGGTGCTGCATCATTGTCACCTACTGCAGAAGTTACCAAAAGACCCTCATCACAGTCACCCGATCGGTCAGGTTTGTCAGAAAAAGCAAAACCCGATGCTCAGCCGAAAATTTGCGAGTTTGCCGTGTTTGACATCCTCCCCGCATCTTCTCGTCCTCCTGATTCAGGTAAAGGTAAGAGAGATTCCTGGGAGGAAGTTTCCACGAGTTTTGGCATGTCGGAGGCTGCCAAGTCGCCGTTGACATCATCACCTCGCAGTACATCTCCTAGTGTTGTTCTCAAGCAGGCGGAGATTGTTGACAGTGTAGCACACCTGCATAGCTCCGTTGCGGGGCGGGATAGCTTCTCCTCTCTTGACACGACTGGCGTTGATGATGGCGATGAGTCGTCTTACACCCAAGAAGGTGTGGTGCTCAGTGGTTCATGGTTCGAAGAAGATAGTGGTTCTCTATCACCATATGAGCACTCCAGCGACGATGACGAAGATGAGGCCGATGTAAAAGAAGACGTATCAAAAGATAAAACTGACAGCGATAGTTGGACCTCGGCATCCTATTCGGAAACGTCTGAGGATCTGAAAGAAATGCCAAAATTGAAAGAAACGGTTATTCTGCTAGACGAAGAGCCTGAAAGTGTGCCGTGGGAGAGTCAAAGCAGTGTGTATGAAGATGCAGGCGATGACGATGCGGATTTTCCCCCACCGCCCACGCCTAAAGAGCAGTTGGAGTTCTACCAAATGGCCATCGAAGGCTTACGAGAAGACGATGATAAGGATTTTGACTTATCGGCATTACTCGACAGACCGAAGACACCGGAGCCAGGCGAGCGAGCACACGATCAACTGGACGACGATGATATAACAAGCGAGAGCGACGTGAACAGGCTGGAGAGTAGCAGCGACGAACCATCCAGTGGTGCTGATGCCACTTCCGAAAGGAACAACGTAGGCGAGCAAGAATCAGAACAGAGCCCAACAAAGCAGCTAGAAATTCCCAGTGATCTGTCATTTGCTGGGGTAATCTCGCTAGATGCTACGTCAGAGACGGAGCCCGTTGTTACTGATTCAGTTGCTGAAGATGAACGTGCTGATGATGCAGAACAGTCTGAAACAACAACCAGCGGAAATGCCGCACAGGAAATGCCTGCTGCTGCTGCTGATGACTCTAGCATTGCAAGTCAACCTGGTGCAAACGAACCCGATACTCGGATCACAGAAGTGGACATAATGCGTTCAAAGTCAGCTCGCAGGTCTTCGTTGAAGGACAGATTGAAAGCTTTGTCAAAAAACCTGGAAATGCAGGAAGCCGATGGCAGATTTTTACTGCCCAGCAAAATGGGACAAGAACGTGCCGAGTCACTCGAAAGCAATGCGCCACACGTTGACGCTTCACAGCGGAGGGCAGAAAAGCAAGAAACTGTTCAAAAAGGTGACACCGTACTTGATGACGATGATTCTGGTTTATCTGGCGCTGTCAAGCAATACGAAGATGATGTGGTTTCCACCGCGTTCCCGACTTCTTTACCAGTTGGCTCTGTAGATGGCGACACGATCCTGTTTTGGAAAAAGTTGGCGGCTAGTGTGAAGGACTTTGTAGCAGAATTAGACAAGAACCGTAGCAAGCAGAAGAGCTGTCTTGAGGATCTAGGAAAGCTGACAGAACTTACAGATGCAAGTGACAAAGTAGCTGATGATGGTAACGATGTCGGCCTTCTGCGAGGAATGGAAAAGGTGAGTGTTATAGTAGCTCAAAGGTGATGAAAAGGGAATTGTACAGGCTGTCAGAATGTAAAAAATTCTTAATGGCTTGAAATTTTGGCACCTGGTAAAATTTCACTGCGTTACATCCCAGTGTGCACCACTGATTAAAAAAAACACGTTATTGATAAATTGTAAGTTATAAGTTATAACTTTATCAAATATGTTCACAACACAAACAATCATTATAGCGTAGCACTTAGAAGAATTTAATAACATACTTATTATTATGTACACAAGATGCAAATGACCCGTGGGGTGCTCAACAGCGAGTAATTACTTGTAGAGAGCACCCCAAATGAATGTGGATTTAGTGAAGTAAAAAAGTGCAGTAAAGGAGTAGAAAAGAAATGTTAATAGAGAATAGAAAGAAAGATTGAAATATGAAAGAAAGAAAGAAATATGATCTTATCGACAAACTAACGTAATTTAAACGTTTGCTTAGTTAGCAAAGTGTGTCACTCTTAATTAATTTTTTCATTTAATACGTAATATTCATTAAAAATATATAAAAATGTTTACAAGAAGGTATAAAATGTGAAAGCAGGATAAAACACAGAGCACAGGCACAGAGTAAAATTTTACAGATAAAAAGGGCTAGTTTATAAGATTATGGGTAAAAGCTATGAATGGTCTGATTATTTTTCTAAACTTTATGCAATGTCATCTAAATTTGTCTCAAACTACTTATCATTAAAATGGTTGCACGTAACAGTCATCGTGGCGGTTTAAATTTACATTTTCTGCACAGCATGACTTCTGACACCAGATCTGTGTGCATTAAGGTAGCATGCAAGTGACACAAGAGGTCAAGACGAATTTTTAAAGCTTTATTAATGAAGAGTGTTTTCTTGTGCTTTAACACGTTTCTGCATTTGTCTAACTATAAAGGGTGCCAGTCTTTTAAGGCAAGTCTTGAATTTGGTTTTGTCTGCCACGACTGCGCGCGTTTTCTGGTGGACGTAATCAGTTGTAAACATTTAGCGCTTATCTGAAGCATGCTTTTGTGGCTTGTCATTGTGAAAGTTTAATTTTTTTTGCAATTGTATGTAGTGGTTTGGCGGTATGAGTACACGCATTAAGGCCATGTTTGTAAAATCTGTGCTTGCATAGCAAAATCGTCCATATGTCAACAAGTAAGCTTTTCTAGCTATTCACTTTACCTGAATCTCCATTTTATGATGATCATTTTGATGCTAAGTTCATCACTCTATGTTATTTCTAAGCTGAGATAATCCACGTTGAAGTTGAGGTGCAGGCTATGCAGTGAAAAACATCAGCTTGAGAAAATCACTGTTAAAGTCAGCCATTGTTTTTGTCGCATTTCTACAAAACACTTAGCAACCGTACAAATGTTGGTTGCTACGGACTTTGCAAAAGCATATTGAAGTTATGTTTAAATCCAGTACATGGCTCTTCCTGATAAAAATGTCAGCTTGGCAAATAGAAAAGAACCCGAATCAAGATGGCTGCTTCCACAAGCTACTCTTGAAGTTTGAAAATACAAGGTTTTTACAATTGTAGTACTAGTTTTTACACAGAGAAGTGAGTACAGGATTATAAAATTAGATTTTTAGTATTTTTTCACGTTTTCTTGATAATTTGTTGCTAGAATATAAAAGCCCAATATATTTAGAGTTTGTTTTTATAATAAACAAAAATTGACATTTTACCCAATTTTTGGTGCATTCTCCTTTGAAGCATCATAACATAGTTTTAACTATGCCGACTTGTGAACAGCTTTGGTTTGCAAGTAACACATATAATGTTTGCCATGAATTGATTGTCTCCAAGAACCTGAGTTCTAACATGAGTTCTGACAGAAACTAACATGTTTTAATTTCGAACGAGGAACAGCGTTCTCGCTAATCTAGTACTGCCGCCATTCTAATAAAATATTTTTTTTTAATTTAATAAGCAATGTTCACTAAAAGTGTATTAAAGATATTTGCAAGAAAGTATAAAATATGAATGTTTTTACGGCACAGACTAAAAAACTAGGGATAAAAGCACAGAGAGCCAAGGTTACTTCAGGTGCCTCTTAAAAGATAAATGATTATTAAAATTTAGATTCAGTGGTTTCTCATTGACTTTTCTTAATTATGCATTAGTCTGTGCGTAGAGTGATTTGCTAGCCGGATCTTCCTTGGGAACAAGAAAAAATGAACTGGGTAAGCTTCTAGCTAGGTGTTAAAACTGTTACTATTACAATAGCATGGGCTGCGAGGCATTGTCAAGTGTACACAAATGCGTCGTCTGGTACGCTTAACATTTGACGTTTTCACGATCATCATCGATCGCTGGAACTGTGAACAGGCTTGTATTAGAATTAATTCACTAATTAATGATATCGTTAATCGTCACCTAATTTGAAAATGTTAATCTCGTGTTCATCCATCCATTTACTAACCAAGCTTGATGTTGCTTAACTTTGGTAGCTAAATGCATAGTGGGAGCCATGTGCTACAACATTTGCCTGATTTGCTTAGTTCATATCCGTGCGTAGAGTTTGTTGTAGTCAAATTTTGGCCTTTCGGTTCCGACTTTGAGAGTGCCTAATATTCCAATTCCTTTCCATAAATGTACGTTTACGACCTCGCTTAGCTGCCTCTACACTCTAGTTCTAATATTAGATAATAGATGGCAGCAGTGCCCAGTCAGCTTTTGGTGAAGCCCTGTTTTGCTGAACAGCTTTGGGTTGGTTTTGGCCAATGGCCATTTCTTCAACGCTTTAATAGAAAAAGTGCGAGGCTTTAGAAAAAAAGCAGAAATTTGGGTTATCCCTCTCTTTCCTCCTCCCCAATTAGCTTGTTATTTTTACTGAAAAGTGGGATTTTACTTAGACAGCTAATTAACTAAGAACTTTGTTTCTGCCTAAGTTTCATCAGTGCCAGTTTTAACTGTTCAGAATTTCGTATACTCTGTAGTATCTATGTGTACTGCATTTATTTTTCCTCGTTTTTATTACATGTTATTACTTTATTACATATTATTACTTTATTACATATTATTACTTTATTACATGTTATTACTTTATTACATGTTTTGTGCACCTATTTTTTTCAGTTCAATTTTTTTAGAACTACAAAATAGCAAATATGTGTAGTAAAATGTGATTCATCCAACTAATTTGTAGGCAGCTAACTGTGTAAATCTCCTTGTTTGTCTAAGAATTTTTCTCTGAGCTTTTTGAAGTGGAATTCAGTGCCAGTGACTATTTTGCTTAATCATAACCTTAGGCAGTGCAGTGCAAGAGGATGTAGTTTTTTTTCTTTTTTAGTTTATAATTATCACATTTAGTACAATATAATGACATTAAGCACACAGTGACATCAAAATTATTACGTCATACTGTATTAAAATATTATGTTACATCCACCATCGTTATCATAAAAGAATAATTGTACTGCAGTGGGCTAGAGAAGCAAAGGCTTGTATAAGCCCACTGTCACGTGAACCCGATAAAAAAGGATTGGATGAGTGAACAAAAAAAAGAACTGGGAGAAAGGTTAGATCACACAGGAAGGGTAGAAGGATGTGTTAGTGGAAATTGTAAGAAGAAAGATAATAGATTGTGCTATGTTGAAGATATAGAAAGATGTAGATATTCCATTCGGCCTTTCCAGCGCGGTAGATTCTCGACAAAACCCAGATGTGTGGTACACTATTCATGTCTGCATTTTCTCGACTTTCTAATCTGCTACACTCAGCGATTATATTTTTATTATGCTTAGTTTTTGCCTATCCTTGCATTACAGTGTTCCCTCGCTACATCGCGGTTCGTTTATTGCGGACTCGCTGTTTCGCGGGTTTTCAAAAATATTAATGTAAAATATCTATCGCGGTATTTTCGCTGTTTCGCAGGTTTTTGCGGTACTCCGTCTAAAGTATTTTTGCACATGCGTAGTACGTATTGTACAGCAATCTATAGATTTGATGAATTTTGCATAAAAAACCACAAAATGTGTAAAAATGTATTAAAAATATTAATTCTAACATTAAGAGAATATTATAAATCATCAAAAATTATCATTTACAGTAAATAGTGTATTTATTCGGCGGATGAATACACACCAAAAACGAAATGTAGTACTTGCGCCCGCTTGAGATGCTACTTGCCGACGTGAGATTGTACACAACACATAAAGACACATAATAATGTATAACTACTAAAATAAGTATAGCATCCCTACTTCGCGGAAATTCACTTATCGCGGGTGGGCCTGGAACGGAACACCCGCGATAAGTGAGGCAACACTGCATATGCCTTTACTTTTGTATAAAAAAATTCTTTTATTGGTCAGTGGTCATCCGGGTTAATTCTGTTGTTTTTTCTTTACAATAAACGTAAGTTACACCAGTTTGGTATTTTTTCGCCTGATCTCATCAAGCTGTCAAGTTTAAGACACTAGGTCCCGGGTAAACATAACAAACTGCGTAGATGATGATTAGTCACACCTCGAGGGAGCACTGTTCGACCATAACCCGTCCCAGCACGCGTCTACCCACACACGTGCGCCGGGGGTTTTACGTTTCATGGCGCGTCTATAAATAGCAGCGCATGCGCCGTGCCGCCACGGCACTGACTGAAGCCTTTTATGGGGTAGAAGCAGCAGCTTGGGTCTCAAGAGGCAGTGAATTCCCCCCCCCCCACTTCATCTCCGAAATGTTATGATGATTTTTATCAAATTTACTTTGGCCGAGGTCGTGTTTACGTGCTGTCGGGATATTTCCTGTTATCCTGCTGTAGCTAACGAACTAATGCAATAACCAAGCTGCCTCTTAGCTTAAAGTCTGCTTGTAAATCAGCAACTGGTTATGATTCCCAGACTGTAACCATAATAAGTGAGGCTACATAAAAAATGAATCATCGAAGCAAAGTTTACTTTACAGCATTATCAGCTTTTTTGCTTGCTACGTTTATGCCAACTCACAGAATAAACGTCAAAGTTATGTGTACATGTATTAACTAATTTGGTTTTTGTATCACTGTCAATATAATTAATTAATATATATATTAATTAATTTGGATTTTGTATCACTGTCAGTACCTTTGGTGTTTAATAATCACATGTTTATTAAATACATATTTTTTGTATTTATATATGTGTGTGTGTGTGTGTGTGCGTGCGTGCGTGCGTGCGCGCGTAAATACAAAAATATGTGTTTAATAACCATGAGTTTATTACAAAATCCCACTTACATATTACAAAATTAATTAAATTTTCATACCAAATTGAATGACAGGAAATGTGAAAAAGGTTGCATTGCCTGGGACTTGAACCAGGGTTTCATTAAATTCATTTTGGGTTTTGTTCCATAGTTAATAGTAATCTTGACATGAAGATTATCATAATTAATGAAAGATGTTCTTGATGCTGATTTTACGGAAAAAGTCACAATTTTGGCTAGGAAAAAAGTCACAGGAAAAAGTCACAATTAATTTTGGTTATTGTATGTACCTTTTTTTCTCATGTACCTTTTCTATGTACCTTTTTTCACGTACCCTTTTCACGTACTTTTTTTCATGTACCATTTTCATGAACATTTTTTCGTATACCTTTTCATGTACTTTTTTTCATGTACCTTTTTCATGTACCTTTTTTCATGTACCTTTTTTCGTATACCTTTTTCATGTACCTTTTTTCACGAACATTTTTTCGTGTACCTTTTTCATGTACCTTTTTCATGTACGTTTTTCATGTACATTTTTTCATGAACATTTTTTCGTGTACCTTTTTCATGTTACCTTTTTTCGTATACCTTTTTTCGTGTACCTTTTTTCATGTACCTTTTTTCGTATACCTTTTTCATGTACCTTTTTTCGTGTACCTTTTTTCGTATACCTTTTTCATGTACCTTTTTTCATGTACCTTTTTTCATGTACCTTTTGTCGTATACCTTTTCATGTACCTTTTTTCATGTACCTTTTTTCGTATACCTTTTTCATGTACCTTTTTTCACGAAAATTTTTTCGTGTACCTTTTTCATGTACCTTTTTCATGTACCTTTTTCATGTACATTTTTTCATGAACCTTTTTTCGTGTACCTTTTTTCGTGTACATTTTTTCATGAACCTTTTTTCGTGTACCTTTTTTCATGTACCTTTTTTCTGTGCCGTTTTTCATGTACCTTTTTCATGTGCCTTCTTTCCTGTGATTTTTTGTGGGACTTTTTTCACTTGTGACTTTTTTGATTGGTTTTTTACCTGGATTTGCACAGGTAAATACAGCGTGTATTGCATGAGCTTTACCTTTGAATTTTGCTTAGCACGTTCATTAATGTGTGCTTCGGTGTAACTAATTCCACTGTCTTTCTGAATCGTCTGATTAGAGAAATACTAGAAGCTTGGAGCTGTTGTTTTGCTAAAAAAATTTAAACGTGCGTGACCTCATAGAAAAGGTGGTAATTAATCCGTTTATTTAAAATTAAATTAATTTTTCTTTCGCCCTCAGTAAACTACAGCATATTTTTGCACACACTACTGCAATTCTTCTGAAGCCCAGGCCAATGGCTGCCCGCATGTGCGATCGCAGCGCCGCCGCTATAAGCACGTCGAGCTGCTTAGCAGAGGAGGGAAGGACGCATCAGTCAGTGTTCAGTCAGTGTGCGTTTAGAATCGTTTTTGTAGTTGTCTGCATGTGACCCACCACACTACCTTCATTAACCCATCAGTAACAGCAATGAGTAATGTCTGACACACGTGCAAGTGAGAGCGAGAGAGAGGTGGGCGTCTACTCGGAGGGGGAGGGCGCCGTCGCCGGGGGACGGTACACGACGACAACGATCAGCACCGTCGCCGTCCAGGCCGGTTCTTCGAGGATTGTATTGGCAATTCTCAAAGTAGGTTTCGTTTCGGTTGATATTAGTTATTTTATCTATGGCGCAGTTTGTTAGATCTATGACTAGTTACACAAGTATTGATTTGCTGTGTACTAATCCTGCTGATGATAGTATACTGTGACATTGTCTTCTGGTTTCATTATGAAAATGATACAATTGATACAACTTTCATGAAGAATTCTCTTCCTTTTCCTTGCAGTAATCATTGCCGTTATCATTACTGTCTTATCATTTCTTCATCGTGATGATGCTCCTGATCCTTCGTATCATTATCGTCCTCGTCATTCATGGCATTGCTATCGTCATTAGTGTCTCTTATCATTGTCATTGTCATCATCACCACCATCAACGTCATGATCATCATTACTGCCTTTATCATCACCATCACTGCCATTATCATCATCATCATTGTCATCATCATTGTCATCATCATCATCATCATCGCCATCATCATCATCATCTTCTTCTTCTTCTTCTTCTTCGTCTTCTTCTTCATCATCGCGATGAAGTAGCGTAACTTGATCTCAACTGAACAACTTCATTGTTTGGCTGTCTGTCGTATTAGCTGTCTGAGAGAGTTGTAGTGTTTTGCTGATTCAGAAATTGGTCGTGAATCATTTTAATTGCATTCAATTTCATCAGACTTAATTAATGAGGATAACGACTTTTCCACAGGAAATAGGTGTTTGTAGGAACAACCCCGTGGGAAAATTAAGGCAGTTTCTTAATAAATTTGAATTGTAGTGTAGTAAATACAGCAAACGAGAGAGAATAGAATTCTATATAGCCGATCTAGGATATTTTATATACATTGTATACTTGAAGGTTCATAGGAATAGTAGTATATCGTACTATTTTTAGGTCATTTTTGTTATTTATGTATAGCTACCAATTAGCACATTAGCACATTTATACATTTTTAGTCTGACATACGAACTTTTTTCTCTTTGTGTGTGTTTTGTTTTATTTGTTTTATAGCAATGTTAAACCACATGTTTTTTTCTGGACATAAGATGGATGTTGTTATTTTACTAGCAATATGTCTCACTAGTGTAACAAGATAATCTTTGTCAATAAATTACTACTGCTGCAACAACAACAACAACAACAACAACAACAACAACAACAACAACAACAACAACAACAACCACAACCACAACCACAACCACAACCACAACCACAACCACAACCACAACCACAACCACAACCACTATTACTACCACTACCACTACCACTACCAGTATTACTACCACATCCACAACCACTACCACTACCAGTATTACTACCACAACCACTACCACTACCACTACCAGTATTACTACCACAACCACTACCACTACCAGTATTACTACCACATCCACAACCACTACCACTACCACTGCCACTACCACTATTACTACCACTACACTACCACTATTACTACCACTACACTACCACTGCCACTACACTACCACTGCCACTACACTACCACTGCCACTACCACTATTACTACCACTACCACTACCACTACACTACCACTATTACTACCACTGCCACTGCACTACCACTGCCACTACCACTATTACTACCACTACCATTACACTACCACTATTACTACCACTGCCACTACACTACCACTGCCACTACCACTATTACTACCACTACCACTACACTACCACTATTACTACCACTACCACTACACTACCACTATTACTACCACTACCACTACCACTACCACTACCACTGCCACTACCACTATTACTACCACTACCACTACACTACTATAACATTATTTTTGACGCAACGTGCAGTCCTGCATCAATGTCAAGCAGTATAAGAAAATGAAAGAACTCTTGTTTCGTTTTTCAACATTTTCTTTTGTTGGTTCCTCCTTTTTGTTATTGTTGTCGAAATTTTGTTTGCCAGTGACGTCACTCTTGTTTGCGGTTGCTCGTAGAGCCCTTGGGCTCTCATCTTACTAGTTTTTCAGAGAAATTCGTCGAAGAGACGACGAAAAAACGCGCAGGACTTTTTAATAGCAGAAGAAAAAGTTTTGATATGCGATATGGGATTGGTAATGGAAGCCATGGGTGGTGGGAACCTTTGTAGAACTTCAGTTTAGTTGAATAACCCGAAATGGCTGTATAAACTACGTGCTGCATGATTTGCATCTAAACATACACGAAATGTTATTTTTTTCATTATTTCTTCATTTGTATCATAATATAACTATTTCGTATCAAAGATACAGTACGTCATGAAAACGGTTATGTTATAGTGGTTACATGAAAGTGGTTAAATTATAGTAATATTGCAAATTTATTTCATTTACGGCTGTATGCATAGATTTTTGAATTAAATAGTATAGCTTTGTTAGCGGACATATAACCGCATCACTGTGATTATCATATAGGTAAAATATTTGTTTAATACATGTGTACAAATGCTTAGTAAATAGTTTTTTTCGCTTCATGGAGTTTACAACTAAATTTGTATATATGTGTATATACCTTGTGCAGCTATGTTGAGTCAAATTGTTAGTATGATCTGGAAATCATTACCCGAGCTCTGCCCGCTGATAAAACCATCGGGTATGCGTCGAGTTTGTAATTTTCGTGTTGGAAATTTGATTTTCAGAAATAAAATATCTATCTGTCTGTCTGTCTGTCTGTCTGTCTGTCTGTCTGTCCGTCCGTCCGTCCGTCCGTCCGTCCGTCCGTCCATCCATCCATCCATCCATCTATCTACAATAAAACACAATAAAATGGCAATACAACCAAATTCACGTGTAAAAAATTACAATATGAACAAGTTTGTCATTTCATTGGTTTTTGATGTTTAGGTCCTTATAAAATTCATTTTCTACTAGACGTTTTGCATTAATACAAGACAAGTTCAGTATTAGATCCAGTCACGCCAAGTTATTGAAATTGAGATCTAAATTTTAGTTCCCTCTTCGCATTTTTGTAACATTTTGCCTAAAGCAATTGTTACCGTCTCAATTGATGGCAAATTGTTGACGATGACTTCAGCTAAACTCGTAAAATCAGTCAAGGTTTGTCAGAAATGACGTTTAAAACGCGCCAATGTTGTCCAGCTGATGTTGCTGAATTGAGCCAAATTTCGAATTCCATTGAACTTACTCAATGTGCTATTAAGATATTTGAGTAGTCGTAGGGATCCAATCACTCCACGCCCGTCGAGTGCTCTCAATCATTGCTCTTGATGTATCTAAATGCATAAATGAACTTCCAGCTAATGTTCACGTTGAATTATCCCGTGTTGGTGAACATAGTTTGAACACTATCGTTCTATAAATGAAATACTATTATTTGAATACGTTCTCATATGTCTATACGATTAGCCATTGTTATGTGTGTAGCAAAAATGATACAAGCAGATTTCTTATTATAGCTTTGTTACTTTTTGTGACGTTTAAATATGGAAATTGCATTTAAAGTGGAACAGTAATTGTTGATATCTACTAACTTGGCTATATTTAGCTACTTGACGAATTTTATTTCAATAACTTCAACTTAATTTTGGTTTTGTAAAGATGGCTGCCACGGTAGCGGCTTAGCCCCTAGTGGCGATGTCCTCAATTAGACTTTTTGAAATTAATGTGCTATTGTATTGAACGTCGAAATAAATGATAATGAATGAATGAATGAGTGAGTGAAACAGTCAGTCAGTCAGTCAGTGAATGAATGAATGAATGATTGAACGAGTGAGTGAGTGAATGAATGAATGAGTGAGTGAATCAGTCAGTCAGTCAGTGAATGAATGAATGAATGATTGAACGAGTGAGTGAGTGAATGAATGAGTGAGTGAATGAATGAATAAATGAGAAAGCAAATGAATGAATAATGAGCTACTCATAACGAATGAATGAACGAGTGAGTGAATCAGTCAGTCGTTCAGTCAGTGAATGATTGAATGAGTGAGTGAGTGAGTGAA
Organism: Tubiluchus corallicola; assembly: GCA_030141605.1. Classification (NCBI taxonomy): domain Eukaryota; kingdom Metazoa; phylum Priapulida; class Priapulimorpha; order Priapulimorphida; family Tubiluchidae; genus Tubiluchus; species Tubiluchus corallicola. The sequence goes on from JAQGDQ010001003.1 coordinate 36,872, forward strand.
TGAATGAATGAGTGAGCGAATGAATGAATGAGTTACTCATAACGAATGAATGAATGAGTGAGTGAATCAGTCAGTCAGGCAGTCAGTCAGTGAATGAATGAATGAATGATCGAATGAGTGAGTGAGTGAATGAATGATTGAATGCGTGAGTGAGTGAATGAATGAATGAATGAATGAGTGACCGAATGAATGAATAATGAGTTACTCATAACGAATGAATGAATAATAATTACTCACAATTTTTTAGTCTAGCGTTTTATACTTGAGCAGGATGGTTGTGTTTCGAAACAACCAAATAAATGGTTTTAAATGGAGTTATTCAGTCACTTATTTACTAGGAGACAAACTTCTCACGTTAGTAACTGTAGAGCATGCTTTAGCTGCGTGGTACTTGACCGGCTAGTTAATGATGCGGTTTAGAATTTCCATAGCAGTCCAGTATAGCATCATCTGCAGCCTCCCCATCAGTACCACGTGGCGACATAAGGCAGTTCTCCGCAGGCAAGCCGGATACCAGGAATATTTCTGGTCATAAGTCGACATGTGATTCACGAATTATTTCCCTTGGTTTATTTGCAGTTTATTTACTTCCGTAGTGGAAAAAAGCGTCTTTTACCATTTTTCCTCAGTCTTTGCCAAATGCTATGCGTTTAATGCAAGGAAGATACGATAATTTTTCGCATACTACCACATTTTCGATTCCTATAAAAAGTATACATTTTATAACACAATTAATACTGTATATGTATGGATAATGTATGTATAAATGTATGTATGTATACAATTAATGTATAAATTTAACACAATTAACACTGCAATAGCGTTTCTGATAATTTTAACTGCTGCCAAGCCCAACTAATGATGACATCAAACAGCAAAAATATTCCACGAGCGTTTTGCACGTGTTTACGAAAGAGAAAATTGAAGTACAGTGCTACTGTAAGAGATTCAATGTGTTGTAATAAACTAGGCAAATTTTAAGATAAAAATTCAAATTTCAAATTTACTGCTGTGCTCAGTTGTCGAACATGTGTAGTGCGTCAGAAACTAACACATTTGAACCGAGAGGTACAGCACCTGTTTTTGTATAATGCGTTTCCGAAATGCAGCCGCTAGTGCCCGTCTAACCAGCGAATGGCGAAATGCATGTAATAGTGAAGAACTGGTGGTGCGAACGTGAAATTGCGCTTGTGTGGTAATAATTCTTTCACGTAAGTCATTCTTGAAAAAAATAGTGTGTTTTCGTAGGATTGTTTTGATCTACAGTTTAAGATTGGGTCCGGTTTTGCTTTAAGGAAGAGTTGGTTAGACTATCCCTACAAGTAAAGTGTTTACTTTTATTTCAAATGGACAGGGTTGTAACTATTTCCTTATTTGGGAGTTAGCTTTCTTATAAAATCTTTACGTTTGTCACATAAAGATCGTCAGATGTTGATCACGTGATAAACTTAGCACGTACGTATATGTCGTGGTTTTCTGTGGCAGTTTCAATGCAAAAACGTAAGGGCACGTTCAGACTAGCGAGTTTTCCTTCTGACAGGAAACTCGCAAGTGTGAACTGCTTTGCGACTTACTGTCGGGAAAAAATTGCAAACTTCGCGCGCTGTGTGTCAGCTTACTGTCTTCTTATTGTCGGAGAGTAACTCGCAGCAAGTTAATGTCAGAGAATAACTTGCTGCGAGTTACTCTCCGACAGTAACTCGCGGCAAGTTACTGTCAGAGAGTAACTTGCTAGTCTGAACGTTCCCTAATGCTTCTAAGCCCTTAATTTTACCTCTGTTTGCAGTAGAACTGGTTTGTCTGGAGTACAATGATTTGTGATCACTGTCGGAGAGTAACTCGCAGCAAGTTACTGTCAGAGAGTAACTTGTTAGTCTGAACGTTCCCTAATGCTTCTAAGCCCTTAATTTTACTTCTGTTTGCAGTAGAACTGGTTTGTCTGGAGTACAATGATTTGTGATCACCATTTCTGATTTTGGTCATGACAACGCTGTGTTGAATGTGTAACTTAATAGGCCACAATAGGCGTTTGATATTAGAAATTTACGTATAGGCAGCTCTATCGTGACTGCTTTAAGAAATTCATCAAGCAAGTCTTCTGATTTAAGCTTCACATAGCGAATGGTACAGTAACTGGGCTTCACTGTAGTGTAATGTATAGGTACGTGGTTTCACTTCAGAGCTGGGCTTCTCAAACCATGCTTTTACGACTAGCTCATTATGCGTGGAGTTCTCGACTAACCGTAATTGTTTTGAACTCATTGGAGTGCCTAGAAATTGCTCTGAACTCAGTCAGGCAAGATTTTGCCACATCTACACGCCCAGCAAACGACAGATTCTAAACAAAATTGTAACCAAACAATAATTATAGCTATACAGCACTTACAAGCAATAAAAACAATGGCACACAAAATCAACAAAAGTATGCCCCAGGCGCCAAAAAGGAGTTTTCGTGTTTTTGAAAGAATTTCTTGATTAAACTCATTTGCTGATCGTTGAAGATGGTGTCATGGTTGATGTCATGATGATGATGATGATGTCATGATGTCAGAGTTCATTATTAGAGTCGTTCTGAATATCTTAGGGTTAAAATTCTTGCCAACAAGATAGGATTTATCCATTAATTCTATTAATTCTTATTAAGGTAAAGTTGTGTTTTGGTTGTCCTTGGTAAAACTTTGTTTTTCTCATTAGAGCATGAGAATTACTTTCTGTTGTTCGTAGTTTTTTTACATTCTGTTGTAAAATCATCACTGTAAATTGGCTTCCAAATTAGTAATTGGCTTCTCTCTTAGTCATTACTCTGTGAGGTTTGTGTTTTTCAAGAGATTGTCACTGGTTGTTGTTGATTGTTATTGTTGACAATAAAATGATCAAAACTGGATGTTTTATGGAACATCAGTAGGCGATAATACGGCTTGAAAAAGTATTGCGCGATATGACTAGGAAATTTGTCACAGAACCATCCTTACCGGCTTCCCGTAAAGTCATTGTTAATGTTTACCTACAGTGCTGGTGGTTTCCTGCAGAATCATTGTTAGTGGTTTCCTACAGAATCATTGTTAGTGGTTTCCTACAGAATCATTGTTAGGGCCTTCCTACAGAATCATTGTTAGTGGTTTCCTACAGAATCATTGTTTCTTCCTACAGCATCATTGTTAGTGCCTTCGTACAGAATCATTGTTAGTGGTTTCCTGCAGGATCATTGTTAGTGGTTTTCTACTGCATCATTCTTCGGTGCTTCCTACAGAGTCATTGTTAGTGCCTTTCTACAGAATCATTGTTAGTGGTTTCCTACAGAATCATTGTTAGTGGTTTCCTACAGAATCATTGTTAGTGGTTTCTCTACAGAATCATTGTTAGTGCCTTCCTACAGAATCATTGTTAGTGGTTTCCTACAGAATCATTGTTAGTGCCTTCCTACAGAATCATTGTTAGTGGTTTCCTGCAGAATCATTGTTAGTGGTTTCCTACAGAATCATTGTTAGTGCCTTCCTACAGAATCATTGTTAATGATTTTCTACAGAATCATTGTTAGTGCCTTCCTACAGAATCATTGTTAGTGGTTTTCTGCAGTGTCATTGTTAGTGGCTTCCTACACAATCATTGTTAGTTGTTTCCTACAGAATCATTGTTAGTGCCTTCCTACAGAATCATTGTTAGTGCCTTCGTACAGAATCATTGTTAGTGCCTTCCTACAGTATCATTGTACTTCATGTGGACAAATGCTCCTACAGAATCAGTAGTGGTTTCTTACAGTATCATTGTTACTAATTTTCTACAGAACCATCGTTACTGATTTCCTACAGAATCATCGTCACCGGTTCCCTAAAGAGCCATTGTTACTAATTTCCTACAGAACTGTTGTTATTGATTTCCTAAAGAACCATTGTCACAGGTTCCCTACAGAACCATTGTTACTAATTACCTACAGAATAATTGTTACTGGTTTCCTACAGAATCATTGTTACTAATTTCCTACAGAACCATTGTTGCTGATTCCCTACAGAACCATTGTTACTAATTACCTACAGAACCATTGTTACTGATTTCCTACAGAATCATTGTTACTGGTTCGCTACAGAACCATTGTTACTAATTTACTACAGAACCATTGTTGCTGATTCCCTACAGAACCATTGTTACTGGTTTCCTACAGAATAATTGTCACTGGTTCCTACAAACAAACTAATTACCTACTACAGAACCATTGTTACTGATTTCCTACAGAACCATTGTTACTAATTACCTACAGAACCATTGTTACTAATTTCCTACAGAACCAGTTACTAATTACTACAGAAGTACTGATTTCACAGAACCATTGTACTACCTACAGAACATTGTTACTGATTTCCTACAGAATCAGTGTTACTGGTTCGCTACAGAACCATTGTCACTAATTTCCCACAGAACCATTGTTACTGATTTCCTACAGAATCATTGTTACTGATTCGCTGCAGAACCATTGTTGCTAATTTCCTACAGAACCATTGTCACAGGTTCCCTACAGAACCATTGTTACTAATTACCTACAGAACCATTGTTACTGGTTTCCTACAGAATCATTGTTACTGATTCGCTGCAGAACCATTGTTACTAAATACCTACAGAACCATTGTTACTCATTTCCTACAGAACCATTGTTACTAATTTCCTACAGAATCATTGTTACTGTTTTTGTGCGCAATATTGGCCATTTTTACAGAATATGCATACGTAGTTTCTAGCAGTCATTGTTAGCAGTTTCCCTTAAAATTATTGCTGGGTTTTCCAAGCAATTATAATTATTGGCTTCTTTCGGTTGAAATCAAACTTCAGTTGATGAACTTGCTGTAGACTTGATTACGCCTAAGTGTCTCTGCACGGCAACCAAAATTCCAGCCTGTTTTGCAAAATGCCTCCCTAAAAATAAACAACGGTTATTTGTAGCCGCACGGCAGCGTTTAATTCGTCGGATAAACTATGCTTGTGTGCAAAAACGCAGGAACAAATCGCTGCTAACATGGAAGCTGAAAGAACCAAATCTTCATCCGGTTGCCAATGGCGAAAGGATGCCGCATCCCAGAAATGGCTGACTCAGAAATAGCAACGTAGCTTGTGTAAACGGGAGTGTTTACTTCACAGTGCCAGAGATCTGGCTAATGTCGTGGCGTCAAGAATTCGCCCGTGTTTTTCGGGGCTGACCTTGGTGTTGCTATAGCAACGGGGAAGCTGCTCCCGCCTTCTTTGAAACTTAGTAGTTAAACTTATTAGCACACATCACTTGTTGTGTTTCAGGACTCATCTTATCTTAACGCTCAGTTTTTTAGATCAATTAAGTTAAATAACCTTGAATTTGTTCATATGTTGGATGATTGGAGGGAAAGCGGGGTACAAACGGAATCTAGTACACTGAGCAGGTTGTTATAGTTTATTTACGTTGAGCTATGTTTATTTGTTGTTTAAAGGAAGACAGGATGATTTTTCATATACTACCCTATTTTCAAGTCTGATAAAAAGTATACATTTTTACACAATTAATACTACAAAAGCGTTTCTGATAATTAAATTATAGATTAAAAACTTAATTAACGGTGAGCGAGCCCAGCTATATTCAGGTTTTGCTTTAAAGGACTAATGTTTTTTCCAGCTATATTGTCTGCTGTTGCCTTGTTTTAAATCTAATTTGGTACATGCTTTAATCCTCTTCATTCATTGTCTCAAACTCAATGTATAGCTTGTCTGATGCAACTTGCCCTGTGCCGTATGTATAAACTTCAAGTCGAAGGTGAAGACTCCATTTTGTACTTTTCAAGTTTTGCATTGAGACGCCTCATAGCAATTTTACGTCATCCGGGTTATAAATTCTAACAGGCAAATAAACCTGCCGAGTTTCAAGTTAACCTACTGAATCAACAAGAAAGCGTGGAACTGCTGATGCGGGCCGCCCTGTGTGGGAACATTAGGGGTTAACACATTGAATCAATGTGGAACTGCTGATACAGGCTGTCCTGTGTGGGAACATTAGGGGTTAAGACATTGAATCAATGTGGAACTGCCCGATGCGGGCCGCCCTGTGTGGGAACATTAGGGGTTAAGACATTGAATCAATGTGGAACTGCTGATGCAGGCCGCCCTGTGTGGGAACATTAGGGGTTAACACATTGAATCAATGTGGAACTGCTGATGCGGGCCGCCCTGTGTGGGAACATTAGGGGTTAAGACATTGAATCAATGTGGAACTGCTGATGCGGGCCGCCCTGTGTGGGAACATTAGGGGTTAAGACATTGAATCAATGTGGAACTGCTGATGCGGGCCGCCCTGTGTGGGAACATTAGGGGTTAACTCATTGAATCAACGTGGAACCACCTGATGCAGGCTGCCCTGTGTGGGAATATTAGGGGTTAACTCATTGAATCAACGTGGAACCACCTGATGCAGGCTGCCCTGTGTGGGAATATTAGGGGTTAACACACTGAATTAATGTGGAACTGCCTGATGCAGGCTGTCCTGTGTGGGAATATTAGGGGTTAACACATTGAATCAATGTGGAACTGCTGATGCGGGCCGCCCTGTGTGGGAACATTAGGGGTTAACACATTGAATCAATGTGGAACTGCTGATGCGGGCCGCCCTGTGTGGGAACATTAGGGGTTAACTCATTGAATCAACGTGGAACCACCTGATGCAGGCTGCCCTGTGTGGGAATATTAGGGGTTAACACATTGAATCAATGTGGAACTGCTGATGCAGGCTGTCCTGTGTGGGAACATTAGGGGTTAACACACTGAATTAATGTGGAACTGCCTGATGCAGGCTGTCCTGTGTGGGAATATTAGGGGTTAACACATTGAATCAATGTGGAACTGCCCGATGCAGGCTGCCCTGTGTGGAAATATTAGGGGTTAAGACATTGAATCAATGTGGAACTGCTGATGCAGGCCGCCCTGTGTGGGAATATTAGGGGTTAAGACATTGAATTAATGTGGAACTGCCCGATGCAGGCTGCCTTGTGTGGAAATATTAGGGGTTAACACATTGAATCAACGTGGAACGGCTGATGCAGGGTGCCCTGTGTGGGAATATTAGGGGTTAACACACTGAATTAATGTGGAACTGCTGATGCAGGGTGCCCTGTGTGGGAATATTAGGGGTTAACACATTGAATCAATGTGGAACTGCTGATGCAGGCTGTCCTGTGTGGGAATATTAGGGGTTAACACATTGAATCAATGTGGAACTGCTGATGCAGGCCGCCCTGTGTGGGAATATTAGGGGTTAACACATTGAATCAATGTGGAACTGCTGATGCAGGGTGCCCTGTGTGGGAATATTAGGTGTTAACACATTGAATCAATGTGGAACTGCTGATGCAGGCCGCCCTGTGTGGGAATATTAGGTGTTAACACATTGAATCAATGTGGAACTGCTGATGCAGGCTGTCCTGTGTGGGAATATTAGGGGTTAACACATTGAATCAATGTGGAACTGCTGATGCAGGCTGCCCTGTGTGGCAATATTAGGTGTTAACACATTGAATCAATGTGGAACTGCTGATGCAGGGTGCCCTGTGTGGGAATATTAGGTGTTAACACATTGAATCAATGTGGAACTGCTGATGCAGGCCGCCCTGTGTGGGAATATTAGGTGTTAACACATTGAATCAATGTGGAACTGCTGATGCAGGCCGCCCTGTGTGGGAATATCAGGTGTTAACACATTGAATCAATGTGGAACTGCTGATGCAGGGTGCCCTGTGTGGGAATATTAGGGGTTAACTAATTGAATCAACGTGGAACTGCTGATGCAGGCTGTCCTGTGTGGGAATATTAGGGGTTAACACATTGAATCAATGTGGAACTGCTGATGCAGGGTGTCCTGTGTGGGAATATTAGGGGTTAACACATTGAATCAATGTGGAACTGCTGATGCAGGCTGTCCTGTGTGGGAATATTAGGGGTTAACACATTGAATCAATGTGGAACTGCTGATGCAGGCTGTCCTGTGTGGGAATATTAGGGGTTAACTAATTGAATCAACGTGGAACTGCCCGATGCAGGCTGCCCTGCGTTGGTAACTCATCGAATCAACGTGGAACTGCCCGATGCAGGCTGTCCTGTGTTGGTAACTCATCGAATCAACGTGGAACTGCCCGATGTAGGTTGTCTTGTGTTGGGAATATTAGAAAAATCTGGAGAAAAATCGACATCTATTCGCTTGCTGTAGCATGCTTGTGCAGATGTTTTATTGACAGACATATAGTCACTGCGGGATGGCCATATGGCTGCCTCATTTACATGGCTTCCAAAAATGTGTGCCAGCCGTGCACGAGGCGTTTATGAGTAACTTGGCTTCGGTAATAAACAGCATTTTCAGGCATTTGTACTTTCTGATAATGCTAGTGCAAAACTAGCTTTAAAAAAACTTGGCTTCTGTTGGAATTGCGTTTTTTCTCATGAATGAATGTTTTGTAAGTGAAAAAACTAGTTCGGATACCTACTTCCGCTAAATTTACCAGCCGGCAAAACTGATGGCAGTGAATGATAATAGCCAAATTACAATTACCAACTGGCAAACGATACAAACAACTGACAAGGACAAGTGATTCGTTAACCGCCATCAATATGTTTACAGAAAGCCAATAGCAATGACTCTACAGGAAGCCACTAGCAATAACAACAACAGTTCTGTAGAAAGCCACAAACATTGAAAGTGTAAGAAAGAATTAATTGTGGGAAACTGCTGCCATGGTTCCTAAATGAAACCACTAACAATAATTTTTGTAGGTACCATTAATCCGTGTCCTGCACGAAACCACTAACGTAGATCCTGCTTGAAATCACTAACAATGATTTTTGTAAGTAACTATTGTTAATACTTCCATAAGTAATTACTAATATAGGTTCCATGGGAAACCACTAATAATGATTTTTGTAAGTAACTATTGTTAATACTTCCATAAGTAATTACTAATATAGGTTCCATGGGAACCACTAACAATGATTTTTGTAAGTAACTATTGTTAATACTTCCATGAGTAATTACTAATATTGGTTATATGGGAAAACACTAACAATGATTTTTGTAAGTGACTATTGTTAATACTTCCATGAGTAATTACTAATATAGGTTCAATGGGAAACCATTAATAATGATTTTTGTAAGTGACTATTGCTAATACTTCCACGAGTAATTACTAATATAGGTTCCATGGGAAACCACTAATAATGATTTTTGTAAGTAACTATTGTTAATACTTCCATGAGTAATTACTAATATAGGTTCCATGGGAAACCACTAATAATGATTTTTGTAAGTGACTATTGCTAATACTTCCACGAGTAATTACTAATATAGGTTCCATGGGAAACCATTAATAATGATTTTTGTAAGTAACTATTGTTAATTCTTCCATGAGTAATTAGTAATATAGGTTCCATGGGAACCACTAACAATGATTTTTGTAAGTAACTATTGTTAATACTTCCACGAGTAATTACTAATATAGGTTCCATGGGAAACCACTAACAATTATTTTTGTAACTATTGTTAATACTTCCATGAGTAATTACTAATACAGGTTCCATGGGAAACCATTAATAATGATTTTTGTAAGTAACTATTGTTAATACTTCCGTGAGTAATTAGTAATATAGGTTCCATGGGAAACCACTAATAATGATTTTGTAAGTAACTATTGTTAATACTTCCGTGAGTAATTACTAATATAGGTTCCATGGGAAACCACTAATAATGATTTTGTAAGTAACTATTGTTAATACTTCCGTGAGTAATTAGTAATATAGGTTCCATGGGAAACCACTAACAATTATTTTTGTAACTATTGTTAATACTTCCATGAGTAATTACTAATATAGGTTCCATGGGAAACCACTAATAATGATTTTTGTAAGTAACTATTGTTAATACTTCCGTGAGTAATTACTAATATAGGTTCCATGGGAAACCACTAATAATGATTTTTGTAAGTAACTATTGTTAATACTTCCATAAGTAATTACTAATATAGGTTCCATGGGAAATCACTAACAATGATTTTTGTAAGTAACTATTGTTAATACTTCCATGAGTAATTACTAATACAGGATCTATGGGAAACCACTAACAATCATTTTTGAAGAAAACTATTAGCAAATGTCCTGCGGGAAACCACTAAAAATGTTTTTTTTGTAGAAACCTAGTAACAACAGTTTTGTGGGACACTACTTAACATATGTTATAAGGATTATATACTAACCATTAACAGTGGTCCTGCTGGAAACCACTAGGTCCACATGAAACTACAAACAAAGACTACAAAAACCGATTCCGTAGAATTCAAAGCCTTATACAATATTTCTAGCTACCAGTCACTAACGTTTCTGTCACTTCTGGGAAATCTTTGTCTATAGTTGCCAGGAAACCACTAATAATTGTAGCATTCTGAAAGAACCCGCTGATACTGTGGCAACTCAGTAAAGAAAATGGTAACACTGATTTCAGTAGGAACTACTAACAATGAGGTTTTTGAAGTCTTGTATGAAATACAGAAAACAGCGAATGCATTCATTCAAAGTAATTTCTTCATTACATTGATTATCAATAATTTGTTTATTTACATGATACATTTGGTATTAAATGCGTACTTTCAAATGTTAGGTGCTATCTTGGCTTTTTTAAAGCCGTACCTTGTTGTAATATTTACCTTAAAAGTGTTTTGATAGATGCAAAGTTTGTACCACTCTACTAACAGTTAGTTTGTTGCTTGCAAGGATTGTACCACCTTACAAACAATTAGTTTGCTGTGGGCAAAGATTGTACTATACTATGAACAGTTAGTTTGTTGCTTTCAAGGATTGTACCACCTTACAAACAATTAGTTTGCTGTGGGCAAAGATTGTACTATACTATGAACAGTTAGTTTGTTGCTTGCAAGGATTGTACCACCTTACAAACAATTAGTTTGCTGTGTGCAAAGGTTGTACTATACTATGAACAGTTAGTTTGTTGCTTGCAAGGATTGTACCACCTTACAAACAATTAGTTTGCTGTGGGCAAAGATTGTACTATACTATGAACAGTTAGTTTGTTGCTTTCAAGGATTGTACCACCTTACAAACAATTAGTTTGCTGTGGGCAAAGATTGTACTATACTATGAACAGTTAGTTTGTTGCTTGCAAGGATTGTACCACCTTACAAACAATTAGTTTGCTGTGTGCAAAGGTTGTACTATACTATGAACAGTTAGTTTGTTGCTTGCAAGGATTGTACCACCTTACAAACAATTAGTTTGCTGTGGGCAAAGATTGTACTATACTATGAACAGTTAGTTTGTTGCATGCAAGGATTGTACCACCTTACAAATAATTAGTCTGCTGTGTGCAAAGATTGTGCTATAGTATGAACAGATAGTTTGTTGCATTCAATGATTGTACAACCTTACAAATAATTAGTTTGCTGTGTGCAAAGACTGTACAATGCCATAAGCAGTTAGCCTGCATGCAAGGATTGTAGCACGCTACAAACAGTTACTTTGCTCTGTGCAAGTGTATATAATAGGGCAGATTGCGCTTTGGCTTGAGAAAGTGTAAACTATTTAATTATAAGACGCTGAGAATATTGAGTTACTGTAATTCTGTACTGTCACTTTCTAAACTAAACAAAATGGTTTCCTGACTTCAACAAAAGATGTCATTTGTTTTGCAGGCTGCAAGTACAGTGGACTCTCGTTATAAGAATCACCTCGGGAGAAGGCAAAATGATTATCATAACAAGCGATTCTTATAACGAGCATGACCCAGAATTGCTTTAAAAAATTTTTATGCACATAAAAATTATTTATTTCCCGAAATCACGCTAGAAACGACATGAAACAGCATAATGTTTTTCTGGCCTAAAAAGGACCTAAAAATTACTAGACTAATGTTTTCATTTCATGGTTGGGTAAATATTTCATGATGCCAGAATTGCCTTAAAAATTTTTTAATGCACATAATTTTTTTCCGCCACGCCCACTGCGCAGAACCTTGTAAGCAGGGCGTGAGAGACAATGGAGTTGGCGCCAAAATTGATTCTACTATCGAAAGAAGGGTGATTCTTATACGAGCGGATTTTCACTAGGAAAATGCTGATTCAATTCGGGAAACGCGATTTTGATTCTTATATCGAGCTGATTCTTATACGTATGATTCTTGTAACGAGAGTCCACTGTATTATGTTTATGATAATAAAAACGCGAGGGCAGTTCGCAAACGAAAAATTTTTAGTCAGAGAAGTGAAAGAAAGATAATAGAAAGAAAGAAAAACTGCAGAGGCCTCGATGTTTAGGGCAATGTACTCAGATACTCAAAGAGCAATCAAAATTGCTGGATGGGATATCAGTTATTGTGTCAAAGAGGGTTGTAGGTATAGAGTACTACGCAGCAGGAGGGAAGATTTTGTTCTAGTGTGATAGTAAGTCATGTTTGCAAAGTCACCACGTCACTCTTGAGTCACCACAGCTGCTGAGGCTGCTGATGTTATCAGATTCTTAAGAACTTTAAAGAAGCTTGTTAAGCACTCGAAAGAAGCCATTATTATGATTTCGCTTATTGGAATTCACTCAAAATGGGAGTGGGGGAAGGGGGAGGCTGAAAGAGGTGATTCAGACGAAATGTTGAAGAATAAAAAGTTCTCTTGTTAGATTGTAGGTGGCGCCATCGCGTCATGAACATAGATGTTGTTGCGTAGCGTTTTCCCCGGTCGAGTCCTTAGAAAGAAAAATATGTTGACGGCGCTGACGAGAGTGATAAGAGCAGTCACAGTGATGACGTCGGCAACTTGGCTGGGACGCCGTCACACTGGATGAGAACGTGAACGTTGACCATAATGATAGCGACAGCGACATTTTTGTAGTTGTCAACGGGGTGTAACTTACCGCCAGAGTGATGCATTACTTTTCTTCCAACCGTGATTCGTAATACGATAGTTCCTGCGTGAACTAGTGTTTTGTGTACCTCAAAATCGACTTTAAATAAACTACTTACTTACTCACTCACTCACTTACTTACTTGTATACTTACTGATTTGCTTACTTACTTACTTACATACATACATACTTACGTACTTGCTTACTTATATATTTACTGACTTGCTTACATATTTACTTTCTTACATATATACTTACTTACATACTCGCGTACTTACTTACTTACGTATTTACTTATTTGCTTACTTACCTAAGTACTTATGTACTTCCTTACTTATATACTTACTGACTTGCTTACTTACTTACATACATACTTACGTACTTGCTTACTTATATATTTACTGACTTGCTTTTCCGTACTTACTTTCTTACATACATACTTACTTACGTACTCGCTTACTTACTTACTTACTTACTTACGTAATTACTTATTTGCTTACTTACGTACACACGTACTTGCTTACTTATATTATATATTTACTGACTTGCTTACGTACTTACTTTCTTACATATATACTTACTTACGTACTCGCTTACTTACTTACTTACTTACTTACGTAATTACTTATTTGCTTACTTACTTTTGTACATACGTACTTACTTACTTATATACTTACTGATTTACTTTCTTACATACATACTTACTTACTTCCTAAGTACTCACGTACTTACTTATTTACTTTCTTTCTTATTGTCTTACGTATTTACTTACTAACTCACTGTACTAAAATTTGCACACGAAGAATTTTGTTAACTACTGTTAGCAGAAATAATATCCTTCTTAAATATTCCCTCTCCCCCCAATTATTGATACTTGGAAAAATTGCCTTGAAGTGCTTCTTTACAGTTGTTTGTGATGTCGGTTTAGCTGCGCAGTTAAGCTCGAACAGCTCGCTGTGCTTATTAGTAAACATTATGTTACGACTGTAGAGATATGGCAGCTCATGTTCACCTCATGTTGGTGGTGGAAAACCATGAACAAGATTCTTACTGTATGTAATTCTCGTGATTGCACTGCTGGGAGACGTCCATAATGCATCTCCCAGGAGTCTGAAGGGTGAACGTTGTTATTACAGTATTTCATAGTAAAGCAAAATGTATTATAGTAGACGTTAACGGGGTATGTACCACGATGCACTTGGCTGATAAGAGTCATGGTTGAACAACTTTTTTTACTGTTTATGACTTCGTGCATTGTAGAATATCCCATGATGCACTTGGCTGAGAAGAGTCATGGTTGAACAATTTTTTTACTGTTTATGACTTCGTGCATTGTGGAATATCCCATGATGCACTTGGCTGAGAACAGTCGTGGTTGAACAACGTTTTTACTGTTGATAACTTCGTGCATTGTGGAATATCCCATGATGCACTTGGCTGAGAAGAGTCATGGTTGAACAACTTTTTTACTGTTTATGACTTCGTGCATTGTGGAATATCCCATGATGCACTTGGCTGAGAAGAGTCATGGTTGAACAACTTTTTTACTGTTGATAACTTCGTGCAGTGTAGAATATCCATGATGCACTTGGCTGAGAACAGTCGTGGTTGAACAACGTTTTTACTGTTGATAACTTCGTGCATTGTGGAATATCCCACGATGCACTTGGCTGAGAAGAGTCATGGTTGAACAACTTTTTTACTGTTTATGACTTCGTGCATTGTGGAATATCCCATGATGCACTTGGCTGAGAAGAGTCATGGTTGAACAACTTTTTTACTGTTGATAACTTCGTGCAGTGTAGAATATCCATGATGCACTTGGCTGAGAAGAGTCATGGTTGAACAACTTCTTTACTGTTTATGACTTCGTGCAGTGTAGAATATCCCATGATGCACTTGGCTGAGAAGAGTCATGGTTGAACAACTTTTTTACTGTTTATGACTTCGTGCAGTGTAGAATATCCCATGATGCACTTGGCTGAGAAGAGTCATGGTTGAACAACTTTTTTACTGTTTATGACTTCGTGCAGTGTAGAATATCCATGATGCACTTGGCTGAGAAGAGTCATGGTTGAACAACTTTTTTACTGTTTATAACTTCATGCATTGTGGAATATCCCATGATGCACTTGGCTGAGAAGAGTCATGGTTGAACAACTTTTTTACTGTTGATAACTTCGTGCATTGTAGAATATCCATGATGCACTTGGCTGAGAAGAGTCATGGTTGAACAACTTCTTTACTGTTTATGACTTCGTGCATTGTGGAATATCCCATGATGCACTTGGCTGAGAAGAGTCATGGTTGAACAACGTTTTTACTGTAGATAACTTTGTTTATTGTGGAATATCCCATGATGCACTTGGCTGAGAAGAGTCATGGTTGAACAACTTTTTTACTGTAGATAACTTCGTGCATTGTGGAATATCCCATGATGCACTTGGCTGAGAAGAGTCATGGTTGAACAACTTTTTTACTGTTTATGACTTCGTGCATTGTAGAATATCCCATGATGCACTTGGCTGAGAAGAGTCATGGTTGAACAACTTTTTTTACTGTTTATGACTTCGTGCATTGTAGAATATCCCATGATGCACTTGGCTGAGAAGAGTCATGGTTGAACAACTTTTTTTACTGTTTATGACTTCGTGCATTGTGGAATATCCCATGATGCACTTGGCTGAGAAGAGTCATGGTTGAACAACTTTTTTTACTGTTTATGACTTCGTGCATTGTAGAATATCCCATGATGCACTTGGCTGAGAAGAGTCATAAAACAAACATTTTTTCTGTTATAACTTCGTGCATTGTGAATATCCCATGATGCACTTGGCTGAGAAGAGTCATGGTTGAACAACTTTTTTACTGTTTATGACTTCGTGCAGTGTAGAATATCCCATGATGCACTTGGCTGAGAAGAGTCATGCGTTCTTACGCACGAGCTGTCGAACGTGTGCAGTGCGTCGCAAACTAACACATCTGAACTGACATTGAACTACAACAAGTGTTTTTTTGTGTCCTATTTTACAGGCCCCATTTTAACTATCGAATGACAAAATGATGAACATGAAAATGTGTTTGTGTGGTAATAATTCTTTCAAGTAAGTCATTTCTGAAAAAATAGCATGTTTCCTTTCAATATTTTACAGAGCAGATTGTTTTGACCTGCATTTTAAGATTGGGTCCGGTTTTGCTTTAAGAATTGAAGACCGAAACGATGTAAAAATGTATTCAATTTTCTCATTTTTTTTAGGAAAGTTATAAAATGGCAGTTCCGTATAATACATATATTTATTAATTTTATTCCAGTACAAGTGCACGACATAATAATAACAATAATGGCAGCTGACAATGGCTGCCATTTCTGTTGCCATCAACATCATTTCATGTATTCATCATCATCGTCATGTTTTTTTTGTAGACAGCAGGTGCTCGCTAAGCTGGACGTTTAGTTTGTGTGAGTGATGTTACTGAGTTCTCAAAGTTTATTAAGAAATTTTTGTATTTCAATAGTACAATCAAGAAAAGAGTACAAGTATTGTCGCTAAGTGGAAAAAAGTTGCAACCGTTTTACACTTACTAACTGCATAGAATTGGAAATACTTTGTTTTGTCAGCGATATAAATCTAGTGCAGAGGTCTGCCAACTCTTATAAAGTTATATCTGTCAGTAACAAAAATCAAGTTTTTATTGTGAATTGCACTCACAGATGGCAGCACCGTGTATTTGAAGAATTTTCGAAGCCGGTACAGGCTGGCGTCTGCAGATTGTACTGTTAGTTGTCAGCTAACGAATCTAAACCTACTTGAATAAATCTTATGGGGGCTTCCAAGTTCTGTCTAGCACACCACCACATCATCAGCAGTAGCAATGAGAACACGCTGCCGTCCCACTGCTGTTAATCTGGCTAGTTGTTAAAAGATTATAACACACCACAAACGGTTAGTTCTAGCAGCACATGTGTTTATAAAGCGCCGGACGCGTGTTCTAATTGACCGGATTTAGTAGTTTGTAAACTAGTCATTCAGGTTGATTGATAACAACAGATTAACAACAGACCCGTTTTCTGTTAGCAAGCATCTCTTTTGCCAATTAATGAATTATGAATTTATTCCACAGCAACTCAAACATACATATAAATTGATATAACATTGAAAAAAATAAATAAACTATGCGAGTTACTGTGAGGGAGGGGGAAGGAGCATTGAACTTTCGAGTCCTCCTCCAGATAAGTGAAGCAATTGACAATTAACATTACATTTTCATCAGTTATAGCATACATTAGAACAAAACAACTTTTGTTAGTAACTTAAAATCAGGATGAGTAAAATTGTGAGTTAATTATACCGTTGTAGTAGGTAATTCTTTGATGCTTTTTTAAATTGATAAAGATTAAGAGTTTTCATTTCATGCGGAATTGATGACCATAGTTTAATAGCATTATATTTAGATGACTGTTTCATTATATTTGTTTTTGGAAGTTGGAGTACATAGTTTTCGATTGAATATCTTGTGTAATGATCATGTTGATTTGAAACTGGACTAAAGTATGACTGAAAAGCTGGTGGAAGTAGTGAATTATGATGATAATGTTTCAAACGTTTCCTTATAAATTTATTCGGTCTTTATCCCTCTTCTGTACAAGCTACTCTAAGCTTTGCTGTATCAATTACCTTCTGCAGGAGTCATTTTCCCAACTAGCCTTTTCACAGTTGCCAGACAATGTTTTTGTGTACACTTGACAACGCCTTGCAGCCCCTGCTATTGTTGTGCTACCTTCTTATAAAAAACTCCAACAACATAATTGTGTAATTGTATCGTTTAATCTGAAAACAAATAAGGTAATTTTATATAATTTTGCTCAATTTTACGGCGAAATCTAAACCAAATTGATCTAATTAACTTTAACAAACTTTAATGCAAATTATAAAATCTAATCTCTAGTCTTTTTAATAAACAAAGGTCCAAGATTTAAGAAATTAATAAATCAACTTACATGATGATCTTGTATAAGTGTAATTATGAAATTATAACAACAAATCAATAAATGACGCTAAACAATCTGTCACTGCAGTGTGTGAACGCCTGAGTTACTCCAATCTACAGGTAAGTGTACAGGTAAAAGCCTGGTCACATGACCTGTTTAAAAGGAAACCGGTTTATAACTGAAAAGAGGGGGCAACACAAGTTTAAATCGGCACAATTGTAATAGTAACAGTTTTAACACCTAGCTAGAACCTTACCTCGTTCATTTTTTCTTGTTCTCAAGTGAGATCCTGCTAGTAAATCACTCTACACACAGACTAGTGCATAATTAAGTAAAGTCCACAAGAAACCACTGAAGTTACTGAACTGGTGCGGCAGACGGGTTTGTTTTACCCACACGTCACATGCCGATTGCAGTTGAGATGCATTGCTGTTGTACACTTAACTGTAGACCTACAGCAACTGCGCATGCGCATGACGAAACTATGAACAGGCTTATTGGGTTGGGTATTTGAGAAGTTTCTGTAGTTCATCTGTACGCATGCGCGTAGTTGCAAGTGCAGAATGCTTTGTAAAAAGTTTTCTGGGTCAGTTTTGCTGCTTGTGTGTAGTAGCTTCCCAATCTTTGGCTCTGAAGTAACACCGCTGAGTTTTTTCTTGTCTTTCAGAATTTTTTTAGTTTTGCTTTCTTTAGTTAGGCACCGTTTAGTTCTTCGATTTTTCCAGACCTTTTTTGTGTTCACCTGTCTTTATCAGTAATCACCTACAGTATATTAGTTTTTACAAATTTAATCCTAGCATCGTACAATTTACATTATTAATTTGGTTTTGAATTTTATTTAAAGTACTTATTTTGCAGTCATTCGCATCAGGTGCTGTAATGCACAGTATACATTAGAGAATATTTATTGAAAAACAGACATAACTTTTATGCATACTATTGTATAATGTTATTATAATGTAATTAACTGCAATAACTGTAGCTATATTTCATATATCATGCATGTAGGGTATTTGTGTAAAAAATGCATTGTACTTCTGCAAATGAAGAATAGATTAGATTTATTATATACATATATATATATATATATATAAGCACAAAATATCACAAAATAACACATAAGCACACAATATCATAAACAATGACATAAGCACACAATATCATAAACAATAACACATAGGCACACAATATCATAAACAATAACATAAGCACACAATATCATAAACAATAACATAGCACAGAATATCATAAACAATAACGTAAGCACACAATATCATAAACAATGACATAAGCACACAATATCATAAACAATGACATAGCACACAATATCATAAACAATGACATAGCACACAATGTCATAAACAATGACATAGCACACAATATCATAAACAAAACCGTAAGCACACAATATCACAAACAGTAACCTAAGCACACAATATTACAAACAATAACATAAGCACACAATATCATAAACAATAACATCACAAATTTCCGGATATTACACTGATGAAGACATAACATATATAAATAATATAAATAATAAATTGTTTATAATATATATATTACATTATTGTTTATGATATTGTGTGCTATGTTATTGTTTATGATATTGTGTGCTTATGTGTTATTTTGTGATATTTTGTGTTTATATTATTGTTTATGATATTGTGTGCTATGTTATTGTTTATGATATTGTGTGCTATGTTATTGTTTATGATATTGTGTGCTTATGTCATTGTTTATGATATTGTGTGCTTATGTCATTGTTTATGATATTGTGTGCTTATGTCATTGTTTATGATATTGTGTGCTTACCATGCATATTCTTAGGTGTAGTTTCTTGAGAACAATAGTCATAGAATCTTTCCCATGAATAAGGAAAATAAAGGTTGACGGTCATTTGAAAGTCATAGCAGACTGAACTGTAATTGGAATTCATAATTAGCATAATTATACTCCATTTAGTGGTAATTTTACACCGTTTAGTTGTAACTGAACAATGTGTAATGAATAAAAACTGTAGAATTTAGTTGTAACATTACTGTAATTGCTTGGAATATTTATTATAGCTTTGCGGTGATCATAGTACTAGCTAGCTTTGCTTGTGTACTTCTGGTTTTATAGTACTTGACACAAAATACTCAAAAATCTGTTGCAGACTTCAGTATTTCGAAGTGTTGACCATGCAACAGTCCAACGATGGACGCAAATGTTGTCACATTTTTGAATTTACCGGACCGTGTGCCACTTTAGCATTTTCGTACGAAAATGATTTTAGAGGAGGTTGTGCACTTTCTTTGTAACCAAACTGAGTGAACGTTTTTGGTGTTAGCAGGCTATTAAAGAGAACTGCTATTATTTATGTATATTTTTTCCCTTTGCAGAGCGGAGAATGGATACGGGTAAAGATCCACCAGATGGAGCCGGATATGCTGGAGGTGGGATCCACTCTGGCACAAGCGATGGCGTTACGTGATCAACATGACGAGATGTTAGCAAAACTGCAGGTAACCTGGCTCACCTTGTATGAACATTTTCACATCACACATGCACACACGCATGCACACACATGTGCGTAATAAAAATATGTGTGTGTGTGTGTTTGTGTGTGTGTGTGTGTGTGTGTGCGTGTGTGCATGCGTGTGTGGGTGCGCGTGCGGGTGCGCATGTATAGAAGCAAAACATTTGTTTCAGAGAGTCTTTTGGTACATGCAGCGTGACTAAAACACTTAGTAAAACTAGCATTTATTGAATCCAAGTATGTCCATCGTGTTTGAACAAACTACTTCTTTTAAAAAAACCACAAAGATCTCATGTTTAGCAGAAAACTGTGTATATGTACAAAATTAGAAAGGAAAAAGGAAGGGGAATTGGAAATTGGAAATGGAAAACAAAGGGAAAAAAATATACTACAGTAGTACTCCATAGTACTACAGTAGACGGAACTAGAAGATATAATACTCAAAAAATGTGATAAAGTGGTAAGGAACTTTCCTTGAGCCCTAGATACATGATTTTTTTATTATGGGAAGAAGTGATGTACCACTTTATTTGGGAATGAGCGAGCAGCTTCAAACAAATATAAATACAGAATGTGGAAATAGGAAAGCCTTATACTAGACACCATGGGTAAGGAGAACTGTTCACTGATCAATGTGTGCTTGGTAATAGAAGTTAAAGCACAAGAAATCATCGTTCATTAATAAACCTTAAAAAACTCGTCTTGAAATTTTCTATTGCATACAGGGCTTGCGTTTGCAGTAACACTGTGCAAAACTTGCAAATTTGAACTTTCGCGATGACAGTTAGGTGCAGCCATTTTAACGGTAGGTCGTTTACATGACGCTGCCTAAAGTTTGAAAAATAACCGGAGCATCTGTTGCACACACTTCACCAACTAAGCAAGAAAAAAGTTCAAACTGCTTGATATTATCAATAAGATTAAAAGTTCATTAATAATGTGCACACTTAGGTGGCGATGCAGTGATGTTTTACCAGGTGATGCGAATATTTTAAATTAGGAATTTTCTTTTTCTAGTTACGTAAGTCTTTCAAACGGCTAAGCGTAATGCTAAAGTAATATAACTTTGTATGGGACGTTTCCCTTAAAGATTCCCTTTTCTTCCCCTTTGAGCAACACCGAGTTAGTGAATGACCTGGTGAATGACCACCGGTTAAATGGTTTCTTGGTACTGCCTCCAACTATATCTGTCATTGTTAGATGCACACGCAGTGAAGATACTTCTATTGTTGCAGTATCTCAGCCTGAAAGATTTGGTTTAGTGCCTAAGCTTGAAAGATTGATTTTTACGATGAGCTACATTCCTGTCTTGCCACAAGATTTCAGTTTTATGCATGGGAGCTGTGTGCTGCATTCTTATCTTGCATTGAACCATATAAAAACAGTTTAGTAAGAATTGCCACTTCAGTGGGGAGAAGACCCCTTGAATCACCGTTTCAAATACTTTAAAAAGCCGCAATGATATGGGAATTTGAACCTGCAGGAATGCTGTTGTTTTTGCAGTTGAAAGGTTTTCCATCTTGCTGTTTTCTCAGTACGTGTTGACAGATCCTATAAACCTTGTCAAGACCTCGGCTAGTGATTTTCATCTGAGCTTTTGGTAGGCGGAGCAAACTTAACATGTTTTTTCTTTACTAGTTGAAACTGGCAATATGGCATACCTTCAGGTTGTTAGAAGTTTTAAATTCTGCCCGACTTTTGGCAGCTTTTTGACGGAATGTCAGTTAAAATTCATTTGTTGACAATGTGAGAGTAGGCACATGTCTTAATGTAAAACAGTGTGACTGTTATATCTGTATATCTGTTGTCTGTATATCTTAACCTGTCTGTATGTCTGTGTCTTTGCTGTTTGGTCTCTTTGTCTGTCTGCACTTGTCTATTTAGATTCATCACAAAATTTTGTGAGTTACTTATGCAGTTACTTATCATAATTAAGGCTTGATGCCAAGTTACTCAAAATTAAAGTTTTACATCTGACCCAGGCTTTGTGCTGTAGCATTTGAATTCGTTATAATTATGGGGTGAATGAATAGCCAAGTGGTCACACAGGTCACCAAAGTTAAGCAATGCCAAAACTGGTCAGTGGATTAGTGGATGATTCTTTAGTAGATATGCTCACGGTGGTTTCATTCAGCGTAACGAGTTAACTGTTTACCTGAGGGAGCACATTCAGGTGCTTAACCTTGATGAGCTTAGCCTCAGGTTGAGCTAGGTACCAGTATTGCTACAAGTGTGCATGCCACTTGAATGCTGGATTTCTGTTTTTAATGTGCCGTACTTTGCAAAGAACATATTTCAGGTTCTCTTTGAAATGACTTGGTCGTGCCATTCAGTTTTGAAGCAATTCGTCCGAAATATTACACTGTGCTGGAATTACGTACCTTCATTTTTTACCACCCTGCATGCGTGTTGCATGTGGCGATGCTCAACTACTTGCTTTTTTGTGAGCACACAATTTTGTGACGGTGGTAGTTTTCAGGGCTCCATGCATTTAGAAATTAGGCATTTTTTCTTACAGGAATCTGCAAAGCTTCGGTAACCTCTTTCCTTGAAAACTGTGTTGTTTTAGTACGGTCACAGCTGTGTCATTTCTTCTTCATCAGAACTTGTCATCGATTTTGTTGAAGCATCTTCCTCATCCTGCTTGCCTATCTGCTGAATGAATACGCAACTGGTTTTTTTTTATCAGTGATTCTTTAAGTTCTGGTGTTAAGACGTAGCAATGATTATCCTTCTGGTTGGTGAAATCCAATCTCAGGTTCTTGCCCTTGACTTGTGCGCAGTAATTTTTGTAGTGTAACCAGTGCTGCTGTAATGTAACCAGTGCTGCTGTAGTGTAACCAGTGCTGCTGTAGTGTAACCAGTGCTGCTGTAGTGTAACCAGTGCTGCTGTAGTGTAACCAGTGCTGCTGTAGTGTAACCAGTGCTGCTGTAGTGTAACCAGTGCTGCTGTAATGTAACCAGTGCTGCTGTAGTGTAACCAGTGCTGCTGTAGTGTAACCAGTGCTGCTGTAGTGTAACCAGTGCTGCTGTAATGTAACCAGTGCTGCTGTAGTGTAACCAGTGCTGCTGTAGTGTAACCAGTGCTGCTGTAGTGTAAACAGTGCTGCTGTAGTGTAACCAGTGCTGCTGTAGTGTAACCAGTATCTTTATTTAATCTTTATTTTAATCACCTTTTTTACAAGAAAAACACAGAGCATGAAACGATAATATGATACAAAGTGACAAAATTATTAAATGAATAAATTATCTGAGTTAATGATATTAAAATGATTGGTGAAAGGGTGGCGAAAAACTAAAAGTTACCAAAGTCAACCACCCTGTAAGTAATGTTGCTATTAGTAATTAATGATATGCGCAATTATCTTGACGAAGATTTCAGAATAAGGTGTGGTAAATGGAGCATAAAGTTTACATATGGAGCATAACCAAGTTGCTTAAGTAAGTAAAGGAATGATGAGTGTACTAAGATAGAATTATTGAGATTTAGGTTTAAATTTGAACATACATATCAAAATCTGTGTTATTCACAAACAAGATCGGTAGTAGCATATTATTGCTCTGCTTGTACTGTGTTATTACCAAGCACTCGGAATGGGAACAGCGGGTACTTTTTTTTAGAATTTTTATTGTTAAATTTAGTATGAGCTTACAAGTTTGCAATGATAATTTACACAGAAAGCATTAAATTAACACAGATTTTGACACAGAAAACAAACATTAACATATAATTTTTATTGAGACTACTGGTGTGCAAATATGCAACTTTCTCAATTTCTTATGGCAGTTTCCACTTTTTAAACCTGTGAGCACTTATTAGCCCATGGGTCATCCATCTAGATGGTGAGGACGGGTCAAGCATCTGCAAACTGTACAGGATGTACTCCTTTTGATGATCACAAATCGTGAGGTTTTTTGCTTATTGTGCAAGTCCAGAAAGCACCAATCTCTTGCTGCAGCTGCATGACAAGCCTTTGACTTTTGTCAATGTCGGGCCTTTTTTGTAAGAAGTTTCCAGAATTTAAAAATGAAAATGAAATTTAGCAAATCCACAAATAACTGCTCAACCTGACCAAGAAAAGTTGCTAAAGTCATGAAAATTATACATCCTCATTAAGAAAAGTTGCTAAGCTCATGGAGATTATTTACCCTTGTTGAAATTATGCATCCTCATTAAGAAAAGTTGCTAAACTCATGAAAATTATTAAGCCTATTAAGAAAAGTTGCTAAAGTCATGAAAATTATTAAGCCTATTAAGAAAAGTTGCTAAAGTCATGAAAATTATTAAGCCTATTAAGAAAAGTTGCTAAAGTCATGAAAATTATTAAGCCTATTAAGAAAAGTTGCTAAACTCATGGAAATTATTAAGCCTATTAAGAAAAGTTGCTAAAGTCATGAAAATTATTAAGCCTATTAAGAAAAGTTGCTAAAGTCATGAAAATTATTAAGCCTATTAAGAAAAGTTGCTAAAGTCATGAAAATTATTCACCCTCATCAAAATTATGCATCCTCCTCAAGAAAAGTTGCTAAACTCATGGAAATTACTCAACATCATTAAGAAAAGTTGCTAAACTCATGGAAATTATTCACCCTCATCAAAATTATGCATCCTCCTCAAGAAAAGTTGCTAAACTCATGGAAATTACTCAACATCATTAAGAAAAGTTGCTAAACTCATGGAAATTACTCAACATCATTAAGAAAAGTTGCTAAACTCATGGAAATTACTCAACATCATTAAGAAAAGCTGGTAAACTCGTGAAAATTATACATCCTCATGAAGAAAAGTTGCTAAACTCATGGAAATTACTCAACATCATTAAGAAAAGTTGCTAAACTCATGTCAATTACTCAACATCATTAAGAAAAGTTGCTAAACTCATGGAAATTACTCAATATCATTAAGAAAAGCTGGTAAACTCGTGAAAATTATACATCCTCATGAAGAAAAGTTGCTAAACTCATGGAAATTACTCAACATCATTAAGAAAAGTTGCTAAACTCATGTCAATTACTCAACATCATTAAGAAAAGTTGTTAAACTCATGGAAATTACTCAATATCATTAAGAAAAGCTGATAAACTCGTGAAAATTATACATCCTCATGAAGAAAAGTTGCTAAACTCACGAAAATTATTAAGCCTATTAAGAAAAGTTGCTAAAGTCATGAAAATTATTAAGCCTATTAAGAAAAGTTGCTAAAGTCATGAAAATTATTAAGCCTATTAAGAAAAGTTGCTAAAGTCATGAAAATTATTAAGCCTATTAAGAAAAGTTGCTAAACTCATGGAAATTATTAAGCCTATTAAGAAAAGTTGCTAAAGTCATGAAAATTATTAAGCCTATTAAGAAAAGTTGCTAAAGTCATAAAAATTATTAAACCTATTAAGAAAAGTTGCTAAAGTCATGAAAATTATTAAGCCTATTAAGAAAAGTTGCTAAACTCATGGAAATTACTCACCCTCATTAAGAAAAGTTGCTAAACTCATGGAAATTACTCAACGTCATTAAGAAAAGTTGCTAAACTCATGGAAATTATACATCCTCATGAAGAAAAGTTGCTAAACTCATGAAAATTACTCAACGTCATTAAGAAAAGCTGCTAAACTCGTGAAAATTATACATCCTCATGAAGAAAAGTTGCTAAACTCATGGAAATTATTCACCCTCATTAAGAAAAGCTACTGGGTTCATGAAAACTCCAATAATAAGAAAGATTGATTATTCTTGGAAAACTGGTGAACTTAATTAAGAAAAATTACTAAATCGGGAAATATTGCAAATTTTATGACAAAATAAAGAAACAAACATCAAATAAGTACGTATATGCCAGGTTATGTAAACAATGAAAAGAAGTTGTTTACAATGTCTAGGTTAAATAATTATAGTCAAGTTGCTACCAAGTTTTTTGCTTTTCGTGTTTTTGAAAATTCAGCTAGAAAATTTCTGCGGAATGTTCAGGGGTGGATAATTAGTCTCAATGTTTTTCTGCAAGCAACTCAACTAGTTATTATTGGAGCTAAATCTGGGTATGAGATGTCTGCCATGCCGTGCTGTGATTGGACGAGACCCCGTCACGTGACCTAGCAGCAATCTGGCCTCTGGCGTGCTTGTTGTTTGTACTGTTGGGTTTCTTTAGTGTGCAGGGTCAGTGGAGATATGTGTGCAGCTGTTGTGTTCTTTGCTGTGTGCTGTGCTTTGTAATTTTTGCATTTTTTGAGTCAAAGGAAACAGTGTATTTCAAGGAGTCTCAAGGTAACGTTCACATTTTGTGCATTTGGCACTGGATCTTTGAAAGTGTTGACATTTGATTTTAGTGGTGTGACACCGAGCATCTGCCTCACCGAAATAATTCAACGTTCACATTAAAGTGAACACGAATTCTGTTCCACTTTTAAGTGAACGCGAATTCTGTTCCACTTCTAAGTGAACGCGAATTCTGTTCCACTTCTAAGTGAACGCGAATTCTTTTCCACTTCTAAGTGAACGCGAATTCTGTTCCACTTCTAAGTGAACGCGAATTCTGTTCCACTTGTAAGTGAACGCGAATTCTGTTCCACTTGTAAGTGAACACGAATTCTGTTCCACTTGTAAGTGAACACGAATTCTGTTCCACTTCTAAGTGAACACGAATTCTGTTCCACTTGCAAGTGAACACGAATTCTGTTCCACTTCTAAGTGAACGCAAATTCTGTTCCGCTTCTAAGTGAACGCGAATTCTGTTCCACTTCTAAGTGAATGCGAATTCTGTTCCACTTCTAAGTGAACACGAATTCTGCTCCACACCTGAAAACAATTAGCCCACCTGTATGCACTCTGCACACCATAGTCTGCATTACGAATCTTAGTAACATTATGCATTCGAACTGTGACTCATCTGCAGATGTGGGAATCTGTGGTTCAACAAACTGATCGTTGTCTAATCCAGTTATGGATCCATATCCACTTTTCGCTACTCTGTAATTCTGACTGTCGCGCCGATACTAATGGTTGAGTTTTTGTATACGCCCTAGATCAGCTTTTCTTATTTACACGCTGGTTATTAAGAAGTTTTTTTGCGGAGCCGAATTTGTTTGTCTTTCACTCTGAATTAGGATCTGGAGATTTTTTCAGAAAGATTGCCGCCTTTTGCTTTGAAGTATTGTTTTGTTTTGCAAAAATTTCTCGTGCATTGCTGTTATTGTAAGAGTAGATGTATCATTCATCATAACCTCATTCGTTAGAACCTAAACATTGCTTAAAAGTGACATATTAATTTAAACATCCGTGTCATACATAATTTGCAATGAATGGAATAGTACACCACCAGCTGAGATATTGACACGTGATCAATTTATTGATTATTGGTGATTATTATTTACATTTTGCACTTCATCAACTATTGGCTAGAGTTTTATGCTTTTCCTCGTTTTTGATATAGGTAACACACAAGCAAGAATAATCGAACTGTTTGCTTTTCAATTTCTTGGTTATTTGTTCCACATATATTAAATCATTGGAAAGTTGCTTTGTAGTTTGACCTGTTTATTTATGAAATTGTCCCGTCCATAAAAACATAACCACAAGCATGACATAACCATTACCATTACGTTTTAATGTTAATGTTAATGTTAACTTCTGTTAGAACCAAGTCTCTAGACAGATGATAAATATTAAATGTTCTTTTTTCGTCGTTCAAACGAATGTTCTTTGTTAATATGTAAATGTTTCAAACATATGTTGTGTATATTGCTGTTGTGTATATTGCAACTGTTTTAAACATATGTTTTTTGTTAATATGTGAGTGCTTCATACATATGTTGTGTACATTGCAACTGTTCAAACATATGTTCTTTGTTAATGTGTAAATGTTTCAAACGTATGTTGTGTATATTGCAACTGTTTTAAACATATGTTTTTTGTTAATATGTGTTGAATTCATATGTTGAGTGCATTGCAACTGTTTTAAACATGTGTTTTTTGTTAATATGTGTTTAATTCATATGTTGTGTGCATTGCAACTGTTTTAAATGTATGTTGTTTGTTAATGTGTAAGTGTTTCATACATATTTTGTGTACATTGCAATTGTTTTAAACGTTATGTTCTTTGTTAATGTGCAAGTGTTTCGTACATATGTTGTGTACATTGCAATTGTTTTAAACGTATATTCTTCGTTAACATGCAAGTGTTTCTTCCATATGTTGTGTACATTGCAACTGTTTTAAGCATATGTTTTTTTTAATATGTGTTTAATTCATATGTTGTGTGCATTGCAACTGTTTTAAATGTATGTTCTTTGTTAATATGTAAGTGCTTCATACATATGTTGTGTACATTGCAACTGTTCAAACGTATATTCTTTTTTAACATGCAAGTGTTTCATGCATATGCTGTGTATATTGCAGCTGTTTTAAACATATGTTCTTTGTTAATATGTAAGTGTTTCATACATATGTTGTGTACTTTTTGAACGTATGTTTTGAACGTCTGCAACTGTTTTGAACGTCTGCAACTGTTTTGAACGTCTGCAATTGTCTTGAACGTATGTTTTTATGCACATATCCTGTTTTAGCCAGGAAATTTTATTCACATAATGTAATTTTACTATGACTTCATGCCCTGAATTGTATGTAAACTTCTCGTTTTAACTATTACAAAAACACGCAACACTGATAATATGATAAATAATTTTTATTGGTGGAGCAAGCTGATGAGGAAAACCGCAAATCCATTGGAAACATAATTCTTCCTGTTTTAGTTCATTTCTCTTTACTGGAATCTGTGCAATTTGTGTCACTAAGCCTGCAATGATCTTTTCAGCCGCAGATTTAAGTTTGTCTGGTAAAGGAGGACGCCGCTACAATGTTTACCAAACAAAATGCTTTGGGCATTCTGTGTTCTTTTCTTACCGAGTAGCATGCAGGATTGACATTGAGTAGTCTGGTCTGTGAGACGATGGCTGTTGGGTGTATTGTGTTACTGAGGTCATGGTAACTTTACTCCCTGTATCAAAGACTTTCTCTCTCACAGAGGAACAATCTTTCGTAAGATTATCTTCTGGCAAAAGTAATAAGATCCAGAAAACCATTTTTCATCTAGTAGTGACGAGTGTGAAATGCTGACATTTCTTCATGTTTAACTCAAACATTGAAAAAAAAGACAAAAAAATGATATGGAAAAGCACAGTAATTTCTAATGGCCACTCTAGATGACTTCAATACGTGAATGGCCACTCTAGATGACTTCCATACGTGAATGACCACTCTAGATGACTTCAAAACGTGAATGGCCACTCTAGATGACTTTCATGCGTGAATGGCCACACTCTAGATGACTTCCATGTGTGAATGGCCACTCTAGATGACTTCCATGTGTGAATGGCCACTCTAGATGACTTCCATTCGTGAATGGCCACTCTAGATGACTTCAATTCGTCAATGACTACTCTAGATGACTTTAATATGTGAATGGCCATTCTAGATGACTTTCATTCGTGAACGGCCACACTCTAGATGACTTCCATGTGTGAATGGCCACTCTAGATGACTTCCATGTGTGAATGGCCACTCTAGATGACTTCCATTCGTGAATGGCCACTCTAGATGACTTCAATTCGTCAATGACTACTCTAGATGACTTCAATATGTGAATGGCCATTCTAGATGACTTTCATTCGTGAACGGCCACTCTGGATGACTTCCATACGTGAGAAGTAGAGAAGAGATTTATTTGGGATCTGCTCTAAGTGTCGACAAATATGTATTCACGTAGATGTATACCATGAGATGCCCTAACTTTGTGTTACTAGCAAAAATGGGTTGCTTTATTTTTTGCTGCAAGCAATGATGTTCCTAGCAAAATGTGATCTATTGTGTACGAGTTTAGTGTTATTCATTCAAACATTTCTCTTAAAGCACCCTCGTAGAAAGAAAAAACAAACAGTTATTTAAAGCCAGTATAAGGTCAAGCCAAATTTGGGATATCTTCACAATAACAGCGCTGTGATTAACTTGGCCACACAGTACACATAAATGCATTTTAGCCTGTCATCTCACGAAAACTCTGCATACCCCACACTTCACGAAAGGGATAGTTTTAACATCAAGTTCTATATGCAAAATTCTCAGAACAGCTATTCAAGTCAGTAGTTTTGGACGTTATTTGATGATTTTACATCTTACTAATGCTTATTAAATAAATTTATTAGCTAAATTTCACTGCGATGTCACAATGTAATAGTACAATAAGCCTTTTCAACGTTTAAGTATACCACAGAAATGCATCTTAACTATATCTGTCACGTGACATGTGGGTAAAGCAAAGCTGTCTGCCGCATCAGTACAGTAAATTCAATTGTTTTAGGTCAATTTACTTGATACTTTACTTGATTATGAGTGATTTACTAGCAACAATTTTGCTTGGGAACAGAAAAAAATGAACTAGGTAAAGTTCTAGTTAGCTGTTAAAACTGTTACTATTACAACAGCATGAGCAGCGAGGCACTGTCAAGTGTACACAAATGCATTCTCTGGCACACTTGACCTTTGACCTTTGCACGATCATCATCAATCGCTGGAACAGTGAAAAGGCTTATTTTGTTAACAAGACACATTCTAAATCTTTCTTATAAGGTATAATAATACAGGGTGATAATAGCTATGAATGCACAAAGAATCATATCTAAATTAGTAGCGCAAATAATTTCACCACTGATGTGGAAAGTATGCTGTTAGCTAAGAGTCAAATTTCAATGAATTGACTACAAAATGAACTTACATCGTCTGCTCTCTGATGAAAAGAGACTGATTGGTCCAGCAGGACTTTGCGCAGTTCTAGCTGCGCATTCAGGTCCTTCCAGGCCTGTCCCAACGATTCGGCCATTGCTTGATAAACTTCCTGTGTCGATCCTTTCTGTGTGTGAATTAATGTGTCGGCTTGGCCAAGCAGTTCTACAACATTCTCCTGCTTCGCCTGCAAAATAACATTTAACTTAGTTCAGAATTTTATTGGTATTACTAAAACATGGTCCACTGGTTCTTATCTATCCTACATGTTTCTAATCTATCCTACGTGTTCCTATTCTATCCTACATGTTCCTATTCTATCCTACGTGTTCCAAATCTATCCTACGTGTTCCAAATCTATCCTACACGTTTCTAATCTATCTTACATGTTTCTAATCTATCTTACATGTTCCTAATCTAGCCTACATGTTTCTAATCTATCTTACATGTTTCTAATCTATCTTACATGTTCCAAATCTATCCTACATGTTCCAAATCTATCCTACATGTTCCAAATCTATCCTACATGTTCCAAATCTATCCTACATGTTTCTAAACTATCTTACATGTTCCTAATCTATCTTACAAGTTCCTAATCTATCCTACATGTTTCTAATCTATCTTACATGTTTCTAATCTATCTTACATGTTCCTAATCTAGCCTACATGTTCCTAATCTATCTTACATGTTCCTAATCTAGCCTACATGTTTCTAATCTATCTTACATGTTTCTAATCTATCTTACATGTTCCAAATCTATCCTACATGTTCCAAATCTATCCTACGTGTTCCCAATCTATCCTGCATGTTCCTAATCTGTCCTAAATGTTCCTAATCCATCCTACATGTTCCTAATCTGTCCTACATGTTCCTAATCTGTCCTACATGTTCCTAATCTGTCCTAAATGTTCCTAATCTGTCCTACATGTTCCTAATCTGTCCTAAATGTTCCTAATCTGTCCTACATGTTCCTAATCTGTCCTAAATGTTCCTAATCTGTCCTACATGTTCCTAATCTGTCCTACATGTTCCTAATCTGTCCTACATGTTCCTAATCTGTCCTACACGTTCCTAAACTATCCTACGTGTTCCCAATCTATCCTACGTGTTCCAAATCTATCCTACATGTTCCTAATCTAACCTACATGTTTCTAATCTATCCTACATGTTCCTAATCTGTCCTACATTTTCCTATTCATTTTCCTCTTGATTTTGTTTTGTTGTTAAATTAGTTTAACTTACAACTGTAATTCTGCATCTTGTGTCAATCATTGTGTAAATATCTGAGGTGTATTATCTGCTTAACTGCTGTCTGCCAAAGATTATTTTCCGTCGAAAGATAAAAATGTTTCATAAAAAAAACACCCGTCAATAGCAGCAATCTTCACAACAAAGCACAAGCAATACGTAACATATGAAGTTTATTTAGTAATAATAGTTTATGCGGCATACTCCAGTGACAACACCTTAAGTAACCCAACACTTATTTCCACGGTGCTCCTAATTATTATTATTATCTTAATATGTCATATATATTATATCATATATATACACATATATCATAAATCCGTGGGCTTAGCAGAAAAGCCAACAGTAAGAATTTTTTAAATTTTTTGTGACTCAGTCAGGAATTGAACCAGTGACCTCCAAAATGGGATGACAGCACGCTATCACTGAGCTGCACTCTCAGAACATAAAAAGTTTAAAACCATCATTTAAAAATTGAGAAATAAGTTCTTACAATATTTAACTTGAATGCATCATGCATATTGCCTAAATTTTTAAATTCTAATAAGAAACAGTTTGTTCTCATCAAAGACTTACGTCCAGGACTATCACTTAATAAAACTGACTTGAATTAAGCTTCTACAATTACAAGAAAGAGAAACTGTTCATCTAACCACTCAATGTGAACTGTCTGAATGCGTCACAATATGAATTACTTGATTCCACATATAGGCAGCTGCTGGACAAGGAAACAAATGTTATCACAGATTTGGCAAAAGAGTGAATGTTATCACCCACAGCTAAAATATATTTCCGTCAGCTGTCAGACAGCAAAACAAACATTATCAAATGTTAGTAAAACTATAAATGTTATGCCTTTTGACCCATCCAAACTGCTGCAAAACATGGACATGAATGTTGACCGTTCCAGCAGAACTGTGAATGTCATCTATCCAAGCAGTACTACGAATGTCATCTGTCTCAGCAGAACTATGTCATCTGTCCCAGCAGAACTATGAATGTCATCTGTCCCAGTAGAACTATGTCATCCATCCCAGCAGAACTATGAATGTCATCAGTCCAAGCAGAACAACAAATATTGTCGCTCTCAACAGAACTATGAATGTCATCAGTCCAAGCAGAACTACAAATGTCATCCGTCCCAGCAACTATGAATGACATCTGTCCCAGCAGAACTATGAATGACATCTGTCAAAGGAGAACCATGAATGTCATCCATCTCAGCAGAACTATGAATGACATCCGTCAAAGCAGAACCATGAATGTCATCCATCTCAGCAGAACTATGAATGACATCCGTCAAAGCAGAACCATGAATGTCATCCATCCCAGCAGAACTATGACTGTCATCCCCTTCCCTCCTCTGCAACACAGGGTATCTCGAGCAACATCATAGGTAAAATTTCAGAGGGGGAGTAAAGTTACCATGACCTCAGTAACACAATACACCCAACAGCCATCGTCTCACAGACCAGACTACTCAATGTCAATCCTGCATGCTACTCGGTAAGAAAAGAACACAGAATGCCCAAAGCATTTTGTTTGGTAAACATTGTAGCGGCGTCCTCCTTTACCAGACAAACTTAAATCTGCGGCTGAAAAGATCATTGCAGGCTTAGTGACACAAATTGCACAGATTCCAGTAAAGAGAAATGAACTAAAACAGGAAGAATTATGTTTCCAATGGATTTGCGGTTTTCCTCATCAGCTTGCTCCACCAATAAAAATTATTTATCATATTATCAGTGTTGCGTGTTTTTGTAATAGTTAAAACGAGAAGTTTACATACAATTCAGGGCATGAAGTCATAGTAAAATTACATTATGTGAATAAAATTTCCTGGCTAAAACAGGATATGTGCATAAAAACATACGTTCAAGACAATTGC
>JAQGDQ010001218.1:0-15000 GCA_030141605.1 Tubiluchus corallicola
CAAATAATGGATTCACCAGTAATGGACCCACAAGTAAGGGAACCACAAGTAATAGACCCACCTGTAATGGACCCACAAGTAATGGACCCACCTGTAATGGACCCACAAGTAATGGACCTACCAGTAATGGGCATTCCAGTAACGAACAGACCGGTATCACCAAGTAAACTCACCGAGTAACTCACAAGCGCGTTCAAACTAGAAACCTGCAGTGGTTACTCTCTAACAATGAAGAACTGACACTCATTCTCCATTCATGGAAAAGTGTCAAAAGTAACTCAGCGAAGCGTTCATACTAGATAGCTATTCAACTCGCAGTAACTGTTGGAAAGTTGGTAACTGGTTAAGCTATGAAAACTCACTAATGGAAAAAGTCTTAACCATTGTTGCCTTCATCATCATCATCATCATTATCGCCAATTGCCATTATTGTCACTGTCGCCATTATCATCACCTTTAATTTATCATTATCGTTATCATTGTCATCTTCTTGACGTCATTTGATATCGTAAATTTTTGATGAAACTTTTACTTTTCGTTTGTATCATTTTGTTTTCTTTCTCTTGCAGACGAGATACAATGCTAAGTTATGTAAGAAGTGCTGCAATGGTTTCTATCCCATACATGATGCTTGCAAAAATGCCTCCGGGAAGGTCCTCAAGTTACTCATTGACGAAGGTAGGACCTTCTCTTCCACACGACGTTTTTGTTGCTAACCTGCGTGTTGAACTAGATTAGATTAGATTTAGATTAGATCAGATTAGATTATTTTATATCAACTCATCATCATAAATTGGATTAGTTTACAATTCCTTACACAATTTAAATGCATTAACTCTAACCCTAACCCCAACCCAACCTTAACCCTAACCCAACCTTAACCCTAACCCCAACCTTAACGCCAACTGTAAAACACTCCCCCTAGCAACACCAACTGTAAAACACTCCCCCTAGCAACACTATATAAACCTCATTTAACTGAAATTCGTCTGCGGTCCTTCGTATTGCAGAAAATTATAAAATTAAAGAAACTCTAAAAAATTAAAACATTTTCGTCCATTTTGCTCTTATTTCTTTCAAAGAAGATTTTTGGGACCCTGTAGAAGCATTTCACACACGACATTTGCATTTAAAACTTAACTGTCTCCTTACAAGACAAGGAAAAGTAACTCCATCTGACAGCTGCAGTTGAGTGGAAAGCGGAGAGTCTAAATAATTAGTACTGCATCCTACAGATGGCAGCACCAGGTGGCAGCTCTGTTTTAGGCCTGCTAATATTCTGATGACGGTTGTAAAGACGCCAGGAAAGCCTGTATAAAATGGAGTCTATATAATTATAATGATGACGTCTATATAATTATAATGATGACGTGTTTGCATTTAAAGGGAAGGTCAACTCTTCTGGAAAGTTGGGTTACTTCAATGTTCGCGTAAAATATCGGAAGGATTTAGTAATAAAACTGCAATTAGCGCCTCGTGTAATGAGTAAAATCACTTTGACGTCACGATCACTTCACGCTTGGACGATTCCATTTTCAATGCCCATTCTTCTTCTAATGACGTCATTCGTCTTGAAGAAAAGTAGCGCACTGTCAATTTTCATCAAAAGTATACTAAGTTTTTCAAAAACATTAGATGGCTGATTTTGTAATAATTTTGCGTCAACATTAGTTATGCTGCAGAAGTTTGAATTAGTAAAAACGTCACACACTGACGGAAAGCCACGATGCACTTACGAAAAATCCCGAAATCTCCCAGTTACGTCATAATTTTTAAGGGAATAGCGTCAACCACGATGTTGAAAATTTCTATTCAGAGGTAATATAGTTTAAATTTATGAGTTATAGGCAGGTTCTATAGCAAATTTCTGAGTGATAATAGTAAAATAAACCCGATACGCTAAGTGTTGTTCTTTCCTTTAATATAATCACACCTTTTCTAGCAAGTACTTGACAATCTCTGTATGATCATACATAGCAGCGTGATGCAGTGGTATCATCTGTTGAATGTCCAGTGTTCCAATGACCTTTGGCACACGGTCAGCTTGTGCAGTAAACATCATTTCTATAATGTCAAGTGATCCTTGAGCACAGGCTAAGTGTACGGGGGTAGATTCATCGTGCTGTGAAAATAATGCAAGAAACGTGTTAGTAATAAATAATGACACCAGATGGCAGTGCATAGATGTTTAACGCACGGCTAGTAGCATTGGTAGCATATAGAGACGTTCTGGCAATGCTGAATTCTGCAATGTTAGTAGTGAACCCACCGGTAATGGACCCACCGGTAATAGATCCACCAGTAATTGACCCACCAGCAGTGGATCCATCAGTAATGGATCCATCCACAAGTAGTGGACCCACCAAATAAGTACCAACTGCAATAACCCAGCCAGTAATGGACCCGGCCACTTGTAATAGAGCTAGCAGTAATGCTTACACCAGTAATGGACCCACCAGTAATGGATCCACAAGTAATGGATCCACCTGCAATGGACCCACAAGTAATGGATCCACCTGTAATTGACCCACAAGTAATGGATCCACCTGTAATAGACACACAAGTAATGGATTCACAAGAACCAACCCACAAATAATGGATTCACCAGTAATGGACACACAAGTAATGGAACCACAAGTAATGGATCCACCTGTAATAGACACACAAGTAATGGATTGACCAGTAATGGACCCACAAATAATGGATTGACCAGTAATGGACCCACAAGTAATGGATTCACCAGTAATGGACCCACAAGTAATGGAACACAAGTAATGGATCCACCTGTAATAGACACACAAGTAATGGATCCACCTGTAATAGACACACAAGTAATGGATCCACCTGTAATAGACACACAAGTAATGGATCCACCTGTAATAGACACACAAGTAATGGATCTACCTGTAATAGACACACAAATAATGGATTCACCAGTAATGGACCCACAAGTAAGGGAACCACAAGTAATAGACCCACCTGTAATGGACCCACAAGTAATGGACCCACCTGTAATGGACCCACAAGTAATGGACCTACCAGTAATGGGCATTCCAGTAACGAACAGACCGGTATCACCAAGTAAACTCACCGAGTAACTCACAAGCGCGTTCAAACTAGAAACCTGCAGTGGTTACTCTCTAACAGAAAGTGTGAACTGACACTCTGTTCTCCATTCACAGCGACAAGTGTCAAAAGTAACTCAGCGAAGCGTTCATACTAGATAGCTAATCAACTCGCAGTAACTGTTGGAAAGTTGGTAACTGGTTAAGCTATGAAAACTCACTAATGGAAAAAGTCGTAATCACACCTTTAGCAATATTTGTATAAAACTATTTGTGTTGGTTAAGCGTGCACGTGTACCTGTTGGGCATCAATGAATGCTCCATTCTCTAAGAGTAATCTTACAGCTGTTCTGTCACCCCCATTCACAGCGGAATGTAATGGCATATTCTTCTCCTTATCCAGGAATGTTAGTATGTGCTCACGTGAGTAACCAAGTTTCTCAGCTGAAAAACAACATCATTGAAGAGCGTTAGTATGTGCTCACGTGAGTAACCAAGTTTCGCAGCTGAAAACCAACATCATTGAAGAACGTTAGTATGTGCTCACGTGAGTAACCAAGTTTCTCAGCTGAAAAACAACATCATTGAAGAATGTTAGTATGTGCTCACGTGAGTAACCAAGTTTCTCAGCTGAAAGACAACATCATTCAAGAATGTTAGTATGTGCTCACGTGAGTAACCAAGTTTCTCAGCTGAAAAACAACATCATTGAAGAGCGTTAGTATGTGCTCACGTGAGTAACCAAGTTTCTCAGCTGAAAGACAACATCATTGAAG
Organism: Tubiluchus corallicola; assembly: GCA_030141605.1. Classification (NCBI taxonomy): domain Eukaryota; kingdom Metazoa; phylum Priapulida; class Priapulimorpha; order Priapulimorphida; family Tubiluchidae; genus Tubiluchus; species Tubiluchus corallicola. The sequence goes on from JAQGDQ010001218.1 coordinate 3,842, forward strand.
AATGTTAGTATGTTCTCACGTGAGTAACCAAGTTTCTCAGCTGAAAGACAACATCATTCAAGAATGTTAGTATGTGCTCACGTGAGTAACCAAGTTTCTTAGCTGAAAAACAACATCATTGAAGAATGTTAGTATGTGCTGACGTGAGTAACCAAGTTTCTCAGCTGAAAAACAACATCATTGAAGAATGTTAGTATGTTCTCACGTGAGTAACCAAGTTTCTCAGCTGAAAGACAACATCATTGAAGAATGTTAGTATGTGCTGACGTGAGTAACCAAGTTTCTCACCTGAAAAACAACATCATTGAAGAATGTTAGTATGTGCTCACGTGAGTAACCAAGTTTCTTAGCTGAAAAACAACATCATTGAAGAATGTTAGTATGTGCTCACGTGAGTAACCAAGTTTCTCAGCTGAAAAACAACATCATTGAAGAATGTTAGTATGTACTCACGTGAGTAACCAAGTTTCTCAGCTGAAAGACAACATCATTGAAGAATGTTAGTATGTGCTCACGTGAGTAACCAAGTTTCTCAGCTGAAAAACAACATCATTGAAGAATGTTAGTATGTGCTCACGTGAGTAACCAAGTTTCTTAGCTGAAAAACAACATCATTGAAGAATGTTAGTATGTGCTCACGTGAGTAACCAAGTTTCTCAGCTGAAAGACAACATCATTGAAGAATGTTAGTATGTGCTCACGTGAGTAACCAAGTTTCTCAGCTGAAAAACAACATCATTGAAGAATGTTAGTATGTGCTCACGTGAGTAACCAAGTTTCTCAGCTGAAAAACAACATCATTGAAGAATGTTAGTATGTGCTCACGTGAGTAACCAAGTTTCTCAGCTGAAAGACAACATCATTGAAGAATGTTAGTATGTGCTCACGTGAGTAACCAAGTTTCTCAGCTGAAAAACAACATCATTGAAGAATGTTAGTATGTGCTCACGTGAGTAACCAAGTTTCTCAGCTGAAAAACAACATCATTGAAGAATGTTAGTATGTGCTCACGTGAGTAACCAAGTTTCTCAGCTGAAAGACAACATCATTGAAGAATGTTAGTATGTGCTCACGTGAGTAACCAAGTTTCTCATGACAACATCATTGAAGAATGTTAGTATGTGCTCACGTGAGTAACCAAGTTTCTCAGCTGAAAAACAACATCATTGAAGAATGTTAGTATGTGCTCACGTGAGTAACCAAGTTTCTCAGCTGAAAAACAACATCATTGAAGAATGTTAGTATGTGCTCACGTGAGTAACCAAGTTTCTCAGCTGAAAGACAACATCATTGAAGAATGTTAGTATGTGCTCACGTGAGTAACCAAGTTTCTCAGCTGAAAAACAACATCATTGAAGAATGTTAGTATGTGCTCACGTGAGTAACCAAGTTTCTCAGCTGAAAAACAACGTCATTGAAGAATGTTAGTATGTGCTCACGTGAGTAACCAAGTTTCTCAGCTGAAAAACAACATCATTGAAGAATGTTAGTATGTGCTCACGTGAGTAACCAAGTTTCTCAGCTGAAAAACAACATCATTGAAGAATGTTAGTATGTGCTCACGTGAGTAACCAAGTTTCTCAGCTGAAAAACAACATCATTGAAGAATGTTAGTATGTGCTCACGTGAGTAACCGTTTCTCAGCTGAAAAACAACTCATTGAAGAAGTTAGTATGTGCTCACGTGAGTAACCAAGTTTCTCAGCTGAAAACAACGTCATTGAAGAATGTTAGTATGTGCTCACGTGAGTAACCAAGTTTCTCAGCTGAAAAACAACGTCATTGAAGAATGTTAGTATGTGCTCACGTGAGTAACCAAGTTTCTCAGCTGAAAAACAACGTCATTGAAGAATGTTAGTATGTGCTCACGTGAGTAACCAAGTTTCTCGCTGAAAAACAACGTCATTGAAGAACGTTAGTATGTGCTCACGTGAGTAACCGAGTTTCTCAGCTGAACAACAACGTCATTGAAGAATGTTAGTATGTGCTCACGTGAGTAACCAAGTTTCTCAGCTGAAAAACAACGTCATTGAAGAACGTTAGTATGTGCTCACGTGAGTAACCGAGTTTCTCAGCTGAACAACAACGTCATTGAAGAATGTTAGTATGTGCTCACGTGAGTAACCAAGTTTCTCAGCTGAAAAACAACGTCATTGAAGAACGTTAGTATGTGCTCACGTGAGTAACCGAGTTTCTCAGCTGAACAACAACGTCATTGAAGAATGTTAGTATGTGCTCACGTGAGTAACCAAGTTTCTCAGCTGAAAAACAACGTCATTGAAGAACGTTAGTATGTGCTCACGTGAGTAACCGAGTTTCTCAGCTGAACAACAACGTCATTGAAGAATGTTAGTATGAGGGTTGTGGTTAGAGTTAAGGTTGGGTTAGGGTTAAGGTTGGGTTGGGGTTAGGGTTAAGGTTGGGTTGGGGCTAGGATTAGGATCAGGATTAAGATTAGGGTTGTGGTTAGGGTTAAGGTTGGGTTAGGGTTAAGGTTGGGTTAGGGTTAAGGTTGGGTTGGGGTTAGGGTTAAGGTTGGGTTGGGGTTAGGGTTAAGGTTGGGTTAGGGTTAAGGTTGGGTTGGGGTTAGGGTTAGAGTTAATGCATTTAAATTGTGTAAGGAATTGTAAACTAATCCAATTTATGATGATGAGTTGATATAAAATAATCTAATCTGATCTAATCTAAATCTAATCTAATCTAGTTCAACACGCAGGTTAGCCACAAAAACGTCGTGTGGAAGAGAAGGTCCTACCTTCGTCAATGAGTAACTTGAGGACCTTCCCGGAGGCATTTTTGCAAGCATCATGTATGGGATAGAAACCATTGCAGCACTTCTTACATAACTTAGCATTGTATCTCGTCTGCAAGAGAAAGAAAACAAAATGATACAAACGAAAAGTAAAAGTTTCATCAAAAATTTACGATATCAAATGACGTCAAGAAGATGACAATGATAACGATAATGATGAATTAAAGGTGATGATAATGGCGACAGTGACAATAATGGCAATTGGCGATAATGATGATGATGATGATGAAGGCAACAATGGTTAAGACTTTAATATTACTGAATCTTTTGATGGAAACAATGATGATGTGAGATACTGTGATGACGACGATGATGATGATCACGATCATGCTGGTGATGGCGACAAAATCAACAAAGAGAAGAACAGAAATTTGCTGAATATCATATGCAGCATTTGCATGATATACAACTATACCAAATCTTGAATATTTAGTGAAAATTACTTGCCACGAAACCTGCTGATAATGCAAAATGTTATTAACTTTTGAAAATGCAGCATCAATTCCAATAATGATTACCATAGTAAACTAGTTTATATGAAACAACACTCATCAAAGAGACTTTTCAGTACTAAATCTTACCAAGACTACAGCACAGTCATAGTCGTCCTTGATGGAGGCATAGTGCAATGCATGAACTAGCTTGCATGAAACAACACTCATCAAAGTGACCTTTCAGTTGTCAAACTTACCAAGACTACAGCACAGTCATAGTCGTCCTTGATAGCGGCATAGTGCAATGCATGAACTAGCTTGCATGAAACAACACTCATCAAAGAGACTTTTCAGTACTAAAACTTACCAAGACTACAGCACAGTCATAGTCATCCTTGATAGCGGCATAGTGAAGTGCACGAACTAGCTTGCATGAAACAACACTCATCAAAGAGACTTTTCAGTACTAAAACTTACCAAGACTACAGCACAGTCATAGTCATCCTTGATGGCGGCATAGTGAAGTGCACGAACTAGCTTGCATGAAACAACACTCATCAAAGAGACCTTTCAGTACTAAAACTTACCAAAACTACAGCACAGTCATAGTCATCCTTGATAGCGGCATAGTGAAGTGCACGAACTAGCTTGCATGAAACAACACTCATCAAAGAGACTTTTCAGTACTAAAACTTACCAAGACTACAGCACAGTCATAGTCATCCTTGATGGCGGCATAGTGAAGTGCACGAACTAGCTTGCATGAAACAACACTCATCAAAGAGACTTTTCAGTACTAGAACTTACCAAGACTACAGCACAGTCATAGTCATCCTTGATAGCGGCATAGTGAAGTGCACGAACTAGCTTGCATGAAACAACACTCATCAAAGAGACCTTTCAGTACTAGAACTTACCAAGACTACAGCACAGTCATAGTCATCCTTGATGGCGGCATAGTGAAGTGCACGAACTAGCTTGTATGAAACAACACTCATCAAAGAGACCTTTCAGTATTAAAACTTACCAAAACTACAGCACAGTCATAGTCATCCTTGATGGCGGCATAGTGAAGTGCACGAACTAGCTTGTATGAAACAACACTCATCAAAGAGACTTTTCAGTACTAAAACTTACCAAGACTACAGCACAGTCATAGTCATCCTTGATAGCGGCATAGTGAAGTGCACAAACTAGCTTGCATGAAACAACACTCATCAAAGAGACTTTTCAGTACTAAAACTTACCAAGATTACAGCACAGGCATAGTCATCCTTGATGGCGGCATAGTGAAGTGCACGAACCAGCTTGCGTGAAACAACACTCATCAAAGAGACCTTTCAGTATTAAAACTTACCAAAACTACAGCACAGGCATAGTCATCCTTGATGGCAGCATAGTGAAGTGCACGAACTAGCTTGTATGAAACAACACTCATCAAAGAGACCTTTCAGTACTAAAACTTACCAAGACTACAGCACAGTCATAGTCGTCCTTGATGGCGGCATAGTGAAGTGCACGAACTGGCTTGCATGAAACAACACTCATCAAAGAGACCTTTCAACAACACTCATCAAAGAGACTTTTCAGTACTAGAACTTACCAAGACTACAGCACAGTCATAGTCATCCTTGATGGCGGCATAGTGCAATGCAGTTCTCCCATTTTTCCCACCCAAGTTCACGTCAACGTGAGGGTGTTTTAGCAACGCCTAAAATAAACCATCTTTGATTGTAGTCACATTTGTTAAAAGTTTGAACAGATGGCGACATACGTGTTGAGAACACTTATGTTTATTTTCATTTGTTCATTATTTAGTCATAAACACCTTCGATACCATATAAATACTCTTTGATCATGCAGGCATGAACCACGTTCTCTTGCTTAAACGACAAGAAAAGGGACACCTGGAGACTTAAACGATAAGAAAAGGGACACCTGGAGACTTAAACGACAAGAAAAGGGGCACCTGAAGTTGGTTTTAGAAAAATCACCTTAAAATTTATATCACTTTGTAGCATTCTATGCACATATCGTACTAACGTGGAGAGGAATTTTTGTTTCTTTTCATATTAAATTTCGTGCAATACTGTTCCGACCGCAGCATCACATGACGTCATACATGCACAACGTAAAAGGGAAGAAAAGGAAAGGTCAAATTATGTCCCAAAAAACTTTCCATGCAAATCTATATTACTTAGCATTTCGCTTACCTGGTTGAAAAATTGAAATAATAATTTAAAATGTTCGTGCGAATTGGTAAAATGTTGCCTGACTCACCCTCCAGGGTGCACCACTTACGAATCAAAAACGTATTTTTAATCGTATTGACTAGATACAGCAATTTAAAAATTTACACAGTTGGTTACGTGTGTGTCACGAATGTTCTGATTATTTTTTCAAACTTGACTCAGTGTTAACTAAACTTGTTTCAAACGACTAACCATCAAAATGGCTGCATTTAACGGTCATCGCGGGAGTTTAAATTTACATGTTTTATATAGCGTTACCGCCGACGCAAGCACTGCATGCAAAAGGCGGTATGTAAGCTTGTGCTTTAACCTCTTTTACTCCAATTAACTAACTTCTAAACATTTTGTAGTCTTAAAAACGCATATTTTATTTACAAAGATGAAACCATGCAAATGAATGATTAGCAGGTACCGGTACTACCTCAAGAACACCAGGTTTCCCAAGATCCACTGCAACGTGCAACGGCGCCGCGAAGTTGTGGTTAAATTTGTCTGTTTTTGCTCCCCGTAGAATGAGATGGGTGATGGCTTCCAATTGGCCCTTCTCCACGGCAGTGTGAAGTGGACTGTTGCCAGACAAATCTTCATCATTGATATCTAGGAAAAAATCATTAAAATTTATTATATATTTACACATCCATCTTATTTGTTTGTTTGAGAAAAACAAAATGGCCAACACTTATTTAAAAGAAACCGGACGATTAATTACCCTCAATCTCATTTTAATTTACTGTACAAAATTACATTTTCTGGCCTATAAAAGTTAACAATTGTTTCCTATATTTGAATAATTAGCTTGGAAAGTTAATCAACGGAAACCAAAAACAGTTATAGTTTACGTCACAAACTAACCACAGTTTTTTGCAATGGTAGACATCTTTGCTTGCGAATCAAGCACGTTTGCGCTTGCTATAAGAGAAGATTGCTATACGATGCTGATGTGACGTCATGAAAATGCGCTTTATGTTCCACTGATGTCACAAAGGAACACCGCAGTTCGTGATCGTGCTTATCACGGTACCGCGCCTATTTGTCGGACACACAAAAAGGCGAGATTGCCAATTTCACTAGATTAACTGAATAATTAAGCTTTACAAGTTTAACAAAATTTAACTATCTGAGACAATTATTATTTAATCTAACCTTCGATTTAAAAAAAGCTATTATAGTTTTCAATATTTTAGAGCATACTTTATTTTAAACTAATGTTTACGCAATCATCCGGTTTTCCTTTAAGGACATTTTAATACAACGTATGTTTAAATGCTGTCACTCACGCTTTATTCAAATTCCTACCAATTATTAATACAACAGATTAATTTTACAAAATATGTTCTATTTTAAAAGCTCAATTCTATCCTTATAACTTCAGAACAAGGGAGTTGGTCGCTGTAAGTTTGTTCTAAAGTAATTGAATAGAATTTGACCTCATCTGTATCTAAGATAGTGCATATTGTAGCTTTTTGGTTAAATATTCTAGAACAGAGTATTAGATGGCCAAAGAAAATTTCGAACGAAGATCTATATGAAAAAATAAAAGAAGAACCTTGGACAGGAAAAATAAAAAGACGCCGTTTAAGATGGATTGGGCATATGCTTAGACTACCTGATGATATTCCAGTAAAGATAGCTCTTCAACAAGCCATAGAACCAGCTAAAAACCCGCAGGAGGACAAATGTTAACATATTTAGATTTTGCACAGAAAGATTTAAACACTTCAGCATTGATCCTTAGACATAAATGCACTTGGGGCATTGTGGGGAGCAGGGAGTCCTGGCATAGGGAGGTGAGCAGAATCATGTCACTGGACGTGTGATTCATTGGATGATGATGATGATGATGATGATGATGATCATGATGATGATGATGATGATGATGATCTGGCATAGGGAGGTGAGCAGAATCATGTCCCTGGACGTATGATTCATTGGATGATGATGATGATGATCATGATGATCATGATGATGATGATGATGATCTGGCATAGGGAGGTGAGCAGAATCACGTCCCTGGACGTATGATTCATTGGATGATGATGATGATGATGATGATCTGGCATAGGGAGGTGAGCAGAATCATGCCCCTGGACGTTTGATTCATGGGATGATGACTAGAAGAGAGCGTAATGTCGAGCCAATTTAAGCAAAAAAGTCCATTAGATTAACAGAACGAATGAGGTCTATTATATATTTATAATATGCTATTTATAATATTTATTATATATAATCGTTTATATTTACATAGTTTTATAGTACGAAAGTTGCAGATGCTTTGCAACTAATTAACCCTTTCATGCCCGTTGTATCCCGTGGGATACGAGAATATTTTCTGCCTTTAAAATTAATAAAATTTTAAAACTGACAGTTATTTGATATGTTAATAGTTATTTTGATTTAAGCCAATAACAAGAGACTAAAATAGTGATAAAATGGCAAACTAGAAAATCTACATAGCATAAAAACTGTGCAAGGTACAGTACTTTAGAGATGAATTTGTACAGATCAGCATAGCATGCATACTAAATGTTTTAAATACTTTAAAAAATTATCAGCAGTTGCAAAATGAAGCACATTTTATGCTTCCATTGAATCCCAATGTATCCCGTGGGATACAGGCTATTTTTAGCACGCGGGCACAGGTAGAAAAAAATTATTATATGTAAACAAGATGGATATACTGAACAAAAGTACCAAGCCAAAAATTTTTTTCTTATTAAAAGAATAATTTGGGACTGAAAGGTTTAAAGTGAAAAAACCTATATTTGCGTACAAGAATTTGATGGATTCAATAACCAGGACATTATTAATTTTTTGCTGTTATGCTATTTTATATCTATACAAATAGACACAGTTTGGCTGTACTGCCAATATGCTTGCATATTGTACACATGAGAGAGGTGCTTACACGAATGATTAGTACTGAGTGTTTGTCATGCAGTTTTAAGCAAACAAAAGCCAGAGTAATAAAAGTCAGCAACATGGCAGCCAACACAAGTCAAACAAAGTAAAGCAACAATGTGGGGAACCCGAAATTTATGATCTATTTACTGTTACAATGTTCAGAATGCGCAAGACAAATATGCCTATATCCAGCAATGAACAGACTGTATAAAGTACTGTAAGATAGGTGTAAGATAGTACTGTAAGACAGCTATACGTGTGCCCAACAATGAACAGACTGTTTAGTACTGTAATTTACCTGCTCCTGTGGCTAATACAAAGTCTACAACTCTGACTCAGTCCTATTTTGTTTCTGATATTTCACTTATCTCTAATTCTAGAAAAAGATAAAATTACAGAATTTACCTGCTCCTGTGGCTAATACAAAGTCTACAACTCTGACTCAGTCCTATTTTGTTTCTCATATTTCACTTATCTCTAGTTCTAGAAAAAGATAAAATTACAGAATTTACCTGCTCCTGTGGCTAATACAAAGTCTACAACTCTGACTCAGTCCTATTTTGTTTCTCATATTTCACTTATCTCTAGTTCTAGAAAAAGATAAAATTACAAAATTTACCTGCTCCTGTGGCTAATACAAAGTCTACAACTCTGACTCAGTCCTATTTTGTTTCTGATATTTCACTTATCTCTAGTTCTAGAAAAAGATAAAATTACAAAATTTACCTGCTCCTGTGGCTAATACAAAGTCTACAACTCTGACTCAGTCCTATTTTGTTTCTGATATTTCACTTATCTCTAGTTCTAGAAAAAGACAAAATTCCAGAATTTACCTGCTCCTGTGGCTAATACAAAGTCTACAACTCTGACTCAGTCCTATTTTGTTTCTGATATTTCACTTATCTCTAATTCTAGAAAAAGACAAAATTCCAGAATTTACCTGCTACTGTGGCTAATACAAAGTCTACAACTCTGACTCAGTCCTATTTTGTTTCTCATATTTCACTTATCTCTAGTTCTAGAATAAGTTAAAATTACAAAATTTACCTGCTCCTGTGGCTAATACAAAGTCTACAACTCTGACTCAGTCCTATTTTGCTTCTCATATTTCACTTATCTCTAATTCTAGAAAAAGACAAAATTCCAGAATTTACCTGCTCCTGTGGCTAATACAAAGTCTACAACTCTGACTCAGTCCTATTTTGTTTCTGATATTTCACTTATCTCTAATTCTAGAAAAAGATAAAATTACAGAATTTACCTGCTCCTGTGGCTAATACAAAGTCTACAACTCTGACTCAGTCCTATTTTGTTTCTCATATTTCACTTATCTCTAGTTCTAGAAAAAGATAAAATTACAGAATTTACCTGCTCCTGTGGCTAATACAAAGTCTACAACTCTGACTCAGTCCTATTTTGTTTCTCATATTTCACTTATCTCTAGTTCTAGAAAAAGATAAAATTACAAAATTTACCTGCTCCTGTGGCTAATACAAAGTCTACAACTCTGACTCAGTCCTATTTTGTTTCTCATATTTCACTTATCTCTAGTTCTAGAAAAAGATAAAATTACAAAATTTACCTGCTCCTGTGGCTAATACAAAGTCTACAACTCTGACTCAGTCCTATTTTGTTTCTGATATTTCACTTATCTCTAGTTCTAGAAAAAGATAAAATTACAAAATTTACCTGCTCCTGTGGCTAATACAAAGTCTACAACTCTGACTCAGTCCTATTTTGTTTCTCATATTTCACTTATCTCTAGTTCTAGAAAAAGACAAAATTCCAGAATTTACCTGCTCCTGTGGCTAATACAAAGTCTACAACTCTGACTCAGTCCTATTTTGTTTCTCATATTTCACTTATCTCTAGTTCTAGAAAAAGATAAAATTACAGAATTTACCTGCTCCTGTGGCTAATACAAAGTCTACAACTCTGACTCAGTCCTATTTTGTTTCTCATATTTCACTTATCTCTAGTTCTAGAAAAAGATAAAATTCCAGAATTCACCTGCTCCTGTGGCTAATACAAAGTCTACAACTCTGACTCAGTCCTATTTTGTTTCTCATATTTCACTTATCTCTAGTTCTAGAAAAAGATAAAATTACAGAATTTACCTGCTCCTGTGGCTAATACAAACTCTACAACTCTGACTCAGTCCTATTTTGTTTCTCATATTTCACTTATCTCTAGTTCTAGAAAAAGATAAAATTACAGAATTTACCTGCTCCTGTGGCTAATACAAAGTCTACAACTCTGACTCAGTCCTATTTTGTTTCTCATATTTCACTTATCTCTAGTTCTAGAAAAAGATAAAATTACAGAATTTACCTGCTCCTGTGGCTAATACAAAGTCAATAATCTGCAAGCGACTTTTCGATGCAGCATAATGTAAAACATTCTGTCCCCTCTTGTCTCGAATTTCCAGTGGTTTTGAATGTGACCGCCATATTGTCTCAAATTCTGCAATGTTACCTTTGCTTGCGACCTGCAAGATTGAAAATACCTGTGTTATGAGATTGTCAAATTAGTAGTAGACTAAAAGTAAAAAAAAAATAACGAAAGTTTTCCTTTTTGTAGACGGATATTTTAGTCCATTGTCTTCATAAATTAAATTTACTGATTCTGCATAGTAAATGAGTAATTTACTGATTAATGTAATGATTTATTAAGAAATATAGCAAATCAGGTAACACAGCCTACATACGGATCATATTTTAGCAGGAAATAACCCAACAGTAACAATATAATACTTGGAGCA
>JAQGDQ010001218.1:20000-50000 GCA_030141605.1 Tubiluchus corallicola
TTATTTTCGTTTTTTTACTTTTATGGCAGTTAATTCCACAGGAAAAAACACACACAGCTTGCGAGGGTCCTCGGACTGAATCAAAAACAAATTTTCAAGAACTTACACTGAAATATTGCAATAAAACTACTTCACAAATACTTCACAAACACTGTAGTACTGCCTTAGTTTGTGTAACACAGTAGTTGTAGTACTCCAAGAACTATGGCTACCCTCCTAAAAAAAGCGGGCACACGATGTTAAACTACAGCCTGGTCACCAAGAATTCATGCTGTTAAAGCATGACTGTTAAAGCATGACAATTCAATATCCAAGCGGCTGATCTTCAGAAGTCTGGGTCACCCAATCCAATTTACCCTGATTAAGTTGACATACGAAGTTGACATAGTATGATTGTAAGATATTGTCTACAACAGTTTAAATAGACATATTGACACATTGGAGGATAAGTGTACACAGCTTACAAACTCAGAGAACATGAAATTCCACTTTACTGGTCAGAAGTTAATCTGGAAGTGGTGCTGTTAGACTGAAACTTGCTTAGCTGGGTGAATTGCGGCCACAAGGGGGAGGAATTTTGAAATACTGACTTGCCTAGAAGTAATATGAATCTGTTATCAGACTGTATATGTCAAGCTGACTTATGTGAGACGACTAATGATCTGTTAGGTTGCACTTCGTGGTAAATTCATTTGTCTGTTCTGTTACGTTTCGCTGCCCTCTCTATTTGTCTGTTCCGTTACATTTACTTGCTAATTTCATTCGTCTGTTCCGTTCCATTTCCTTGCTAATTTTACGTCTCTGTTCCGTTACATTTCCTTGCTAATCTTACGTGTTTGTTCTGTTACATTTACTTGCTAATTTCATTTATCTGTTCCGTTACATTTACTTGCTAATTTTATTCGTCTGTTCTGTTCCATTTACTTGCTAATTTCATTTATCTGTTCCGTTACATTTACTTGCTAGTTTTAGGTGTCTGTTCCGTTACATTTACTTGCTAATTTCATTTATCTGTTCCGTTACATTTACTTGCTAATTTTATTCGTCTGTTCTGTTCCATTTACTTGCTAATTTCATTTATCTGTTCCGTTACATTTACTTGCTAATTTTATTCGTCTGTTCTGTTCCATTTACTTGCTAATTTCATTTATCTGTTCCGTTACATTTACTTGCTAGTTTTAGGTGTCTGTTCTGTTCCATTTACTTGCTAATTTCATTTATCTGTTCCGTTACATTTACTTGCTAATTTTATTCGTCTGTTCTGTTCCATTTACTTTCTAATTTCATTTATCTGTTCCGCTACATTTCCTTGCTAATTTTACGTGTCTGTTCTGTTCCATTTACTTGCTAATTTCATTTATCTGTTCCGTTACATTTACTTGCTAATTTCATTTATCTGTTCCGTGACATTTCCTTGCTAATTTCATATTACATTTTGTTACACACTTAATTTGTGTATTAAACTATGTGTAATTTCAGTGGAATTAAGTGTCTGTTCTAGTACGTTTTGTTGTGCAATTGGTTTGTTCTATTACGTTACGTTTCATTTCATGTTCGGGTTACATGTAGTTACATACTTCATTACACGCTCGTTTCAACAAGACAACACCTTGCGTTAACCATTCCATCTCTCACAGAATATGTAAACCATTCAGACCAGTCAGCCACCCATTTACGAACTACACCTGGCGCTGCTTAAGTTGCACAGCCAACAAAACACAGTGACCATGTGGCCCTACCCCTAGCTCCTGCGTTGTTTTTTTTGCATAACGTGCCTACGTATTCAGGAGTCATTTGCACAGCTTCATTTCAAGCATCAATCTTTCAATTCATCCGTATTTCATCACAAGGTGATTGTTTAAGAAACGAGTAAATAATTTATGCACCACAGGAGCACTTGAGATGATGGATATAAAACAACTTGGGAAACCCAAGAAGCAAAAGGGAAGACCAGCAATAAGAGTGGCAGGCTCTTGATACCCAAACTTTCATTCATCCACTGGCAGCTCGTGTATAGGCACTGTGGAACTGCAGCACCCCCTATTTTCACTCAATATAATCGATAATATTCAATATAATATTAGTCACGTGATACTTTGTTTAAATCTGCCCTCTTTGGCACAACATAGTATAACACTATATGAGTCAAATTCAGGTGTGCTCTCATTACAGCAATTTTAATAATGTTTTGATAGGCCAGTGGCCACTCGTGTATAGGCACTGTGGAACTGCAGCGCCACCTATTTTCACACAAAATTATCGATAATATTAAGTCTTTTTTCTTTAGTTCTTTCTTTATATTTGTACGGAACCAGAGTACGTGGGGGGGGGGGTAGTACTGTTTGCTTCACTGCCCGCAACGTGCGCACCAGCAACGTGGTGCGGCCGTGCGCACATGCTGAGCCCAGGTAGAGAAAGAACTGTCCCTCACACAGTTTGTTGTCAGTTGTCATGTGCTTACCGTGAATCCATCAAGCTTTAAGCTGCGAAAATTTAGACTATTAGTGAGCAAAACGTATTTTTGTTTAGGATTTTTGTTCAGTTCGTCATGTGATCTAGGGCTCAATGGTTTAGGAAATTTACGTGATTTTTGAACCCAGCAGGCGCCATATTGGGTTCATCTCAAAAGTAGCAAAACCCGCTCTGGCCGATTCTTTATTATGGGTACCTGAAGGTTTGTTCTTACAGAAACTGCACTACAATTTGTCCTAGGTACCCCCTTATTAAGAGCTAACTTTACTCACATATATGGTACCTTAACAATCTACTCTTATTGCATTAAGCAGAGGTAAAAATTTGCCAAGTAATTGAACATACTTGATGTTATCCAAAAATTATTTAAAAATTCATTTGCACATTAAAATTAGGGGCTTTTAAAGGAAAAGTCAACGGTATAATTAGTTTTCGTTAGATAGCTAATTTTGTCATACTTTTGCCTGAACATTAAGTAAGCTGCAGAAGTTTAAATTAATTTAAACAGCTCACGTTTACGGAAAGTCACGAGGCGTTTACGAAAACGCGCGAATTCCACCAGTTACGTCATAATTTTCAAGTAAATGGCGCCTGAAAACTTCTACGCCACTGTACTACCAATTAACTTTATGCTTTACAAATGAACTTCAAGTAGAATACATGAGTATTATAAATGAACTTAATAGTAGATTAAATCCAACATGCTAAATGACTTGTCCTTTCCTATAATCTATACACAGAAAAACTCGTAGTACAACTGCAACGCCACCAGGTGTCCGTGACCTCTTTTTAGTTACTTATAAACACAAAATTGCTCAAATTCCCTATAATATCACAGCGTAAAAGAACTAGACACAGTTCGTGTAGCCACAGTATCATATAAACTCAACAAACACGACGTTGTAACACAATTTACAAACACAGCCATCATATTTATCCTTGTAAACTGCATGTAAACCGTGCAGTAACACGCATTAATGGTTACTAGGCATTAAGCAGTCATGCACGACTCAAGCTATCATCGCTTAAGTGAAAAAGTACACATTATATAGACCCAGGGGCGGCTCCAAATATCTATGGTCACCGTAAACCATAGATATCGTCTACTTGGATAACTAGCTGACTATGCGAGTTATTACCCGTATACTGGGTTTCGGAGAATGGACTTTTAATTTACACAAACACAATTCACGTTTATTGCAATTCTTACTAAATGTCATCAGTCAACTCCCTGGAGATGAAATCACTAATAAGTATTAATAACTGTAATATCACTCGTCTGTTATTGCCGTATGACTAAGTTTTCTGCTCAGATAGGGACCACTCTTATTAACAATGGCTGCTAACATGCTGGCTGGGTTATTATTATTAAAGTAACAACGGACTCTGTGCTACCTTCTTATAAAAATCTCCAACAACATAATTGTGCAGCTTGTATCGTTTAATCTGAAAACAAATAAGATAATTTTATATAATTTTGCTCAATTTTACGGCGAAATCTAAACCAAATTGATCTAATTAACTTTTAGGTTTTACGCAAATTATAAAATCTAATCTCTAGTCTTTTTAATAAACTAAGGTTTAAGATTTAAGAAATTAATAAATCAACTTACATGGTGATCTTCTATAAGTGTAATTATGAAATTATAACAACGAATCAATGAATGACGCTAAACAATCTGTCACTGCAGTGTGTGAACGCCTGAGTTACTCCAATCTACAGGTAAGTGTACAGGTAAAAGACTGGTCACATGACCTGTTTAAAAGGAAACCAGTTTATAACAGAAAAGAGGGGGCAACACAAGTTTAAATCAGCACGGACTGAATCTTAAACTGTCGCTCAAAACAATCTACTTTTAAAATATTGAAAGGAAATAAACTTATTTTACAAAAATGACTTACGTGAAAAACCCACACAGACGCAGTTTCGCGTGGACTACTCGCTAGATAGACTGGCACTAGCGCCTGCATTTCGGAAACGCATTGCACAAAAAACAGGTGCTGCATTTCTCAGTTCATAGGTGTTCGTTTGTGATGTACTGCACACTTTCGCAGAGCGGTAAATTTGAAATTTAAATTTTTATCTTAAAACTTGCGTAGTTTATCTTACAGCAGCGCTGTACTTCAATTTTCCGTTTTGCAAACACGTGCAACTCGCTCGTAGAATATTTTTACGTATATTTTACGAATGTCAGGTGTACAGGAATGTCAGGTGTGCACGAATGTCAGGTGTACACGAATGTCAGGTGTGCACGAGTGTCAGGTGTGCACGAATGTCAGGTGTGCACGAATGCCAGGTGTACACGAATGTCAGGTGTGCAGGAATGTCAGGTGCACACGAATGTCAGGTGTACACGAATGTCAGGTGTGCACGAATGTAAGGTGTGCAGGAATGTCAGGTGTACACGAATGTCAGGTGTGCGAATGTCGGTTGTGGTGTGAAATGTCAGGTGTGGAATGTCAGGTTACACGAATGTCAGGTGTGCACGAAGTCAGGTGTGCACGAATGTCAGGTGTACAGAGTCAGGTGTGAGAAGTCGGTGTGGAAGTCAGGTGCATGTAGTGTGCGAATGTCAGGTGTACACGAATGTCAGGTGTGCAGGAATGTCAGGTGTACACGAATGTCAGGTGTGCAGGAATGTCAGGTGTACACGAATGTCAGGTGTACACGAATGTCAGGTGTGCACGAATGTCAGGTGTGCACGAATGTAAGGTGTGCAGGAATGTCAGGTGTACACGAATGTCAGGTGTGCAGGAATGTCAGGTGTACACGAATGTCAGGTGTACACGAATGTCAGGTGTACACGAATGTCAGGTGTACACGAATGTCAGGTGTACACGAATGTCAGGTGTACAGGAATGTCAGGTGTGCAGGAATGTAAGGTGTGCACGAATGTCAGGTGTGCACGAATGTCAGGTGTGCACGAATGTAAGGTGTGCAGGAATGTCAGGTGTGCAGGAATGTCAGGTGTACACGAATGTCAGGTGTGCACGAATGTCAGGTGTACACGAATGTCAGGTGTGCACGAATGTCACGTGTGCACGAATGTCAGGTGTGCACGAATGTCAGGTGTACACGAATGTCAGGTGTACACGAATGTCAGGTGTGCACGCACGAACGTCAGGTGTGCACGAATGTCAGGTGTGCACGAATGTCAGGTGTGCACGAATGTCACGTGTGCACGAGTGTCAGGTGTACACGAATGTCAGGTGTGCACCAATGTCAGGTGTACACGAACGTCAGGTGTGCACGAATGTCAGGTGTACACGAATGTCAGGTGTGCACGAATGTCAGGTGTACACGAATGTCAGGTGTACACGAATGTCAGGTGTGCACGCACGAACGTCAGGTGTGCACGAATGTCAGGTGTGCACGAATGTCAGGTGTGCACGAATGTCAGGTGTGCACGGATGTCAGGTGTACACGAATGTCAGGTGTGCACGAATGTTAGGTGTACACGAATGTCAGGTGTACACGAACGTCAGGTGTGCACGAATGTCAGGTGTACATGAATGTCAGGTGTACACGAACGTCAGGTGTACACGAATGTCAGGTGTACACGAATGTCAGGTGTGCACGAGTGTCAGGTGTACACGAATGTCAGGTGTACACGAATGTCAGGTGTGCACGAATGTCAGGTGTGCACGAATGTCAGGTGTACACGAATGTCAGGTGTACACGAATGTCAGGTGTGCACGAATGTCAGGTGTACACGAATGTCAGGTGTGCACGAATGTCAGGTGTGCACGAGTGTCAGGTGTGCACGAATGTCAGGTGTGCACGAATGTCAGGTGTGCACGAATGTCAGGTGTACACGAATGTCAGGTGTGCACGAATGTCAGGTGTACACGAATGTCAGGTGTGCACGAATGTCAGGTGTGCACGAATGTCAGGTGTACACGAATGTCAGGTGTACACGAACGTCAGGTGTGCACGAATGTCAGGTGTACACGAATGTCAGGTGTGCACGAATGTCAGGTGTGGACGAATGTCAGGTGTGGACGAATGTCAGGTGTGCACGAATGTCAGGTGTACACGAATGTCAGGTGTACACGAATGTAAGGTGTGCACGAATGTAAGGTGTGCACGAATGTAAGGTGTACACGAATGTAAGGTGTGCACGAATGTCAGGTGTACACGAATGTCAGGTGTACACGAATGTCAGGTGTACACGAACGTCAGGTGTGCACGTATGTCAGGTGTACACGAATGTCAGGTGTGGACGAATGTCAAGTGTGGACGAATGTCAGGTGTGCACGAATGTCAGGTGTATAAAAATGTCAGGTGTACACGAATGTCAGGTGCACACGAATGTCAGGTGTGCACGAATGTAAGGTGTACACGAATGTCAGGTGCACACGAATGTAAGGTGTACACGAATGTCAGGTGCACACGAATGTCAGGTGTACACGAATGTCAGGTGTGCACGAGTGTCAGGTGTGCACGAATGTCAGGTGTACACGAATGTCAGGTGTACACGAATGTCAGGTGTACACGAATGTCAGGTGTACACGAATGTCAGGTGTACACGAATGTCAGGTGTGCACGAATGTCAGGTGTACACGAATGTCAGGTGTACACGAATGTCAGGTGTACACGAACGTCAGGTGTACACGAATGTCAGGTGTACACGAACGTCAGGTGTACACGAATGTCAGGTGTACACGAATGTCAGGTGTACACGAATGTCAGGTGTGCACGAATGTCAGGTGTGCACGTATGTCAGGTGTGCACGAATGTCAGGTGTGCACGAATGTCAGGTGTGCACGAATGTCAGGTGTACACGAACGTTAGGTGTACACGAATGTCAGGTGTACACGAATGTCAGGTGTACACGAATGTCAGGTGTACACGAATGTCAGGTGTACACGAATGTCAGGTGTACACGAATGTCAGGTGTGCACGAATGTCAGGTGTACACGAATGTCAGGTGTACACGAATGTCAGGTGTGCACCAATGTAATATTGCTGATTACACTTAATTATGCAATGGCTCATAACACTTGTTTATATCACATAATACTCTAACTTAACGACCTTTGTTACTTGATAATGTATTTTTATAACTTGTTTATGCTTCTGTTTAATCGCTCACATTTCCCTGACCAATCGTTCTGCACCCTCAGCTTCCCGTTTCCTCTCATTGGCCAAGATTTATCTTCAGAGTAGTAATTATAGCAGGTGGTGTAGCTCAATGGTAGCGTGCCCGTTTCCCACCCAGAAGATCGAGAGTTCAACTCCCGATCGAGTCATACAAGAGACTTAAAGATGGTACCGCTGGTTTTTCGACCAAGCACGGCGGCTAACATGAGGGTAATAATAATCGGGACCACCTTGGAAACAAGTAGTGAGTTACTTATCCTGGTCTGTGTGCTAAAAGAATTCATATTATTCCAACTATAACTACCAACCTAGAATCGATCCTACAACCTCGTGCTAGCAGCACCATTTTACCGGAAGCATCTCAATAAATGCATCCGTTTTACTCCTGTTAATTGTTTAGGATTTTGTTATTGTCATTTCATTTTTGTTTTTGCTCAACTTATTCGAACGTTCTAAATTGACAACGTGAAATGTTCGCGAATTATTGATTCTTTTCATTCTGTGCCTCATATATCACTTCAGTAATCCTAAAGTGAGAACACACAACTGCAAAAGCACTAGCAATTGAGCTTAGAGATTTCAACTTCTATATTTTTCTCTTGTAGTATTCTATTCATTGCATCTCTAAGAGCAGCTTTGAACCTGGAGAGTAGTTAGAAGACATATATCTCACTTCAATACTCCTAAAGTAAAAACACACAAGTGTAAAAGCACTAGTAATTGAGCTTAGAATTTCAACTTCTACATTTTTCTCTTGTAGTATTCTATTAATTGCATCTCTAAAAGCAGCTTTGAACCTGGAGAGTAGTTAGAAGAGAGTTAATGACGGAATAAAGTTCATAATTCAAGGCTGAAGAGGCTGAGGCGCTTTTCCAATAGGCATTCTGAGCAAACGGTGATTAATTTAATGAAATTGATTGATTTAATATCGGGTTTACGTTGAATGAGGTTTTGATTAATAGATTCAATATTAACAACGCTATTCATTTTACAAAGCTGATCGATTACAGGGCGAGAGTAAAAAGGGGGGGTGATGAACAGACAGAGAAACGGTTGCACGAAAAAACAGCCAAACCAACTTCACTCCTTTCTTCTTCTTTGTTTTTTCTTCTTCTTCCACTTGTACAAAGCTACGGATCACAATTAGCTCTAAAGCGTAGATGGAGAGGTGAGACAGCTGTAGCCACCGCCTCCTCCCCCCCCCCCCAGCATCTGCAGTGAAGCCTTTATGAACATAATTGGTTTGGCTTCGTGCAAAGTCAACTCAAACGCTTTTTTGCAATTACCATCTAAATCAGGACCTTGTAAATCTTAAGGCAAAACCGGATCTAATCTAGAACTGTAGATCAAAACAATCTACTCTTTAAAATATTGAAAGGAAACTTACTAGTTTTTCAAAAATGACATACGTGAAAGAATTAGTACATCAAAAACACAATTTCACGTTCGCGCCACTATTCTTCGCTGTTACATGCATTTCGTCTTTCTCTAGTTAGACGGGCAAGAGCGTCTGCATTTCGGAAACGTGTTGCGCAAAAACAGGTGCTGTACCTCTCAAGTTCATATGCGTTCGTTTCTGACGTACTGCACACGTTCGACAGCTCATGCGTGTGCACAGAGGTAAATTTGAAATTGGAATTTTTATCTTAGAACTATGTTCGTTTATGTTCGTTTGTGACGTCATCAATAGTTGGGCTCCTCGCCATTAACTAGGATTTTAATCTATTATTTAATTATCAGAAAGGTTTTTGCAGTATTAACTGTGTTGAAATGTTTACTTTTACCACTATCTGATTTGAAAATAGGGCAGTGTATGAAAAATCATCCAGTCTTCCTCTAAGCCTTGATTCTCAGTAAATGATACCCCCAAACTGATCCCCATTTGCCGTTAAAGGAAAAAGAATGGTCTGAAGCGCCACGTCGAAAAACACCACGAGTTGGATTCGAACTTGGAAACTCTAAACCAGCACCTTCCTTTAAAGAATTTGAGGAAAGAAACATGACAGGAAAAAAACAATTGTGAGCTGTTGTTGACAAACAAACCGAAGACTGTGTAGTAGAAACTGGGAAAAGATCTGCAATTGTAAAGAATTCCAAATAGAAGTAGTTCTGGCAGAACAAAAATACAATTGTCCGCGGTTTTAAACAAATACCCTAAAAACTGTTAAGTAGAAACTGGAAGATGATCAGCAATTATAAAGAATTCCAAATAGAAGCAGCTCTGACAAGCCAAACCACAATTGTGTGCTGTTTGTAATAAATAATCTAAAAACTGTGAAAAGGAAACTCGGAAAAAATCCGCAATTGTGAAGAATTTCTTATAGAAGCAGCTCTGGCAAGACAACTATGCAAATGTATGCTGTTGTTGACAAACAATTAAGAGACTGTGAAACAAGAACTGGAAAGGATCTGCAACTGTACAAATTCCAAATAGAAGCAGCCCTGGCACGATAATACTATAAAAATTAAAGGAACATAATGTGTTTAGATGAATGGTGTGACGTATTTCTGTATTCTCTGATCACATGTCAATCTACAATGTCATTATATAATAAACAATCTCCTTATTTGCTTGATCAACATTTGCATTCAATTAGCAGCAATGCTAACACTGTTTACATTAACGCTACTAGTGACGTCTGTCGGCTAATTTGTCAACATAATGTACAAGTTTCTTGCAATAATTTGACAAGACTAACTTAACTTTCATTTCTGGCATCAAAATGAAGAATTATTGCAACGTTTACCTGGGCAATATGTAACAACCCACCTGCTGTGTAGAGGTAATTTGTGATTATTTGTTGTACATTTATTATTAGAATGTAAGCAGGTGAGATGAAGAGAGGTCGTTACCTCATAATTATTCCTGGTTATAGCAGACGGTGTGTTTAAACGGGAAGTCACTTCTTTTGAGAGGAATAATAGACAGTGGATAACTCAATAAAATAACGGAAGCCATATCTACATTTGTGTACTACAGATCTGTAACCATTAAAATGCATTGTTGTTGTTGTTGTCGTCGTCGTCGTCGTCGTCGTCGTTGTTGTTGCCTTTGTCGTTGTCGTTGACATTGTTTTCGTTGTTATTGTTGTTGTTGCCTTTGTCGTTGTTGTTGACGTTGTTTTCGTTGTTATTATTGTTGCTGTCATTGTCATTGTCATTGTCGTTGTTGTAGGTGTTGTGGTGGTGCTGTTGGTGGTTGTGTTGTTGGCGGTAGTCGTTGTTGTTGTTGTCGTCGTCGTTGTCACTGTTGTTGCCTTTCTCATTATCGTTGACAATGTTGTTGTTGTTGTTGTTGGTGGTGGTGGTGGTGGTTATCGTTCTTGCTGTTGTTATTATTGTTGTAGTCGTTGTTGTTGATGTAAATGTTGTTGATGATAATATATTGATGGCTATGTTGTTGTTTTTGTTATTGATGATGATGTTGATGTCGATGTCATTGTAGTTGCCGTTATCATTGTTAATGCTGATGATACTGATGCTGCTCATGCTGTAGTTATTAAGCTGTACCAACAGCTGCAATTCTAATTCATAATTTTAAGACACATTAGTGATAAGATGACGTCATTACTAATCTTCACTAAACATGCCAAAGCTTGTCCAATAACATTCAAGCAAAAATTGTTTAAAATAACGTTTCGGTTACATTACGCGAATTAACAACACGGAAAGCAGCCATCTTGTTTACACTGTCGTTTTACAGAAAAACGCCGCATGTTTAGATGAACGGCTCGTTGAAAGGTTAAAAAAACAAAGATCGAAATGAGTTTAAACGAAAAACTGTCTCCGTTTACGTTTCTGTGAAACGCTTTCAAAGCAAACAAGTCAAAAGAGAAATTAATGGACGAAGCACAAAGATGAATCAACATTGTTGTTATTAAAATGCATAAATTATGCAAATACAGGCAACAATGGTTCACATTTTAATGATAAATTACTTTACATTGATTTATTTATAACAGAACGTTTAAATTTAATAGTTAAACAATTTTCAATGGACAGATCTGTAGCTAAACCAAAATTCACATTAATTTTTTCATGAATTAAAACTTTTTGGAAGGACTTTACAATTCAGCACACAACCTAACCCTAACCCTCAGAGTAGCAGCTTGTTTAAACATGCAAATACGTGTAATTAATAATGACAACGTAGAAACTACGCTAATAAAGTTTCTAACACACCACAAGTAATTATGTAATCGGCTCATTACATAAGCAACCATAAATCGCCACAATCACAAAATTTTACGATGAAAACACAACAAAAACTTATTTGGAACTGATATCGTTTTAAGAACGTACAGTGTCTAACACACCACAAGTAATTGTGTAAGCGGCTCATTACATAAACAACCACAAATCGCCAAAGTCACAAACTTTTACGATGAAAACACAACAAAAACTTATTTGGAACTGATATCGTTTTAAGAACATACAGTGTCTAACACACCACAAGTAATTGTTCAAACGGCTCATTACATAAACAACCATAAATCGCCAAAGACAAAATTTTACGATGAAAACACAACAAAAACTTATTTGGAACTTATATGGTTTTAAGAAAATACAGTTTCTAACACACCACAAGCAATTGTGCACATAAAACGTTGGGTATATAAGAAGATCTGTAAACATAATGAAGGAATAAACGGTTTGTAAGCTGTAACTCGCTTGAGACGAAGTTTGACAAATTTTTACTGCATTCTTTGGGTGAATTTCTTAAAGAAAAACCAGATCAAATCTTGAACTTTAACACAATGTGCTGTATATAAAATAGTTAAAGGAAATATACTATTTTTTCAAAATGGATTTACGAATGAAACAAATTATTACCACACAAACACAATTTCACGATCGCACCACTAGTTCTTCGCTCTTACATGCATTTCACCATTCGCTACTTAGACGGGCACCAGCGCCTTTTTTTTGAAAATGTTTTGCACAAAAAAAACAGGTGCTGTACCTCTCAGGTCAGATGTCTTACTTTGTGACGAACTGCACATGTTCGACAGCTCATTCGTGAGCACAGCAATAAACTCAAAATTTGAATTTATATCTTAAAACTTGCCTAGTTTTAGTACAACACACTGAATATCTTACAGTAGCGGTGTACATCAATTGTCGGTTTCATGTGCAAGAGACTCGTGAAGTATTTTTGCTGCTGAAATTTATGTTAGTTTGTGACGTCATCAATAGTTGGGCTCGCCAGCTGTTCATTAAATTTTTAATCAACAATTATCAGAAACGCCTTTGCAGTATTAATTGGATTAAAATGTATGCTTTTTATTGAACTTGAAAATGGGATAGTATATGAGAAATCATCCTGTCTTCCTTTAAAGGCTTTTGCTTAATGTCTCTTCTATTTTTAGTGGGTATGATGAGTAAACACATCCGGTGTGAATACGCTTTCAAACGACATATGTTTATATACATTATGGTCATCAATATCGCAAACTGAGACAGATTTATTATAATTTTAATGTCATAATAACCTTTTGTGGTGTGTTAACTTTTTTCACCACGATTTAAAACCCATGATTTAAAATCTGCTTTTGTTCTGAAAATTTGCTTTTCCACCAAATTTTCTTAACTTTTTGCATTTTAATTTATTTGAGATGCTGCGTTTTCTTCTTCTGCTTATATTTCTTGCAAAATTTTGTTGTTATTAAAGGAAACGTCAAGTATTCTGGACAGTTAGTTTTATTTCAATGTTCGTGGAAAATTTTAGGAGGATTTAGTAATACAACTGCAATAAGCGCCTCGTGTAATTAGTAAAATCACTTTGACGTCACGATCACTTCATGCTTGGATGCTTCCATTTTCAATGCCCATTCTTCTTCCAATGACGTCATTCGTCTTGAAGAAATGCAGCGCGCTGTCAATTTTCATTAAAGTATAAGTTTTTCAAAAACATTAGATAGCTGATTTTGTAATATTTTTGCATCAACATTAGTTAAGCTGCAGAATTTATATAAACGTCACACACTGACGGAGAGCCACGATGCGCTTACGAAAAATCCCGAAATCTCCCAGTTACGTCATAATTTTTAACGGAATTGCTTCGACCACCATTTTTCCACCAATGACGTGGTTCACCGACTAAATTTCCGTTAAAAAAGTATAATACGTTTTTACAAAACATTAGATAACTAATTTTGTCATATTTTTGGTAAACATCAGGTTAGCTGTAGAAGTTTGAATTAGTTTAAGCAGCACATGCTAAGTCACTAGCACGTCACTAAGTCACTAGCACGTCACTAAGTCACTAGCACGTCACTTGCTTACTATTGTGCAAGGCAACTACGGCCATATCACTTTGAAAACAGCGGTTCTCGTCTGATCACCGAAGTTAAGCAACGTAGAGCCTGGTTAGTGCTTGGATGGGTGACCGCCTAAGAATACCAGGTGCTGTAGGTTTGCGGGATGCCCACACTGTATCTCGACACTAGGCGGAGGTGCTGCACAAGCAGCCAACGGCCATGTGTAGAGGAGTAAACCTTCCAAATCAGGAGTGGAGCCCCGAAGGCGCACCAGTGCAGCATGCTCACTGACTCCGCCAGCTCCTGCAGCCAACCTGGTGCCAAACGTATTGCTCCACTTTCCTTTGGACTACACCAGGGAGGAAGAGAGGGGGTTCCTGCGGTCTAGCCAACTCAGGATCTCCATACACCTTGCCCAGGCGTGCGCCCTGGAGACGTTCAAGGATCGGACTCTCTTGGCGCACATTCCATTGTCTTCCGAGACAGAAGGATGCCAACAACATGATTGTACACGAGTTATTGCTGAAATTGTGCTGGTGTAATTAGCTAAGTTATTTATGATTTGATAGGCGATGGAATTGGAAACACCCGTGATAGCCAGAAATGTTCAAGGCAACACTTCCATAATTACACACTGCGAAACGGGGTTAATATATGATTCACCTCAAGTGAGTAGAATTTCATGTACATTTTTCATAAATCGTATTGTAAGAGTTGAACCTATGTTAACAGCCTGTGTCTCAGTTAATTTATTGTCTCTGTTTGAAGCAGAATAATTCTAACGCTGTAACATTTCAGCTGACAAATACCCGCATAGAAAAAATAGGGACCACGGGTGGTGAAACATGTGCACATAAACTTCTTTAATGTTCCTCTGTCGCTAGATAAGCACATATCATTAACAGCATTTATGTATTTAATACATGCATAGAAATGGCAAGCCTGAAACCTGGCACAAAACAAGGCCCAATACGCAGGGCGGGTGAGGGCCCCTTGGGGGAGGGCGAAGCGCCAGGGGGGGTGCCCAGAAAATTTTTGAACTTTCTAGAATGCCGGAGAAGCATTTTCGAAGAGAAAATATGGAGTTCTACAGTTGTTAAAGGAAAGAACAATTGAAAGAAAAACTGCTTTATTCTCAAGACCAGTCCTTAATACTTACCAAATAGTCAAATCAAAAACAACATCTTTGCAATATGTAATACCGTACTCTCACTTCCGTACAAGCCGGTGTTAGAAATTCCGAAATTGAAAACAGCTGAACATCGGCACCGAGCCGCACAAGGCAAACGGCACGCGTGCGGCAACAGAGAGAGAGGGAGAGAGGAGGCAGTATGTTCGCATAAAGCAAAAAAAAATGTTACCTCAGTGCGAGGCCCCCCTGGAGGGTGAGGCCCCAGGGAAGTATCCCCACTTCCCCCCTCTCTGGCAATACGTAAGGACAGACACGAGCTAACATGGTCAACATTGTTGTTAAAGGGAGGCCATAACATTATTCTCAGCCACCCATTCAGTCGTTTAACACAATAGACCCTAATCAAAAAGATGCGTGTCAAAAAAGAGACGGCTCAGTGTCTCGGTCGTGAGTCACTGGAATATCGAGTACGTGCTTTGTTCAAAGGAGGGGAAGACCAAACATATAAATTCCCAGAAAATAAATTTCATGAGAAAATTCAAGCACAGGTGTCACCCTGTGGAGTGAAGACAGGTGTCAATAAGGATGCAGACCATGTAAATCGAGTCAAATTAAAATAGTATTGAACTCATTCTTTCTTATCTTGTTGGCTTGCTTTCCTAATGATATCCATGTGTCGGAACTATAACATTCAGCACTTGAAGTTTGTAGTGATTATAGGATTACATTTTATTTTGTTTAACCCTTTCAGTCCCAAATTATTTTTTAATAAGAAAAATTTTTTTGGCTTGGTACTTTTGTTCAGTATGTCCATCTTGTTTACACATAATAATTATTTTTTCTACCTGTGCCCGCGTGCTAAATATAGCCTGTATCCCACGGGATACATTGGGATTCAATGGAAGCATAAAATGTGCTTCATTTTGCAACTGCTGATAATTTTTTAAAGTATTTAAGACATTTAGTATGCATGCAATGCTGATCTGTACAAAGTCGTCTCTAAAGTACTGTACCTTTTTCAGTTTTTTATGCTATGTAGATTTTCTAGTTTGCCATTTTATCACCATTTTTAGTCTATTGTTATTGGCTTAAATCAAAATAACTATTAACAGATCAAATAACTGTCAGTTTCAAAATTTTATTAATTTTAAAGGCAGAAAATATTCTTGTATCCCACGGAATACAACGGGTATGAAAGGGTTAAAGAGCAAAAACTTGATTCTTGAGTTTTGAACTTTTAATCCACTAATGTTTCTTGCAAGACACCTGTATCAGCCACCCAATCCATCCTGAATGATTTTTTAAATCGATGTTTGTTTCTCAACCATAAACTGCTTTTCAGGATTTCATTGTGAAACTGAATGAACTGCGCACAACCCCGGGACTTCGGGAACGGTTAGTTACAAATGCAAAGTGTCTCGTCACGGACAGGTACAACTGCGAATCAGAGCAAGAGGCTTATCTAAAACATCTTAAAAGATTGATGCCGAATGCACATTGTAGTTTCTAGATAAAACTAGCTGTATCCAAAAATTTATTCAGTCATAATTGTCTCTGTTTTTAAATTAACTAATGTTCATTATTGTTTACCGTATATACTCGCATATAAGCCGAATTTAGAACTATAAAATACAATACTGAAATCAGGGGGTCGGCTTATATGCGCATGAAACAAAATGAACACAAGGACAGACACCAATGCCAATTTTCCAGCCACACATTTTCATCGCTATCTGACTCTTTATTTGGTTGTGTGTCACCAGTGGTGTATTGGAGGGGGATCGTGGGGGATCGCCGTCCAATCACTTTTTTTTTAGAAAAAATTCACATTTCAATAAATGTCTGCTTTTTGTATTCATAAAAGTAAGCATTTTACATCTTTATAGTAAAAAATTTCTATGAACCAAAAATACCCAATTAACAAAATGTGACAAAAAGGGATCAATTTTGTTGATTGGGTATGGAGTAAAATTAGACAAGTTGATGGTCGGCTTATATACGGGTTTTTGCAAAAACTGGCCATTTTAAAGCAGTTTTAGGGGTCGGCTTATATGCGATATAGGCTTATATGCGAGTATATACGGTACTTTTTAAGTTAAAATTTGTGGAAAAGTGTTTCAGAATCAGAAATGTATATTTTTCAAGTCAAATGAGGAAAGAATAAGTAACATGGCATGTACCAGTAATGTTTATCGTAAACTAGTATTTAGTCTGCATTATAGATGTATAAAAGTGGATAGAACATTTACTTATTGTAAAAATTTGTAATAAATAGTGACCGTCATTTAATTTTAACACTCATAGTAACTTTCAGCTGAAGTAGATTCCGGTGTCATAGTTTATATTATATTGAAATCATGTTATTGTTATTGTAGTTTATTTATAGTCATGTTGAAATTAATTTTCGACCATTACTTCGACCAAACTGAATCCAATCAATTGTAACATTCGAAAATTTATTGTAATTTAAGTTAACTTATTAATTTTAAATTTTATTATTTATTAATCAGTTTAACGGACGTTGTTATGAGCAGCAGAGACTGTATCTGTTTTAATACTGATTCGTTGCTGTTTTAAAAATGTAGTTTTACAATGGCATCGAGACTCATAATGTGGTATTTTACGATGGACAATTTTATTTTTTAACGTTGTTATTTTACACAAGTTTAATTTTGTGTAGAAATGAATATCTGAAAATAATTGATGACTTATCAGGAAATTTTGCATTTTCGTATTCATCTTAGGAACTATCTAGCAAACTTTGAAAGCATTCACGGTATTTGAATATTTTTGCTAGTTTTATTTTTTACAATATTATGTTTTACAATAATCAGGAGACTCTAATCACAAATTTCTACTGAAGCTGAATACTTTATATTTCAGCAAGGTACAACCAATTTTCTGTATCTAGTGCAGGCACTATACAACACCATAAGAAACTCGAAATTCTTCAATATGAGACTACTTTGTTCAGTTTAACTGCATTCATTTTTACTCCCTAATTCAATTATCTTCGTAACTGCTGAATTCAGTGAGAAAACAAAACGCTAGCTTTCGTCTTCTCTGCTGTTATCGTTGTCGCATACTTCTTGTTCATCATCCGTCTCCTTGTTATCACTATTTACCTGTTCGTCTGATTCTTCACTTTCGTTCACATTACGATCTAGCTCATTCATCACATGTTCACATAACCCTTTTTGAATTCCTTCTTTCTCGTTGTCGCTTTCCTCTATTTTCGTCAAATCTTTTTCATCTTTGTTGCTAGTGATCAAATCTGTCTCTTCCCTTTCCTTTGCGTCCAATTCGGTGATATTTTCTGCAACTGTCTCTGTGTTTGTCGATTCATGCTCCTCTACAGGCTCACATACAGACTTATCTTCAACATCTGAATATTCAGACTCTTCGTCTGTGGTATTGGTCTTCGTAATGCGATTCTCTCCTGCAGTAATTAAAAAAATAGCAAAATTTAAAAAAAATAGATTTTCGTGTGTAAAACAAAATCTGCATAATGCCACTGCAAAACAATGGGCAAAATGTATTATTCATACATGCATTATATATACATTACATTATTCAGACATGTATTATACATGCAGAGACACAGGACTGAACAAAGGCAATTGCCTTGAAATTACAAAACAAACATTTTAATTTACTTTTATTAAAGGGCTACTTGAAAACAACAGCATTGAGCGCTTCCCTATACAAAATTGGCAAAATGCCAAAGTTCCAACATAAAAATTTCTTTTTTGCACCTCATTGACGCTATAGTCACTTACAAGGCCGTTCAAATTGCCAAGAGTGATGAGTCCAGGGATGAGAATGACAAATTGCAAAAAACTCTGAAACAGGCCAGGGGTTTGGGGGCCGCGTAGCCCCTCATGGGGTTTCAAGGGGGCGAAGCAACAAATTGCAATTATGTGACCATAGAGAGCCTCTAATTGGACTTAAAATATGAGTTACCCTGTTTCATGCATAATTTAAAATACCCAACTATCAAGGATACATGATACCTAATTGTCTCAAAAACGCCTATGGGCCGCTCCTATGCAAAAGTATATAAAAACTGTCTGCAATTGACTCAAATAACTCCGCACAATTGATTCTATATTTTTATACATAGAGATATACACGTGATTACACTGATGTACGTGATGTATACAAAGTGACGGCCTGCCAACTAGCGGTCAGCTTGTGAAATAATGTACGGGCCCGTAAAAATTTTCTCAACGAATTTACGCGATTTACAAAAATGGCACTACTGGTCTTCCAAAAACTCGGAATTCCGCGGAAAATTCTCATCCCTGCGAGTCTGTTCTATAGCGGTTAATGAAATGTTGTAATCTATTTTTCCTCTTAGTATCTCTCAGCATTTAAAACAAAATTAAAATCACTAATATTAACCAGATATGAAATACCATCACACCAGTACGACGACATACACACTAATTCAGAATTCATATATCCATGACCATATTAATTAAATCATAGTTTTTTCATTTTTTGCGCATAGTTGTAAATACGTTTGATTTTATTCGTCGTTACTTTCCATTACTGCACAGTAGTGTAGATTGCACTGACGCATTTGAATTTAGCAGTGTAAGTTTTTATTAACTAACACTGATTGATCATCTCTCTAAAGTTTTTGTCAGTGATTATCAATGTATCTTAATGGCAAATAAAGATTATTATATACCGTATATGCTCGCATATAAGCCGAATTTAGAACTATAAAATACAATACTGAAATCAGGGGGTCGGCTTATATGCGCATGAAACAAAATGAACACAAGGACAGACACTAATGCC
Source organism: Tubiluchus corallicola (assembly GCA_030141605.1). NCBI lineage: Eukaryota > Metazoa > Priapulida > Priapulimorpha > Priapulimorphida > Tubiluchidae > Tubiluchus > Tubiluchus corallicola. The sequence continues at coordinate 39,778 of JAQGDQ010001218.1, forward strand.
AATTTTCCAGCCACACATTTTCATCGCTATCTGACTCTTTATTTGGTTGTGTGTCACCAGTGGTGTATTGGAGGGGGATCGTGGGGGATCGCCGTCCACCCACTTTTTTTTTTTAGAAAAAATTCACATTTCAATAAATGTCTGCTTTTTGTATTCATTAGATAAAAATACCCAATTAGTTAATACCCAATTAATAAAATGTGACAAAAAGGGATCAATTTTGTTGATTGGGTATGGAGTAAAATTAGACAAGTTGATGGTCGGCTTATATATGGGTTTTTGCAAAAACTGGCCATTTTAAAGCAGTTTTAGGGGGTCGGCTTATATGCGAGTATATACGGTACGTATATATATATATGTATCATTTATTAGTAACAAAGTGCAAAAGTTTAACACAGAACAGATGGAAGTAAATCTCATTTCATCATGTAAAAATACATCATTACTTCATAACCACAAAATTCAGACATTTCAATTTAGCATCGTCTCACTTTTGTACCTTTCAGTTTCTTCGCAGTCATCTTCTGCTTCTTCTTTAATCTCTTTGCTCGTTTCTTTGCCGTCCGCTCGTCCGCTTTTCTCTGATTTTCTTCCAGTTTTCTGTGATATTCCACGTCCTCTTCCGACTGTAACCAATATAATTAATTGTACTTACACTAGCTGCCTCATACAGACACAATAAAAGGAAGGGAAACATCCGAAGACGCCAGCGCAGTTCTCGAGTCGCAGAAGTACCCCAGGTAGAATTTTAGACATTTTTAGAAGCCTTTTAGCAACCAAAAGTGAAAAAAAAACAAATAAAAATTATTTATTTAATGATAATTTTGTCAAACTTTGTAACATATTTGGAATAATTTAGCCACTAGCACTTATCTTTAACATCAGTATAACTATGTCACTTATTTATTAAGATAGCTTAATAGTTAGACTTAAAGGACAAGAAAAGGGGCACCTGAAGTAGGTTTCACAAAAATCGCCTTGAAAAATTATATTACTTTATAGCAATTTTATGCGTATATCGTACTCGCACGGAAAGGAATTTTTGTTTGTTTTCATTTTAAATCTCCCGCAATACTGTTCCAAAGTCGCCATTGCATGACGTCACCTATGCAAAAATGTAAATCAGGGGAAGAAAAGGCCATGTTAAATAATATCTCAAAAGACTTTCTGTGCAAATCTATATTACGTAGATTTTCGCTTACCTGCTAGAAAGACTTATGTAACTAGAAAAGAAAATTATTAATTATTTAAAATGTTTTCACCAATTGGTAAAATGTCGCTGACTCACCCTCCAGGGTGCACCACTCACTAACCAAAAAACATATTTTTAATCTTATTGACAAAATACAGTAATTTAAAATTTTATTTAGTTAGTGACTTGTGTGCTACGAATGCTCTGATTAGTTTTTCAAACTTTACAAAATGTTATCTAAACTTATTTCAAATGACCTATCGTGAAAATGGCTGCGTCTAACGGTCATCGCGGGAGTTTAAATTTACATGTTTTATACAGCGTGACTGCCGATTGAAGTCCCGCATGCAAAAAGGCAATATGTAAGCGATATAAAGTGTCAAAACGAATTTTTTAAAGCTTTATGTTTATGAAGGGTTTTCTTGTGCTTTAACAAGAGCACACTTGTGCGCAAATTTTAATTCTGACAATAATACACTAGACGAATATAACAGTTATAATACAAATTTCCAATTTCCTTTATCAAAAAGAACACCTATTAACTTTATCAAAAAGAACACCTATTAACTTTATCAAAAACAACACCTATTAACTTTATTATCAAAAACAACACCTATTAACTTTATCAAAAACAACACCTATTAACTTTATCAAAAGCAACACCTATTAACTTTATCAAAAACAACACCTATAAACTTTATCAAAAACAACACCAATTAACTTTATCAAAAAGAACACCTATTAACTGTATCAAAAACAACACCTATTAACTTTATCAAAAGCAACACCTATTAACTTTATCAAAAGCAGCACCTATTAACTTTATCAAAAGCAGCACCTATTAACTTTATCAAAAACAACACCTGTTAACTTTATCAAAAACAACACATGTTAACTTTATCAAAAACAACACATGTTAACTTTATCAAAAACAACACATGTTAACTTTATCAAAAACAATACCAGTTAACTTTATCAAAAACAATACCAGTTAACTTTATCAAAAACAATACCAGTTAACTTTATCAAAAACAATACCAGTTAACTTTATCAAAAACAATACCAGTTAACTTTATCAAAAACAACACCTGTTAACTTTATCAAAAACAACACCTATTAACTTTATCAAAAACAACACCTATTAACTTTATCAAAAACAACACATGTTAACTTTATCAAAAACAACACCTATTAACTTGATCAAAAACAATACCAGTTAACTTTATCAAAAACAACACCTATAAACTTTCTCAAAAACAACACATGTTAACTTTATCAAAAACAACACCTATAAACTTTATCAAAAACATCATTGTCGTTAACAGAAACACGATAAATGAATCTCGTTCATTATAAAATTGAATGAACCAACATTGTTAAATGCCCACTGCTGATCAAGTACCTGTTCAGCTTGATCGTTTATCCACTTCTGCCTCATTTGTTCTCGTCGTCTGATGTGCCTGTACACGTGGAATTCTCCACTTCCAGCTCCAGCACTGGATCCTGTAATAAAAGTTGTGACTAATATGTAACTAAGATGAAAAACAACAGACGGCATTAGAAATTACACGTTGCACAGAGCCACAAGTCAATTACAAATTGACTTCTAATGTCACGTATCAGACATTCATCGGAATGACAGCATCACTGATGATCCATCACTCATTCAGTTTAATTGATAAATGTGTTTAAGTCCGAGGACGATCAGCATCGTCTGGCTACTTATTTAAAAAGCGGTTTGGTTCCTGTTATGGATAATGATATTAAACATTTCGTTTGTACTATACTGCAAAGGCAAGTGACAGGTAGGCCATTGAACTGATTCGTGATCGCCACGCTGTTTGTTGAACAAAAGGAGCGATGATCCGCAGAGATCCATGAGATTTCAGTGAGAATTTTTTACCCCATGATGTGGCACAATGGTTGGCATCCTTCTTTCGCGGAAGACAATGGAGTGTGCGCCAAGAGAGTCAGTTATTGATCACATTGATGGAGCTGCAGCGTCGACTGTGGCTGAGCAGTGAGATCCTTGAACGTCTCCAGGGCGTACACGCCTGGGCAAGGTGTATGGAAATCCTGAGTTGCCCAGACGTCTCCAGTTTGGTCACTTGACCTCCTCCGCCCTCTAGCCGTTGGCTGCTTGTGCAGCTCCTCCGCCTAGTGTCGAGATACAGTGTGGGCATCCCGCAAGTCTACAGCACCTGGTACTCCTAGGCGGTCACCCATCCAAGTACTAACCAGGCTCTACGTTGCTTAACTTCGGTGAACAGACGAGAACTGGTGTTTTCAATGTGATTTGGCACAACATAGAGTCAACAATTTCACACGAAGTTCTCGCTTTGAAAAAATTCAGCGTGAAAGTACAGTAAACTCACAATTGAATTTTTTTCATCTGAAGTTGTGGAAAATTATCACTGGACCTGCAGCTGAGTTGATGCATAGTGACGACTTATTTACTCTTTAATACTTTTTTATAATTGTCTAATTTGCATCTTTTTGTGCCTCCTTAACATGGTGTTACCTAATAGAAGCGATGATAGTTATCCACTACTATAGCGGTGTTCATTATCTACTAAACTATATCCTATGTTTACTTTTCATGATGCAGACGTCTCTCAAGGGTTTCTGCTGCCCAATATCGAAATTTTGCCCAACGACGTTAAAGGGTGACGATGTTCGTCCTTCAAAATCGAAGGTGACCATAGTGACAGGGATAAAGGGTCAGTTTGAGGGGTTGTCATTCCTTTGATGAGCTCGAAGGTGACTGACTAGGCCAATTCTGGCCTGGAAACTTCTTTGGCATTTGGCACAGGTGAGGCTGGGCGTTTGGACCTGTTGTTGGGCAGTGTCACATGCCTTGCGTCTCCTGCGCTTCTCCTCTGCCTCCTCAATTCTCTATACACCTCAACTTTCACCCCCCCAACAACACCCAAAAACACCAACACAAACAACCACACACCACACACCCAAACACCAAACAAATTGCCTAACAATTAAAGAAATTACAGAATATTATACTCACCCATTACATTTCTAACAAAGTCTGGTGCATTAGGGAATTTTTTGCTTCTAGGTGCCTCTGGTATATCCACAGGTATGTGCTGAAAGAAGAATTCACTTCTCTTAGTAAATAATAGCCTTTTAAGAAAAAGTGACAATCACAACACCATCAAGACAAACAATTTTGATGAACTCATTTAAGCATGCTAATTAGCAATAGAAGCAGTTACTGAAAAAAAAACTGTAAGATTAGTTTCTGATTTCCATGGTGCTACTGAAAAAAAAGACATAGACAACTGCGCATGTAGTGCAAGGTTCGTAAATTGATTTCTCTCAGTCACCATGCAATATTAATGAATTCTGTGAAAGTCATGTATGTGGTTGTAGTTGAACACTTGGTAGAAAAAGAATGAACACTATATTACATATCTGCACAAAAACTGAAACACGTTTATTATACTAAATAGACATATGTAAAATGACTGCTACACTGCACACTGAGGACCAGAGTGTCCTGCACTGATCACGAAGAATTAGACAGTGGCTAGAAGTAAAATCCAGCCAGTATATATAGGTAGAGGACTATGCAAAACTTGGCTTCACAAATACCATTACAGTAAAAATAGGGAAAGATCCAGTGAGTATGCATATTCACTGGACCGAACAATTGTACTAGGGGTGAGTTTAGCTAGAAAATGTAAAGTGGTTAGTTAATAGATGGCAGCACCTAAATATATACAGTTACAACTTTCACAAATTCCTTAAATATTGAAAAGATAAATATTGTCAAAGTGATTTACTTACAACGAGTTTAAATTCTAAAGTGAAATGCCATTCATAAGCTTCTCATTTACCATCGCAAGCAAAATCTCTTAAACACTGAATGAACTAGGGTAAGAACGCCTCTTTTACTCACTGGCTTCTCCATCAATTTATCCAATTTCATTCGCTGGAGCTCAACTGAAGTTTTTGGATATGGCTTCTTCTCTTTTGGCTCGATTCTGAAGATGTCTGGCTTCTTCTCTTTTGGCTCCATTCTGAAGATGTCTGCTTAATTTTAGGTACCTAAATTAGGAAAACAGAGTAATGTTATTGCCTAATGGTCTATCATTGTAGATTACTCAGCGATACAGCGCTGTTAGAATCATTTATGTAGAGCAGGAACAGAATCGGTCCCAGGATCGTGCCATGGGGGATTCCACTCACCTCCCTAGCCCAGGTAGAAGATTTGCCATTCATTGTTATGGGCAAATTACCAAATTACCCATATAATTCGTTTTTTATTTTTCCCGCATGAGGGAGCCAAAAACTAAAGGGGACAAGTGGGCAATTGCTGGCAGACTCAACTAGTTATTGCAGAGACTTACTTGTAATGTGGATAATGCAATTTTTATATGAGAAATTTAATGTCATGCTTCATAAACCATAAACAGTGTGCCGAATGAAGTAAGTGATTTTTGTAAATCTAAGTAGCAATTTCCTGTGTAATTTTTTTGTTCAAATTTCTGTAGCTTTGTTCAAATTGCATTACTGCAAATTTTATGTATTTCTTTTGTTTTTCTGCTTTAGAAAATAAAGACTGCAGAAACACCTTATGAAAGGAACTGTCGTGTTTTGCTGTGTTAACAATCATCATCATCATACGCCCGTCACGTCTATTGTAGACATTGGGCAGGCAGAATTCTAAAATAAAAGAAATCTGCCTTCAGACAGGTAAACGCAGCAGTGATCCAGCAAAAAAACTAGACACTGCTACGCCAGTGGCTTGTCAGCACCACTTCCGAGAAAAATAGTCTAGATGAATAGTGAAGAAACTAAAGTAAGGAAAGTAGGCAAATGCGGTAAAGAAACATGGTAGAAAATGTATGCGACCACTAAAGGCAATGAAAATGCTTTTATTAGATGCACCAGATCGACTAGGAGAATCATTTACGTAGAACAGGAACAGAATCGGTCCCAGGATCGTGCCATGGGGGATTCCACTCACCTCCCTAGCCCGGGTAGAAGATGTGACATTCAGAACAACTTCTTTATAATCTGATCACAGTTTTTCTTAGTTCTCGCTCCATTTCATCTTTCATTCACTACTCCCCCCCACACTTTTATGTATATATTAACATTATTTCAATTATTAATCACTTCTTTAAGATTTCCACATACAGTTTGGCCTCTCAAGCTATGCTTTTAGGCTCAAACTGTATGCATCAAAATTACTCTGTAATGTAATTTGCACATGTATATGCTGCATAAGAATCTCTTTTGTAATTTCTGGATAATATTACATTTATATTTACTTCAGTGAAATTATCTGTATTTTTATTATAACTGTTAGATGCAGAGTGGAACCAAATAAACTTAAAAAAACTTGTTGATTTCTGTTTGCTAAGGACCCAGACAGCCATTGAATATAGACATCAAAGAGTCAATGTACCACGTCGCCATATTCAATGACATCATAAGTACCACTTTAAGGGCAGAAGTATGTTGCACTAACACTGCTTTCTTCCCTGGGGATCGAAGCAGTTGTTGCCAATGTAGTTTCTTGCATTGAATTAAACAATGGTCCCTGAAGTCAGACTTGATTGTGTACTGCAGTGAATATACACGGTACCTTACAGCGGCACATGGGAGTGCTGTATACACACTGAGGTGGGACATGCAGGGCCTATTTCAGGGGGTGGGGTGGGGATACTTCCCCAGGGCCTCCCCCTCCAGGGGGGCCTCGCGCCAAGGTAACATTTTTTTTGCTTTATGCGAACATACTGCCTCCTCTCTCGCTCTCTTGCTGCAAGCACGCCGTTTGCCAATATTGACAAGTATTAAGGACTGGTCTTGAGAATAAAGCAGTTTTTCTTTCAATTGTTATTTCCTTTAACAACTGTATAACTCCATATTTTCTCTTCGAAAATGCTTCTCCGGCGTTCTAGCAGTTCGAAAAATTTTTGGGGGCCTCACACGCCCCACTTCCCTGGGCCTCGCTTAGGCTGAAATAGGCCCTGGGGACATGGTATTGCAGCACACAGTAAGGTGGTACTCGATGAGGCAGTGCAAAATGAAGCGGTACTCAAGGATTGAGCAAGCGCAAACGTTATATAGTTTATTATTTATGTTTGCAAACATTCTGTACAGATTAGTGTTAAATGTACAGTAACATGTATTATTTTTTATAATATAAATTTGTCGACCATTGGTCTTGCACTTACAAGAAGACTAGTTTCTAACAGTTATTTTTCTCATAATACAAAATTGATTCAAACGGAAAGCCAAGTAGAAAATTAATAAAAATAGGACCTAGACAGTTTCATTGAGGTATTCCTGTATTAGTTGAAAAAGCTTCACTGAATTTACCTTCGTATCTAACTTCGGACATCGTCATCTTTCAAGTTCTAAAGATTTGAGATCGTGCAATATGGGAACTCCTCCAAATCAGTTATCTGTTTGATTTTGGAACTTGGACATGTTCAGCATATCTATAGACTGAGATATGCAAGGAGTCAAATCTTATCAGATTCTTAAAGCACAGAAAACCCTCCACTTGCATAAGGCTTAAAAAATTCGCCTTGAAATTTTATGTTACTTGCGTACTGCCTTCTTGCATGCAGGGCATGTGACAGGACATCACATCTTACTTGCTTGGATAAATTTGGTAGTGCATGAGTATGTTTTTATTCATTGAATTTTTAATGATTTGAGCACTATTTTCGTAATTAAATTCTCACAATAATTTCATTAAGAATCATCACTTCTTAATTACACTTAAATTACATATGTGCATTATGGTAATAACAATTAAGACCACTCTTTTGACTTAGCACTTTCTGGTTTTCCACTTTAATTCAAAATTACATGTTGTTAAAAACAATTAACTGGTAAAAACACACTGCAAGGATACATTAGTATTTTGCAGAAATGTGCAAATATTTTATTTCAAGAATATCTAGATGTGCGACACAAAAATCTATTCACACGAAAATCTAGTTTTAATAGAAGTGTAATATAGTGCAGCACTTTAACTAGTATTACACATAATAATTTTGGTATAATTATTTTGGTATCTTTTAGAGAAACCGACCAAGAATGATTGGCAATTTTGGCATTTTTGCTGTATCTCTTGCAACATGATTATGCATGTGCTCGGTTGCAGTGTTCTTACACTAAGTGAGTTTGGCTATCGAGTCACGTTAGACGTAAAAGCACAATAATGTCTGCATTGGGTGTTTCATGCACAGGTGAGCCAATGTCCTAGCAGGGCCTATTTCAGGGGGGCGGGGGATGGGGATACGTAAGCAAGGCTCTACGTTGCTTAACTTTGGTGATCAGACGAGAACCGGTGTTTTCAATGTGACATGGCCGTAGACAATAATAATAATAAGAAGAAGAAGAAGAAGAAGAAGGAAACTAAAAATGATAATGATGATGATGATCACAATAATAATAAGTCTACTATCAAAAAGCCTGTGTCTGCTAAAGCAATTAAACTGAAATTTAATTATTTGATTGTGTTAAGTATTTTGTTTAAAAGAATGGGTCAAGAAACACGTGTTCGTCTGTTTATTTGCCTGTTGGCTTGTTTACACGTTTGTTTATTTGCTTGCTGGCTTGTTTACACGTTTGTTTATTTGCCTGTTGGCTTGTTTACACGTTTGTTTGTTTGTCACGTACCAGGTTAATTATTGTACTTGTTTGAAGCATACAGATTTCTTATGAACTACAACTGAACATCATATAAAAACCAAATTCGTGTTTTTCTTTTTGCAACCGCAAGAGATTTATTATGCAAAGCACGACGACGAACAATGCCACGGAGAGAGAACATTTCACCTTTTTCAAACCACCAAACGGAAAATAAGAAGTAGGTAACTGATATGCAAGAAAATTCCAAAATATTTACAGCTCTAAGATATTTTAGCTGTTTCTATAATTTTCGATTACAATAACTTGACAATGTATAAGATCTTTTTCATGCTTTCCCATTTCGATTCTTTTTATAAATGTTCTTCTCGTGGGTTCATCAACGAATAATCAAAGTAAAATCTAATAAATTTAACATCATTGTATGTAAAAATTTGCAATTTGCAAGAATGATTCGAGAATTGTTGCTTATCTCAATCTAGAAATCATTTACTATTTTGACTCTTGATGCAACAAGAAACCAGTGATTCAATTAATTGTTCTACAAGGTCATGATCTAGCTAACTCACCAGGGGGCGTTCACATGCTCAATATAATCGTCACTTATATTGACAATAATATTGACGAGTTATCACAGGCACTTAGGAACATTTATATTTAAAAACAGCACAACTTAATTGAAACTTTTACATTAAAAAGTTAAAATTATGCCAAACGTTTCAACAAGCGTGAAGAATTTAGCTTGTATATGGAACTTGCACTTAGTGACAAAACAGAAGAAGTCAAAAAGAAGATCACAACAGCAAGACAGTCTAGAATGCAGAACGCTGCTAAGCAATCACCGAGATCTTTGATTTGCACAAACCATATCTATGGTATTGTTATAATAATATTGATTATGTTTCCTGTCTGTATTCCGTTGCAGTAACAAGGATTGTTTGGCAAATCTGTTGAAGTCTGTCATTCAGGACTAATAAATTTACCATAATTGCAACCTTTCTATCCAAAAACAAACAGGATTCAAAATCAAGTGTGCACGGAGCAATGGTGGCTCGTAATCAAAATTAGTAGGTGTGCTGATTCAGAAAATTTTTAACCATTGTTTTAATGCTGTGTAAAACGAAAAAAAACATATTTATATAATTTTAATATTGAAATTCGTGATTTTAAATAAACAAACGTACGAAAATTTGTTCAAAAACTTGATAAAATCCTAAACAAATATAGTGTTTACTTACGAATAGCTTAAATTGTCACAGTTCAAGAATATGCCGGTACACTGTTTTTAAGTACGTGACAACTGACAGCACACACTGTGTGAGGGACAGTACTCTTTCTACTTAAAGTGCAGCGCCTTATCTCTGACATGTGCGCATGGCCGCATGCGCACAGCAGCCAA
>JAQGDQ010001218.1:52500-54435 GCA_030141605.1 Tubiluchus corallicola
GTTGTCGTTGATGTTGGAGACGTTGCCGTGGTCGATGCTGTCGTTGTTGTCGGTGTTGTCGTAGTTGTTGGTGTATTTGTTGTTGATGTTGGAGACGTTGCCGTGGTCGATGCTGTCGTTGTTGCCGTACTTGTTGGCGTAGTTGTTGTTGATGTGGGAGACGTTGCCGTGGTCGATGCTGTCGTTGTTGCTGGTGTTGTGGTCACTGTTGATGCTGTTGTTGTTGATGCTGTTGTCGATTCTACTGGCCTTGCTGTGAAAAAAACAGAGGTTTCATTTAAGACAGCTGTATTTATGAAAGAAGTTATATAAATAAAACGTGGCTTCTTAGCAGTTCGAGTGACAATCAGTGATTGAAGTCATTTATTACGTGATCTTGATATTGAAACCTAGCCACGGGGGGGGGGGGGGCAAGCCAGCTCAACTTAGTGCCGGTCCCAAGCCCGGATGAATAGGGAGGGTTAGGGTCAGGAAGGGCATCTGTCTGTAAGAGCTGCGCCAAAACCTTCTATGAATAAGTCGGTGAGACTTAAAGATAAAGTCCACAAATAAGTAGTCAGACCCGCTCTAATCTATGGGCTGGAAGCAGCCTCTCTAAAGAAGACCGAAGAGAAGAAAATGAGTGTGGTGGAGATGAGGATGTTGAGATGGATGGTGGGAATAACAAGAAGAGATAAAATTAGAAATAATAATATCAGAGGAACAGTAAAAGTAGTGGAAGCCTCGCAACATTGCGATGGTATGGACACTTGAAAAGAAGAGTCGGTGAAGACCTGGTGGGAAGGGAAGACATAAAGGAAGAGATGGTCAACAACAGGAATGCGTGGAGAAGACTCATTCACAACAGCGACCCCGAATACGGAAAATCTGGAAAGAAGAAGAGGAAGAAGAATTATATGATCTTGATAGTGTACATTAAGTTCATGTACACGTGTGTACGTGACTAGTCTACAGTGCACATCTGCAAGAGTTACCAAAAGCATGTAAGTAAATTTAATTAAATCTTGCTATGCTAATTAATTTAATCTAATTAGACTAATTAATCTAGTTAATATAATTAATTAAATCAAGTTATACTAAGTTAAAATAAATTATTTTGTTTTTGTTTTAATTGTTTAATTCAATTCATTAAACATCATTTGTGTTGTTGACATGGGCCTTGTACGATAATTCAATTTTGATTACGTTATCGTGTCCTAGGGGTCGCTGCAGACCACGCTAGTGGTCACTCGAGATTATCGTAAAACAATGCTAGCCGGTTCTTGCAACAGATGTATTAGAACCAGCCGATTTCAAAAACGACACCAGGTGGCAGTAGAACAACTATAGCATTTGCAGTGCTGGATGATTCTTTGGAGACCCCTAGTAATTGACGTCTAACATAATGTCAATCATTTTCGTTGACCGTCCAATCAGCGCGCAAGTTATTTCACACACCCCTACAGCAGGTACGTTCGGGACATTTAGCTACAGCTGTGTCTAACACTGTTGTTGAAAATGCTCAACTTTTCATTAGTTAGCGGGAGAAATCTGGTTCTAGATTTTATTATTGTCAATTGAAATTGCAAGTGAATTAGTGGTGCTATATAGTCTAGTTTCGTTTATAGAAAGAAATGCCCAACGCCTACGTCTATGAGTTGCTGATTAAACCATTTTGCAATCACGAAAATACGCAGTTTAGTTTAGTTTATGGCTTTGCAAGTTTAGATAAGAACAACTATTTAATTAACTTTAAATAAGGGCAGAACGAAATGTTTTCTTTTCTGGCCAGTTTTATGAGATCTTCACAGTCAAAATTAATTCAAATGTGGTCAAAACTTATATTATACATCAATCTAATATTACTTAATTTTACGGTATTTTTCTGGTTATAATCATGGTTAAAAGATGCCATTGGGACGTATGTGACTCGGGCATTCAATATAAGGGTTGTCT
>JAQGDQ010001384.1:0-43423 GCA_030141605.1 Tubiluchus corallicola
CATTACAATAAAATCTGTTTACTTTATTAACATACTAACCATAAGTTTAGATATTTACAAAATTTTAGTCATAAACGTTAGAATTAGTCAGAATTAGTGCTGCATCAGAGAAAATTTGTAAAATAATCTAATGTAAATTTAGATCAGTTTGCAAAATCCAAATTGAAATGCAAAAAAACTAGTTCTTATTGGCTGTTCACATTCAGTAAAGTGGACAGGTTTACAACTTTATACAACAGTTTTCTACAGGAATAGTTCTAAATGCAAAATGAGTCAGACAGCCTGAATGCACCATGACTATTTTGTGATGCCAGTGGTGCAGACCGCTAAGAGCTCATCTAATTAGGTAAATTATTTAAGAAATTATTAAAAATCTAAATTCTGTTCTAGGCCAAGTTGTATGAGACCGACTCATTATTAGCCTAACACAAAGACGCTCGTTATAAAAGCTTAATAGTTAAAACTGAAAGTTATCTCACAAGATGGCGTCTTATTGTAGAAGGTATTATGATGTATCTGATGCTGATGTTTAGAGTTTACAAAACTTCTTCATAATCACTGGGAACATGAAAAAGATGATCTAGAAGCATTCATGGATGTAAATTCGAGGGTTTTGATCCCTCAGAGGTGAAGTGAAAAGTTATATATCTGGGTAGGCAAGAAAATCAAGAAAACCCAGAAATCAGAGAAAACAAATTGCATTCATGATCAGTCTGTTTCGTATGGGAGGATCACAGATCATGAAATTGACAGATGCAGGTGCATGTGGAATGGGGACTCAGGAAGAGCTGGGTCGGCCATTATTATGGCCCTGAAATCACTCTGGGCTCTATTCTAGGCCCTTTCTTTTTCTTGTCTATATAAACGACATTATTCATAATATACAATGACAGTCATGGTCCTGATATCACTCTGGGCTCTATCCTAGGCCCTTTCTTTTTCTTGTCTATATAAACGACATTATTCATAATATACAATCACAGTCATGGTCCTGATATCAGTCTGGGCTCTATCCTAGGCCCTTTCTTTTTCTTTGTCTATATAAACGACATTATTCATAATATACAGTGACCGCCATGGTCCTGATATCACTCTGGGCTCTATCCTGCCTATTGATGACAAAATTTTGTGAAAAAACGGAGACGTTTTCTGCATTTCAGCACAACCATTTTCCCGGATCAGGAAAAGAAACTTGCCAGAAGGACGGTTTCTGAAGAAACATCAAATTTCTAAGAGGCAAATACGGAACAGAAGATTTTAGCTTCGTACCTCTTACGTTTATCTTACCAGCCCAGAAGGGTGGCGTTCAAAAGATATTTGGAAGAGAATCCCAAAGAAAGACAATGGATTTATAAACCGGTATTTACAACACTTACAATCTTGATATTTCTAAATAAATATCAATTTGAAATTCACAGAAACAGTAGTGCTCTCATTCACTTAATGTAAAAATGTTGAAAAATTTCGTTCTGTTGTGCAAATAAACTGTAACAGGACAGACAAGCTGATGAATATGTGAAATGGACCTCTTCCCAATAACATCTTTGGCTTAAACGAGAACTGGACCCTATCTTAAGGTATGGCACAAAACTATCTAATCTTCAAATTATTGAAAGGGAACATACTGTTCCTTCAAGAATGACTTACGTGCAAGAATTATTACACCAGAAACGTAATTTCATATTCACGTAAATTACTTCTAACCTTCTGCATGCATTTCGATAATTCGTTAGTGAGGTGGGCAAAAGCGTCTCCATCTCGACTAGTGCCTCCAACTCTAAATATGGTTCAATTGTGATGTGACATACACGTTCGAGAGCTCGTGTGTGAGCATAGCGGTAGACTTAAAATTTGAATTCTAAACTTAAACAAAATTTGCGGACTTTTTGTATATCACGAAAAATGTTGTACAGTTACTGTAGCAATGTGCACTTTTATTTCTGCTTTCGCAAGCACATGCAACACGCTCATGGAATGTTTGTGCTGTTGAAAAATACGTTCAGTTGTGATGTCATCACTACTTGTGCTCGATTAATCCCAAATTTTTAACCGCATGAACAGCCAATGATGTTTTAGCTCTTGTGTTAATGAAAATGTGTTAGACGCTTTTTAATTGTCAAATACAGATATACAAATAACTGGAACTGTACCAGTTTGTAAATTTACCAGTGATGATGACAGCAGCAGCCTGTCGAAACGTTTGGCATGATTTTAACTTTATAATGTAAAAGTTTTAATAAAGTTGCGTAACTTTTAACTATAAATGTTTTTAATTCTCTGTAATAAAAATACAGAATCATTTTAATCGAGCATAAGATCTGAAATCAGAAAAAAATCCGATCCGTGATCCATATATCGATCAAGAGCTCTTAAAAGTGAGACTGCGTCTGGCAACAGCGCATTATTTCCGTTTTTCAAATGAAGAAGAAGTATTTCTACTTTTAAAAATGACTTGAAAATTTCTGATGTTAGCATTTTTACAAGAGTGCTATACTCCTCAGAACAGGAAAAATAACCCTTACAATCAAATCTCTGTTTATTTTACTAATATAGTAACTATAAGCTTTAAACATTTACAAAATTTTATTCATAAACTGTCATTATTGTCTTATTAGATGTCTCATTGAGAGAGTGGCTAACCTCGATAACTTATAGTTCTTTCACCACCCTTTAACCACTAATCAATAATCGCTTTTGCACTTTGTAATATTATTGTATGTTGTACAGGTTTATAAATCTCTTAGTTGTGTATTTTGCCATTTCAAAAATGGTGATAAACTAATAAACTTATTTACTTGCTTACTTAAACATCATCACACTGCCCACTGGGCAACCCCTATAAGCTGCAGCTTCCCTGGTCTCCCTAAAACATACATAATCTAATGTTGTTGTTTATGTTAACAAATTGACAAGCGGACACATTTCTACAATTTACCGTCTGTTAAACTGCACGTGGGGTACATTTTGCTGAGTCCAGCATTAAGTACCCATGTAAAATATTGCATAGAGGGTGCCCAAAAAGAATCTTTTCGTATCACATTAGAATTTCTATTGCAATGGGAAGAGATACAAGAACCACAAGAACAAATAGAAATAAATGTTCAATATAAACAACTTAAACAAACATTGACTAAGAGAATAGGTAATTTTATAACAAATTCTATTGCAAGATTGGTGACCCGGGAAACACATGCAGTTCAAGCTTTAGGCTTAGAAATAGGTTTTTCACATTTAGATATTGCTGGTTGTGAGTGGGGAAATTGTGTTATTTAAGTATTTATTTTTGGTGAGTATGCTTGTATGAATGTTTGAGTTGGTGTGTGCGCGAGCGTGCGTGTGTGTGTGTGTTTGTTTGTGTGTATGTTATGATTATTTGTGTTTTGTGCTTGACTAATTTGTTGTTCATAGGTTGTATGTAAGTGTGAGTGCTAGTGATATATTTAGCAGCTTTTATATAAAAATTTGCTGAGTTGTTTAGTTTTGTAGTGTGTGCTTGTGTTAGTGAGATTGTTTGTATCATAGGGTTTGTATGGGTGACTGGACTTGAGGCTGCTACAAAGCTTTAACTTAATAGTGTTAATAAGTTGGGAATGAGCTGTTGTGGTTGTTGGTGGGTAACAGTTGTTTTGGTGGTCCCTGCTCTAGTGAGTTCCTGTTGTGGCCAAGTTTTTTATGCGCCATTGCATATTCTTGTAGTTAAAAGGTACTACGTCGAACAAATTATATATGTTAAAAGACATACACGAATGGCAAGGAAAAGTTGCACGCTTTGCAAAAGTGCAAAAAATCCAGTAAATAAAAATCAGCTACTCGTATGAAAGGTGCTTCAAAAACATAGGCAAACGACGAATATGGGAAATGATGGACACGAGGCGGCAGAAATTGTGTTTCCCGACTTCGTACTTGTTGGTGATCCAGATGCCGAACGATATAAACAAATGCTAATTGCCTTGCAAATAAAAGCCAAAAATGACGAAAAAGAGAGTAAAGACAGTGGAACTCTCTGAACTACTCTCTGAAAAGAAAGCGAAATGTAAGCAACCAAACAAGTGATAGTTCCTCCAAAGTTCACAGTCACTCAGATGAACCAAGTCAAACTTTGCTTGGGAACGGAGACACCTCCTCATCGAAACACGGGAATAACGACCTTCCATCGCAGGGCGAAACCTTGCAGGAAAAGGAAACTTGCAATGCCACAATAACTGTGAATCAAAGAAGGAAAAATCATAAGACCATACATGCAACCAATCAAACGCTAGTCCTGGGAGACTCAAGGACCGTATACTTAAATCCAAAGGACATCGGGCAAAACGTCCAGCTGATGACGGGGAATTGGGCGCCACCCTCATTGGAGGAGAGATTTTGAGGTGGGGTTGGGGTCTTTCTCATTTACATGAAAATTAAAACTTTCTCCCCATTCGTTCGTATAAAAACTAAAATTTTACCGCAATTGTAATCAGCCGCATTTCCCGGTAAAGAAATCTTCACGAATTTTTTCCTATAAAAAGGCTGCACACTGATAATGCAATCGCTTACATGGTTACTTTGGAACGAGATACTTCTGAAAAGGGAGAATGAAATGTTTACATTTCTGTAAAGCGTTTGAAGCAGAATATTATGATGTTTTAAATAGTATGTAAAAGTATGTGGTGCATGGAACACGAATGGTTATTTTCTGCACATAAGAAAAGCAAAAAAAAAAAACATTGTAACCACTGAGTCTTAAAGAAAATGTGGTGTCTTTGCTGATCAGTTACATGGGCTATGACACTTACACTGAACATTTACTCGTTTTACTATACAATTTGCCAAAGATTGAAAACTGTCTGAAAAGCAACGTGAAAAGTTTACCAGTCAAATCTCTTTTGAAGAAATTGCAGTGTCACTGGATAAGAGTGAGTTTATGTATAACATTACGGTGGCTTCAATAGTAAAAGCATACATTCTAACACATTTGTTACATGCCACTTCTGATATCAGCATTACTATTTCCTCTTTCCAATCTGGCCTTCCCTGTTGGAGTCACTTGTCATGTTACAATCTTAAGCTGATGAGCCTACCTCTGTAAAACTGTTTTAAAAAAGAGATTACTTTTACTAAACCATCGCAGATGATGTGACTTTGAATAAATGTAAAGAAAAGTTTTAAACATAAAGAAACACACACGTATATGGTCGTTAGCATTGCTTATATTTTTTATATTCGCATCAGTTTTTGCCAATTGCTCAGTGCAGCATGAAAATTGTTTAAAAATATAGGAGAATTTAAAACATTGATGAAGCTTTGTATGGTGAAAATATGTTGTAGTTATCAAAACACTTTCTCATTGCTAATAAGATCTTTCAGATCAATGAGTCGTAATATTTACAGTCAGCTAACTATTGGCTATTCTGCAAATGTTTCTTTTTGCATTTTTGTTCAAATTGATTTTTTTTAAATATTGATTTACAGAAGTAGGCAAACTTGAAAAGCCAAGGCTCTTTGGTCTCCCTTAAGCCATTCATCATATAGTAAGTCTGTGTGTTCCACAGATTCTTGCTACATTTGGCAGCATCTATCTAGAATTTAAAGGACTTCATGTGAGCAGACATCTTAAATGATGTGTAAGACGATGCAATTAAAGTTTTGATTTAGAGCTGCATCAGAGAAAATTTGTAAAATAATCTAATGTAAATTTAGATCAGTTTGCAAAATCCAAATTGAAATGCAAAAAAACTAGTTTTCATTGGCTGTTCACATTCAGTAAAGTAGACAGGTTTACAATTTTATACAATGGTTTTCTACAGGAATAGTTCTAAATGCAAAATGAGTCAGACAGCCTGAATGCACCATGACTATTTTGTGATGCCAGTGGTGCAGACCGCTAAGAGCTCATCTAATTAGGTAAATTATTTAAGAAATTATTAAAAATCTGAATTCTGTTCTAGGCCAAGTTGTATGAGACCGACTCATTATTAGACTGACACAAAGACGGTCATTATAAAAGCATAAATAGTTAAAACTGAAAGTTATCTCACAAGATGGCGTCTTATTGTAGAAGGTATTATGATGTATCTGATGCTGATGTTTAGAGTTTACAAAACTTCTTCATAATCACTGGGAACATGGAAAAGATGATCTAGAAGCATTCATGGATGTAAATTCGAGGGTTTTGATCCCTCAGAGGTGAAGTGAAAAGTTATATATCTGGGTAGGCAAGAAAATCAAGAAGACCCAGAAATCAGAGAAGACAAATTGCATTACGCATGCGTGTGCTGTAGTAAGTTGCTCAGAATTTTTCGTAGGAAAAAAATTTAGAAAAATGATTGATTCTTCGTTGATCAGTTAAATTTTTTTAAACTGGATATTTTTGTGACACATAATGATGCCTGCCGCTATGACGTCTGAGACGAAAATAAGCAAAACAAGACGTCGAAATCAGACGCAAATAGTTGTGAAGTGAGAGTCAACACCCGCAGTACATCCAAACAAGCATCAAACATGGCGGCTCCCGTAAGCTCAAACGTACAGTCAGAAGATAGAACTGGCGTCCAAGATAGAGGCGGATCTAACGAAGATTTTGAGGTAAAGTCCATGTTAATGGATATATCTGGAAAAATTGATGCCAAGTATGAGCAGATACTGAATTGTATTTTTGATTTAAAGACAGAAGTCAATGAGATTACGTCAAGCCAACGGTATATCTCAGATCGCTTTGACAGTTTTGAGAAATCCATGACAGATGTCTC
The DNA here is from genome assembly GCA_030141605.1 of Tubiluchus corallicola. Taxonomy (NCBI): domain Eukaryota; kingdom Metazoa; phylum Priapulida; class Priapulimorpha; order Priapulimorphida; family Tubiluchidae; genus Tubiluchus; species Tubiluchus corallicola. The sequence continues at coordinate 6,729 of JAQGDQ010001384.1, forward strand.
TGCAAAATGTGAAAAACTTTGCTCCGAAAATGCTGCTCTAAAAAGTACAGTATGTTCTCTTCAAGAGGAAATTAGAAAACTTCAGGAAAAGCAGGATGACCTTGAACAATATGAAAGGCGAGATTGTCAAATTTTTACTGGTGAACCTGTTACCATGGACGCTAATTTTTACTGGTGAACCTGTTACCAGGGATGAAGATACATCCAATATTGTAGAGCGACTTGCTTATCATATGGGACTAAATGTGACATGCAAGGATATAAGTATTTCACATCGTCTCAAAGCAAGGAATGATGGAAAGCCACCATCCATTATTGCAAAATTCATACGCAGATAAACAAGAGATGAACTGTATGCGAGGTGCAAGAATAAAATTACTGCAGACCAGTTAGGATTCTGACTGGTCTGCACCCACCTAATCTACATTAATGAAAGTCTTACGCCACAACGACGTGATCTGTATAGGAGTTGTTTGGACTTCAAGAAGGCGCACAACTATAAGTTCCTCTGGACTCGAAATGGCAGTATCTATCTACGTAAGGCGGAGTCTACTGGGGTCATCAATATCCGTTCGAAAAATGACTTGGATAAAGTAACGTAAATGCTGGTATGCTTTAATTTAAAGTATTATACCTGATATTGATGGCTACGAAAATTAAATGGCTACTAGGCAGTATTATTGTACTTTTTGTGATAAACAAATTAAAAGTAATCAAGCTGCAATATTCTGTGACATCTGTCTAGTGTGGTGCCATCATAAGTGCACCACTCTAACACTTAATGACTTCTACACTTTAGGTCAAACAAATGAACCATTTTACTGTGTTACTTGCTTAAAAGCAGTCTTCCCATTTCAATATTTGGAAGACACAGAGATTCACGAACCTTGTCAGCTTGATTTTGTACTTAATTCAATTTATAATTTACCTAATTTAACTGAACTTTCTACTTTAAGTTCTTTTTCAAACGATGAGCTTGACCTCTATAATATCCTACCAACATATGACAGTCCGTACTTTAAGCTTGATACGCTTTGTAGCAGTACAGAACTGACTTCAACAAATGCTGATTTCAGTTTTGTGCATTTTAATACTAACAGCCTCCATAGGTACTTTACCAATATGTATGATGTTATTACACATTTCCAACAAAAACCACAAATCATAGCAATCTCTGAAACAAGGATTACTCCGAATACCACATTTTTATGTAATAAACCTGGTTATACTTTTATACATCACACTCAAACACACATGCTGGGGGGGGGGGGGTGCCTATATATAAGCAATCTGTTGAAATAAAATTCCAACAAAAATATGCAAGTCGAAAATCTTTGGATTAACGTTGAATACAATCTAAAACAAAAAACATTATTTTTGCTGTTATATATAGGCACCCCAACAATGATGTATTACCCTTTCACAAAGAGATGGAGCGTAAACTGGCATACATTAACAGATCAGCCGTGAAATGTTACATATGTGGAGATATAAATATTAACTTGCTACAACACGAAGAAAAACAATACATTGCTGACTAGATTTCCATGCTATTTTCTAACTATTTTGTACCAGTAATTACGCGTCCCACTAGACTCACTCAGTTCACAAAAACTCTTATCGATCATGTTTACACCAATGATATGAGTCAATATATTGTGCCTGGTATTATTCTGTATGAAATTGCCAATCATTTGCCAATTTTTTGTATTGTCAAATCTTCACTGTTACACAAAAAGAAACTCACCTACTAAATACGTGACCAATGTAAATTTAATAAAGATAAATTTATTGAAGACCTAAAAAATAAATTTATGAAAACTGATATAACTCAGCTCCCAACTCATGACTCTTTCTCTGTCTTTATGCACACTTACAGTCATGTTCTTAATACTCATGCATCAATCAAAACTCTGTCACGTAGAGAAAAGTTAACATGGTCCAAACCTTGGATAACTCCTGCTATTTTAATATCTATTAAAACCAAAAGTAAATTATACAAAACACATAAATTATCCAATAGTTTATTTAAAAGAAATTATTATAAAATATATTCAAATAATTTGAATAGAATTAAAGAGGCTTCTAAAAAAAGTACTATTCTCAAATAATTCAAAACAATAAAAATAATATGAAAAAAATGTGGTCTACTTTCAATGATATATGTAACAAGACTAAAAGCAACAGGAATAAAATAAATAAAGTTACAGTTAATGGCCTTGAAATAACTGACCAAGGTAGTATAGCAGAGACTTTTAATGAATATTTTGCTTCTATAGGTTCAAATATGAAAAATAAAATCCCACAAGTTTCAAATTCCTTCCAATCATATCTGGGGCTAGAAAATCCACACTCTCTTTTTCTTGACCCTGTTACAGCACCTGAAATTGAATTGTTAATTAATAGACTAAATGAACAGAAATCACCTGGATCTGAAAAAATACCAGTATATTACTACAAAATTGCGAAGGAATTATTATGTCCTCTGTTAACTACATTATTCAATAAATCTATTTCCACCGGTATATTTCCAGATATTCTAAAAATAGCTAAGATTGTTCCAGTACACAAAAATGGCCCTGTTGTTAATATTTCAAATTACAGACCAATCTCCTTACTTTCTCCTGTTGCAAAGATATACGAAAAAATTTTATACATTCGCCTAGAGAATTTTTTAAACAAACATAATATATTAAACATCTACCAATGTTGCTTCAGAAAAAGCTATTCCACTTGTCCTTCTGTATCTGAATTGTGTGACAGAATTAATGAGGACTTAGATAAAAAAAAGCACATTTGTGATATTTTTCTGGATTTATTTAAGGCATTTGATACTGTCCAGCACAATATATTGACTCATAAGCTTGCTCATTATGGTATTCGGGGTAATGCGCTGTCACTCTTCACGTCGTATTTAGAAAATCGGAAACACTTTACTGCAATTGATGATAATGAATCACAGAGAATAAATATTACTTGTGGATTACCACAGGGATCAACGCTTGGTCCATTATATTATATGTTAACGATCTACATTTGACATCCAATTTTCATACCAGATCGTTTGCAGATGACACAAACCTGTTTATGGCTAATCAAAATCTTAAAAATCTCGAACATAATGTTAATGCTGAAATTAAAAAAATGATGTTTGAATGAAGGCAAATCAGTTAAGTGTCAACTATATATAAATGTATATATATATATATATGATAAAATGGTTTTCTTGAATTATTCAAAATTGATAAACAAATTATTTACCACCCAAGGAGTTGAGCTCTCATTTGTCACTATTTCGTTTATAAATGACAGGAGACAAAAGATAGAAAATAGTGGGAACAAAATTTCAGTGAATTCTTAGTAATAACGCAAAATAGTAAAAGTTTCATTTCTATTTTACTTCATTTTTTACTTCAAGGCTTCTCTGTTGAAAAGGTCATAAATGTTGTCACAATCTCGTCAAGCAGAAACTTCAGATAATCGATGACGCACGTGCTAAAAATCATAATTTGAGTCTAAGAGGTTCTTGACCGAACCAACAGCTTAAGGTTTGCCTTACCTATACCTCTCTCTCTCTCTCTCTCTCTCTCTCTCTCTCTCTCTCTCTCTCTCTCTCTCTCTCTCTCTCTCTCTCTCTCTCTCTCTCTCTCTCTCTCTCTCTCTCTCTCTCTCTCTCTCTCTGTCTCTCTTTCTCTCTCTCTCTCTCTCTCTCTCTCTCTCTCTCTCTCTCTGTCTCTCTTTCTCTCTCTCTCTCTCTCTCTCTCTCTCTCTCTCGTCTCTATCTGTCCCTCCCGCTCTCTCGCTCTCTCTCTTTTTCTCTCTCACTCTCTCTCCTCTCTCTCTGTCCCTCCCCCTCTCCTCTCTCTTTATCTCTCCCTCTCTCTCCCTCTCTGACTAACGGTATAACCTATAGACTGACTGACTGACTAATTATTTTGAGGTAACAGTTAGGTAAATTGAAAGTGAGATAATGGAGTTTCTACCACCATCAAACATTGTCATGTAAAATTAATCATGTGGGACAACATTTTTTTAGAATTTGAATAAAAAGGATTAAAATATTTTAAAATGAATCAAAAAATAAATTCCACTGGCATTAATTTTAAATCTAGAACAATTTATAACATCATCATCATCATCATCACCATCATCATCATCATCATCATCGTCGTCGTCGTCGTCGTCGTTGTTGTTTTAGTTTTTCAAAAAATAGTAATATATCAACACAATCAGTAACGGAAGGAGATTTACCTTGAGATGATAATTTGGCCAGTAACATTTTCTACTATTTCAGATTACAACACTCAACACGTACGAGACGCATCATAAATAACATGGAACCCGCCTTTCCCTGATTTCAATTGACAAGATTTATGATTTTATTGCTGCCGACAGAGGCAAGGCAATGAACGACCTTCACATAAAACTAGTAGCTATTAAAATGATAAAGTTTTGAGACCGCTTTTCAGGGCTTTTTTCTACATTTCATAAATAGATAAGAATTTCTTTGGTCCAGCTAAAACAGCAACTTTTATTCTTTCTTTTTCTCTTATTTTTTCTTTTCAGTTTCTTTTTTGCCTTTTCTTTTGTTTCATTAATTTTTATTGTCATTGATTCAAAAATATATATCATGAATGCCTTCAGCAATGCGCTTTAGTAATAGTCGCCAGTTTAAGAGGAAAGATTAAAAACTTGTTAAATGTATCAAAGTGATGAATCGTGACTGGATTTTAAAATGTTTTAAAGGATTTATTTCCCACAAAACGCTTGTTCAGAACTAAAGTTTATGACATTTGCCTGGAGGACATGTCTGAGATTTCTGAAAGATTTGTGTTTCATTGTAGACTAATGTTACATGAGAGTGGCTGGAGTGGAAATTAGAATAAAATTCCAATGTTCCCGACTTCCCACAGCTCAATAAATGAAATGTCAGGGTTCTGCTGGAGGCTAATCTATACACGCGTAACTCTTATCCTACACAACTGTGTCTAGAGTGAAGATTAATACCTGCGTGCAGGTTGAAATCAATGTCAGAAGTTATTATCTTAAAATTTGTGCCAACAGCTAGTAAAATGAAATTTCAGACAAAAGTGTTAAAAAAGAAAAATGATAAACACAATTATTCACTTTAATCCTTCAAACTTGATAAAAGAAATGTTTGCAACATAAACAACTGAGTTCTCAATTGTCACAAGATGGTAATTAGCTGAGAGAAGACAAGAGGCAGAAAAAAGAGGGAACGACATTTCAGGGAGGAATGGAAAAAGACTTTGTAATAATACTAAACGCTTTGATTCTTTTACTTTTCAAATTATCATTATAGTTTTACTTCAAGGCTGTTCATTGGCTTTTCTCTGTTGAAAAAGTTCATAAATATTTTACCGCAAAGTCTTCAAGCAGAAACGTCAGATAATGGATGATGCACGTGTTCAGAATAATAATTTAAATGTAAGAGATTCTTGAGCAAAATAACAGCTCAAGGTCAATCAAGAATCAAGGTGAATAAAATTTTTTAAGATTTTGCAATATATACCCTAAAATCTTCTTTAAACTCAAACACTTATTATTATTATTATTATTATTATTATTATTATTATTATTATTATTATTATTATTATTATTATTATTATTATTACTAGCAAAGGCCTCGCAAAAATTTTGCTTATAAATACACTCATAATCAAAAATGCGGTAACATTCTACCTAGTGTTTGTCTTTTTATCTAACGCAAAGCCAGCAGCTTTTACTGAATTAAAGTTATAAGGTTATAGACAGAGTATAATGGATGACGTCAGAACAATGGCTTTACGTCAGCAGTTTTCCAGGCGAAAATTGCCAAAAATAGAACATCTAATTAACTCGTCGTCACTCCTCTTGTTGCACGTGTCCTAAAACATATCCTATATCATCTTGTAGACCTGTTCGTCCTCTTTCTAAAGAGCTATATATCTCCTTCCGAGAGTCCCACCAGGCGCCGCTAGAGCGTTTTTTCTGCAGGCTGTTTGACAAAAATTTCGAAAAAATCGCGGGTTTTGTCCGGGAAAACGCCAGTTACGGGATGCCGCGGCCCTCTCGCAAATTCTAAATATGCCTACTACACCCACCGCTGAACGGGCTATCTATCCTTAGCCAGCACCACCCTCGGCCCGTTCCCGTTCTTCAGATCTCAGACGTATAACTTTTGAAAAAAACGGCCGAAAAATGGCCATTTTTGGAGGTTTTTCGCTCCCCCCGTTCCTCCCGGTGGGCCCGATTCGAAAAATAATTCCCCAATGGCACGACGCTAGATCGAGACCTTTCGTTTGCTGTGTAGATCGCCGCAAATGGTGCCGTCGTTAGAGCTGTAGCCTCGAATTTTATATACATATATATATACCAGTAGAATTAATATATAGACTATCAAATACGTAAAAAAATTTCGTATAAATACACTTATAATCAATAATAAGCGAACATTCCACCCAGTGTTCATTTATTTACCTAACGCAAAGCCAGCAGCAGCAGATTTTTCTGAAAAATTAAAGTTATAGGAAATAATGGATGACGTCACAACAATGGCTTTGCGTCAGCAGTTTTCTTAGAGAAAATTGCCAAAAATAGAACATGTAATTAACTCGTCGGTACTCCTCTGAGTGGACGTGTACTAAAACTTTTTGTATGTATGTAGTATGTAGTAAAACTACGTAATAAAAATGTAGTAAAATTAAATACTTACTGATATTATCCAAAAGTACAGTTCATTTGTTTCTATACAATTTGAAATTTTGCATTGAACGTCCATCATTACCGAAAACACAAAAAGAATGTAAACTCAAAGCACAAGCGTTTCTTTATTTACTCAAACTCAGGCTTGGAGAAACAAACATATTTATTTACACTTTAGCACAATTTTACAACAGGTATTTCCTTCACACGTATTTATAGTGAAGAGGCATCCTGTCGACTGACTCGTGTAGCGATAAGACTGCCTGAGGAATTTACTGAATTTTAAATTAAACTTGAACTACACTGTTGGACTACGAATTGGAAATTACACATAGCTAGAGGTTGAGCTGTCACTGTTTTCATAAATTATCTGGTTTTCTTCTTTAGGTATACTTTTCTTAGTTTCAAGAAAATACGGTTCTTATTTTATGCAAACATTGCAAAACCACAAATATTTTTCTGGTAAATTGCAGTTTTTTAATTAAGGCATAGCAGATTTGAAGACAAAAGACATCCCGGGTAGTTTAATAGATACACTTCTCTCTCTCTTCCTCTCTCTCGCTCTCTAACTCTTTCTCTCTCTCTCTCCTCTCTCTCTCTCTCTCTCTCTCTCTCTTTCTCTGCCTATCTATCTATATATGTATGTATCTATCTATCTATCTATCTATCTATCTATCTATCTATCTATCTATCTATCTACCTATCTACCTACCTACTACCTACCTACCTACCTACCTACCTACCTACCTACCTACCTACCTACCTACCTACCTACCTACTACCTACCAACCTACCTACATACCTACTACCTACCTACCTACCTACCTACCTACCTACCTACCTACCTACCTACCTACCTACCTACCTACCTACCTACCTACCTACCTACCTATCTATCTATCTATCTATCTATCTATCTATCTATCTATCTATCTATCTATCTATCTATCTATCTATCTACCTATCTATCTATCTATCTATCTATCTATCTATCTATCTATCCATCCATCCATCCATCCATCCACCAATCCATCCATCCATCCATTCATTTTCTTGCAACAATGAACAAATATTAAAGCATTTCCCAATGACAACAAATGATTTGTGATTATCTTTGTTTTAGTAGTAAATTAATCATATAATTATAAGTAGTAATTTTGAATGAGAATAAAATCTACAAAAAAACAAGCGGCGATATTTAGACGAGCGCCATCTAGGCGTTACAAAACGAAGTTTTCGTGTTTTAAACTTCACCAGAAGCTCCATCATTAGTCCAGCTGTAACAAAAACGATCTTTTTTATGTTTGTGAAAACATGTACAATGCATCCAAGAGAAATTGTGCAAGCCAGTATAAACCCCTACAGCCTGTCTAACTAGGTACAGCAGCTGTTTTTTGTGCAATCCGTTTCCGAAATGCAGTTGCTAGTGCCCGTGTAACTAGAGAATGGCGATATGCATATAACAACGAAGAATTAGTGACGCGAACGTGAAATTGTATTTGTGTGATAATAATTCTTTCACGTAAGTCATTTTTGAATATATGTTCCCTTTCAATATTTTAAAGAGTAGATTGTTTTGAGCTACAGTTTAAGATTGTGTCAGGTTTTGGTTTAACTTAAAGGAAAACTGGACGATTGTTTAGACTCAATCTCACTTTAATTTACTGTTCAAAATATACATTTTCTTGCCTATAAAAGTTTACAATTGTTTTTTTATATTTGAATAATTAGTTTAGAAAGTTAATTAATGGCAACCGAACACAGCTATTGCCTACGTCAGAAACTAACCACAGTTTGTGCAATGGCAGGCATCTTCCCTTGCGCATCAAGCACGTTTGTCGGCCACGTGAACGTGACAAAAAGGCACCGCTGCCAATCTTAGTAGATTCACTAAGCCGCGCATAACTTTGAAAGTTTAATAAAATTTGACTATCCGAGGTAATTATTATTTAATCCAAGCTTTGATTTTGAATAAACTATTGTAGTTTTCACTATTTTAGAGCATTCTTTATTCTGAACTAAAGTTTACACAATCATCCGGTTTTCCTTTAAACATCCGAAAATTCTTGGCAATTTAATATAATTACCACTGGGGAAGTATAAGCAATATACATCGGTATGTCCTCACAGTAAGCGATATGAGTGCAGCTCAATCTGCTAAGCACAGCTGATGCCACGTTATCCTAAGACACCACAAGCACTAAGCAAAACAGCATGTATATATTAGGAGAAGGCAAAGCTCCACATTATTTCTTCTTAGCTTTTTGGACGCCGCTTTGTTTACTTGAGCAAGCGGCTTGGAAAATAGAATAAAAGCTTATTTTTTTATTTAATATTTATTTAGTAAGACTACAGTTTTACTTAATATTTCAATTGTTGTACCTAACTTTAGGTTAAGGAATTTGATTGGAGGTAATGGACTACGTTCAAGTGTGTTGTATAAAATCATCCAATGAATCACACGTCCAGGGACATGATTCTGCTCACCTCCCCATGCCAGGACTCCCTGATTGCCGCAACGCCCCAAGTGCATTTATTTTTAAGGATCAGTGCTGAAGTGTTTAAATATTCCTGTGCAAAATCTAAGTATGTTAACATTTGTCCTCCTGCAGGTTTTTTAGCTGGTTCTATGTCTTGTTGAAGAGCTATCTTCACTGTTCTTAAACAGCTTGTTGCAGTGGGTGAACGTATTTTTTCAGTTCCGCAATTTAAGTGAAATTTAAACGTGTAAAAGTTCGTGAGCTTGACGAAACAAATAGCAGCGTGTTCGGTAATGTGTGCTGCATGCAGCGGTAGTGATGAGACTTTATGATGATAACTATAAAAAAACGTATGATAACTATATAGTTTCTTTGTAATAGATTTCTATCTGCTAACTGGAAAACTTGTAAGACAACGTCCAACATTAGAGTAATTTTTAATCGCTCTAATGTGCAAAACTTGAAGCTTTTGTAGCAGTGCAGGTTAGTAGGCCGGCTGTGTGATTGCTTGCATTGTGACTTAACAAGTGAGGTAGGAAATCTTGTCAATCATGCAAGAAAAGTCAAAATCCTGTCAGCCTGCGGGAAAATGGTGATATACTATGCGACCGTTGTGCAAGCCAGATAGAAAACTTCAGTATTACCTCTGCAATGTGGAGGAATCTAAATAAATGTCTTGACTCATTAAGTAAAGAAATAAAATCGATGAGGGCTGAACTAAAGGAACTAAAAGGTAATAATACTGATCTGTCAACTAATATTACGAAATTAAAAACTGAGGTTATACAATTTAACGCTCAAACACTAAGCATGCAACCAGTCAAAGTCATAGATAAACTGAATGATACAATAAATGCTCTGGACAAGAAAATGAACAATCCCAAGCCAACATACAGTGCAATGGTAGGCCTAAGTACTGGTTCAGCAAACAACACAATGGTAAAGAACAATCATGTAGTCAGCACGAAAATGCCATGCGATCCTAACCGCACTGTAATAATCGATAACGTTAAAGATCCACACATAGCTACTAACAGTGCCATTATAAAGAAAACTGTGTATGAACACTTCCCTCGCACTAAGTTTGATTCAGCCTTTAGAACTGCGAAAGGCAAGATTCAAAAACAGCTTTGCGATACCGAGACAGCAGATACAATAATAAGTAACTGGAAACCTTACTATCTCGGGACAAACACTAACGCGAGATACCCAGTTAAACAACACCTGGGATTGTTAAGAGACTGTGACACTTCGCTAAGTGATGATGAATTACTGACCGATGTTAAAGACAGGAACTGAAATTGAAAGGTTTAAAAGGAAAAGTGGTAAAGTACTTCCTGTAGTAAAGGTTAAGTTTACATCGGGTTGAACGGCTTAAACCAAAATAACTCACGATGAAATGTGAAAAATGTGACAGGTGTAAAAATCCAATCCAGTTGCTCCCTCTGCTTCAATAACTACCATTAAAATTGCACACGTATCTATATCTCAGATTATAATACAGTAAAAAATACTTGTCATGTGTGTGTAATGACGAATTACTTGCTTAAAATCATTTAGATAATGATAAAGATTGTTTAATCGCGATTAATAGAGACTCGTACTTTATTAATATTGAAAAACTCAATGAATTAGTATTTTCGCCTTTTGAAATGGAAGAATCTTTAAAACATAAACTAAGTGAGGTAGATGGTGACAGTAACTGTTAGAACAGTGCGTCATTAAACTGTCCTTACTATAATGACAATGCTCTTTCGGGTCTCAAAGTAAATAGTCCCTGCCACCTATCACTGTTGCATTTAAATATAAGAAGTACTCAAGCCAATATAAACGAATTCTTATGTTACATGAAAAGCATTAATCGTGAATTTGGCTTTTCTGAGACTTGGTTAACAAATAAAGCTTCTATGCTTTACGAAATTCCAGGCTATAATCACGTTAGTCAAACTAGAAATACTGGGCAGCGTGGTGGTGGGGTATCTATTTACATAAAGGACCACCTAGATTTTGATATTAGAAATGATTTAAATTGCAACGAGCCAATATGTCAGATAATGTTTGTCGAAATTAAATGTCCGATTATGGGTCGTAAAAATGTGCTAGTGGGCATTATACAACATTATATACAGGCTTCCTGGTTATGGTGTAAATATAGAAAATTTTAATGAAAAGCTAAACTGTATTTTAGAAGTAATAAGACGTGAGAATAAAAAGTGTTTCATTCTAGGAGACTTCAACTTAGATTTATTAAAATTTAATGAACATACTCCAACACGTGAATTTTTGGAACTTCCCTTTCATAAACAAACCAACTCGAACTACTAGCTCCACTGCAACTCTAATTGATAATATTATCACGAATGACTTTAGCTGTCTTAGTATAGTGCAAAGTAATAATGGGATCATATGTACGACTATCTCTGATCATTCTATATTGCAGATGTAGGCGGCAAACAAACAAAAGAAACTTACAGACGCGTTTTTAATAAAGTAAAATAAAGATAAATTTAAAAAAATTGTTACAAAGTATTGCGCGGAACGATAGTTTAGACTCTAATAATTCCCAGACTGATTACACGTCATTTCAAGATAATTTGCTAAAATGTTATGAAGCGTGTTTTCCTCTAAAACCTTGTAAAACTCGTTATCTAGGCAAACCCTGGATTACTCCTGGTGTGTTAAGTAGCGTTAAAAGAAAAAATATTATGTAGAAAGAATACCTAAAATGTCCTTCTCAAAATTTATTGAAGGAATACAAGCAATATAAAAAGAAATTTACAAATTTAATAAGCTTATCCGAACGAAAGTTTACCAAGCCAAAATTCAAGAAAACAAGGGCAACAAATCTAAATCATGGCAAGTGTTAAGACAGATCATTAATAAAAATGAGCCTACAGGCAATAGCCAAATTTACTTCCTACATAATGGCTTTGAAATAAGTGACCCAAATGAGGTAGTGAATAAATTCAATAGTTTTTTTTTTTTTGTAAATGTTGGGCGCAATATTGCAAACTCTATTCCATATATCAATTTGAAAAAAGGTACTGTGATTTTTTAACAACCTCGCATGATCATTGAATCTATATTCATTGAGCCTGCTACTACCCATGAAGTGGTAAAGCTAATTATATCATTAAAATTTAATTTTAGTTCTAGCTATGACGGCGTAACTGCTGATGTTATAAAATCCGTATGTAAGGAAATCACGGAACCACTTACCAACCTTTTTAATTTATCTTTTTTGACAGGTGTCGTACCTAAAGAACTAAAAATAGCTAAAGTAACACCAGTTTATAAAAACTAAGAATGTGACCTATTTGTTAACTACCGACCACTTTCAGTTTTGCTAATACTGTCTAAGATCATTGAGAAGCTAATGTACAGACGCTTGATAAACTTCATAAATAAATCTGATCCATACGCGACTGACTCAGCATTTAATACACCAGCATCCAGGCTTTTGTTGTTTTTCAATGACTTTGCCTCATGCTTTACTTCTTCTTAAGGAAATGGAACTTTCATTGGATAGTGAGTCCTTTTAACCCCAACTGCATTATCATCATTAAAATTTCGTTGAAAAAATTCTGCAATGGCTTCAGTTTGCTGTTCAGCATCAGTAATTAGACCATCATTTCTTTCTACAATCATTTTTTTCTTTGGTTGAAAGGTCTGCACGTATTACTTCAAAATGCATAGAAGGATCATTTTTTGTTTGCTCAATTTCTTCTGCAATGCCAGTCACCTTTTTTCTTCTATTCGTTTTAGCTTTTCACGAATTTGCTTTGGAATTTCTTTGCATTTCTTCTTAAGATCATCAATTTCTGCCAAATTTTTACATTGGTGAATTTTATCTTTCAAAACTTTCTGATTCGCAAACAAAGCTTTTATCTCATCATCTTTTACCTTTTTATCGTCAAATCTCACATGTCCAAATATTTCTGCTGCCTAATTTTTTATATAATAGAATTGTTGTATAAAAGAGCAGAATAATTGCTGATGCTATCTACTACATGACAACAACAGCATGTGTACCTGCGGATACGGTTGCCGGGGCAACTGATGCATCTACTACACGTATGCCATCTAGGCCCAGGATTCTGTAACAATGTTTTTTACCTTCACTGGCAGTGCAATTTTCAGGCGCCTCAACTTAAATTGGCTGGCTGGCTGCCTATTTGACTGACTGACTTACTTACTGACTGACTGATTGTTTCACCAAGTAAGTGATTGAATTTTTTGACATACTGACTAATTAACTGACTGCCTGACTAGCTGTGTGGTGAATATTCGATAACAGATGAATGCACGAATGACAGACTGACATACCGACTGACTGACTGACTCACTGATTGACCGACTGACCGACTGACTGACTAATTACTTCTGAGTGACTTAACAGCTGACTGACTGACTGACTGGTTGACAAAATTCTAGGGTGTACACCAAACATACAATGTTTACATGATATCTTTACAAATTTGTCCTTTTAAAAGCACAAAAGAGACTCATAAGTTAGTAAATGTTTACCAATGAAAGAACCCTTTTGTACCAACGTACAGTACAACTTACATAAAACAAAAAAGGCGCCATTGCTAAGTAGTGTGTAACTAGTTGTTATAAGAGAAACATCCATAGTACCACTTTCACTCTTTTGCTACATTGACGCTGATTCAGAAATAGCACTGCTTATGCGAGAGCAAGAGTAAAATTTCTAGGTCAAAACAATTTTGTTGCTCGCAGCATGTTTAAAGTCGGCAGCTATAGTTTACCTTCGTTCGTCTGTACAGCGTGTTTAGGGTTGTAGAAGTAATTCAGGTCGCCGCCGCTAGATGGCGCAATAGCTTTTTGCCCGGTCTATGAAATGTTCTTCTGGTTTGCAAATTATACCGCGTGGCTTATAGTCTTCTCTGGGGGAGGGGGGCGGTGAGTGGGGTAAAAAAACAAATAATGGTACGGATTGACCTGTTACATGAAAGTACTACCCATGTATTAGTGAATTAGTCATACCATCAAATTTTAATGTGGAAATGTCGTGGGTTTTGCCAGTCCGTAATCTTGGGAGTAGACCTAGATAGGTTTGAGCAGTGAGTTGAAGAAGTCATGATCCCTCAACAAATTTTGCAAATGTCTCACAAGCTTATCCATCTGAATACTGATCAATGTAATGTTTCTAAGTGGCCATTTTGTCCTTCAAGCAGGTTTTTTTACAACATAATAGATTCGCTGTTCAACAATCTTTTGATGCAATAATTTTTTGTACCATGAGATAGTTTTGTGTCTATGTTAAGATACGTGTGTATATTACCTCTATGCTATGTTTATTTTAGATAAGATTCTACTTGTAAAAGTGTGCTTTAGTTTTTTTAGATAAGCGTATTTTGTTGTAGCTAATATCGTTTTTTACTTTATTAGTTGTGTTTTCATTCACTCCTACTGCACCGTAAATGACTATAAAAAAGCTTTAGCACGAAGTGAGTCAACGTCAAGCTCTGAACAGAATAAGACCTCCGAGAATGACAAATCAGGTGCCAATAACCATATTATTTGTCTTGTGCAATTGAAAAAAAAATTGACGATTTATGCTAATATGATGGATAAAAGCTATGTCATAATTTTTTTTTCATACACCCGTCTGAGTAGTGAGTTCGCACTTAAAACTAAGTTTTTAAAAAAATGTTGTTGGATATTTAGCAAACTGGTGCAAATTTAATGCAAAAAAATGAAATTTTGATATAAGGATTAAACATATCGTACTACATGCATGCTGTTACTTAATGAACAACATTTTATTAGTACTGTATAACTCATGTGAAACGTCTCAATAAGTTGAACTGAATGATTTTAGTTTACAATAGATTGTTAATCATAGACACTTCGATCATGTTTGACCAGTGACTTAAATAAGCTACTACATTAGGAAGGGTAAAAGTTAGTTAATCAGTCGATGCAAATTCAACGAAATCAAATTAATGACCCTCGTGGAAAATGAGAACATTCTCTTACCTAATCTTGCCTTATATATTTTTACTATCGTATAATTGTGAATATGTATCTTATCCTGTAATGCATGCTCCTCGTATAGTACTAATCTATTTTGTAGCTTGTTACATATGTTTTAATACTACATATAATTGTAAATTTGTCTTTTATCCTCTATGTATATTCTTGTATATATTACATTTCGTACGTAACTAAATATATAAATAAAAACACTAAGTAATATAATACAACATCATCTATTTTATTTTAAATACTGAATAGACGACAAATTTTAGCAATCAGTTCATAACTAAAGATGAAAGAAAGTTCAAATATTATGTAAAAATTCATAATACTTTTAATTATGAAGTTAACTTTACAAATTACTTTTACTTTTAAAGATGGATAAAAATATGACTAGATAACAACAAAGTGGATTTGTGGGATACATCCACATTGCAAGGCTGCTCAGAAAATTAAAAAAAATTAATTGTAATTGTAAGAAATTTCTGCAATATTTAACTGACAAACTTATAATTATGAAAGAATGCATTTAATAGCACATGAAAACAAATAACCTCCAAGATATAATATAAAAATACAGAATTCAGTTCTTATGAAATGGCTACATGAAAATTTGTTTAGAGATTGTCACAATTGTAAACGTTGGTTATAGTTAAATGAAAAATCAAATAATGACATTTAAATGCCTAATATTTATTATTTTACTTTATTAAACTTTCATGGAAACTTCATAATATGCCTTTACTTACCAAGGAAGATCTAACAATTGATTTTCTTCTGTTTGGGTAAAAATTTATCTCAATGACCTTCAAGGCGACTTTCAAAATTACACAAAATATTCACAAAAATAAGTTCACAGGTGTCCAATTTCAAAAAAATGAAAAAATCAAAATATATTTACACAAGCAACCAGAAGAAAATACAGCATTTAGCATGAAAAAACGCAGTTTGAATTTATCCCATTTCTCATTTTGGTTGACATGGTGACCAACTTTCCAGTAAAATGTTGCTGTACGCCTAGTTGACTATACTGACTGCTGGCACCATCTAGTGGCTGCTTTTGTAATAACACAAGTTTGCTGATTTGATTATTGGCATCATCTAATAACTGATTTTGTGTCGAGATGCGGTCAGTTTACATAATAGTTTTTTGAATACTGAAGACTAGCACCATCTAGTGGCTGATCTTGCAGTAATATGTAGTAGAGTCTATCAAATTTTCTTGAATGGTGTTTGCTGGCACCATCTAGTATCTGATTATGTAGTAAAAGTAGAAATATGCACAGGGGTATCACTGGTTTCCTTGAGTAGCTGATTGCTGGCACCATCTGGTGGTTGACTATGAGGCGAGATGCGGTCAGTTATTTGTATTTTAAAAACTGAAGACAAGCACCATCTAGTGGGTGATCTTGCAGTTATACCTAGTACAGTATATCAAACTTTCTTGAATGCTGGCTGGCATCAGCTAGTGTCTGATTTTGTAGTGATATGCAGTGGGGCATCTCAGGTTTCCTTGAATTACTGATTGCTAGCACCATCTAGTGGGTGATTTTATAATAACATGATTTCCTTGTACACTGGTGGCAGGTGCCTTTTAGTATTGGATTTTGTAGTAACAAGTAGGAGAGTATCTCAAGTTTCCTTGAATGGTGATGGCTGGCACCATCTAGTGGCTGATCCTACAGTAATATGTACTAGAGTTACTCAAGTTTGCTTGAAATGCTGTGTGTTGTGGCACCATCTAGTGGCTGATTTTGTAGTAAACACACAGTGGTGTATCACAAGTCATCATCATCATCATCAGAGCTGATTAATGACATCTAGTGATCAATTGAAGAACTACGACTTTGACTTCCGAGTTTTTCTCTGATGACAGTCGTTGATGGACAGAGGTCAAACTATGACTTTGTCGTTGTGAAGGTAGTCAGATGTCTCAGCTTACCCCACTGGTGGCACCGTCTAGCGGCAGAGGGTGGCCCTGAATCTTTATGAGAATCTGTTTTTTGGTTGAAACATCGTCAGCTGCCACCCCATGTCCTGTTCGTCCAACTCAGAATGAATTTCATTTTTTGCACGACGAGCTTCAACAAGTCGAGCTGTTTGTTCATCATCAATTCTAAATCTCTCAGCTTGAAAAACAAGAAAACCGTCATTATGTTATTCATATTCTCTTTTTTACAACTTTTGCACAACATTGCACATAGAAAACCGCTTTCCAGCACTCAACAGTAGGAGCACCTGAATGTAGAATTCAGGGGGTGAGCATTGAACATTCGACTTCGATTCGAGCGAGTTTTTAGTTGGAATTCAAATCAAATGTAAAGTTCGAATAATTCAGCACTTCAACTAAATATGTTCTCTATCAATTAAACATTCGATTAAAACATCAATGCAATCAGCAGAATTTAACGTGGTAGGGAGAATTTGTAGGGGTGGCCCTGGTGGAGTTACCAACAATCACGTTTAAATTAGTTCAGATAATTTTAGGGTTTCAAACGTCTAAGTTCTAAACATTAGAGTTTTGAAGCAATCAGCTGCTCTGTGATGCTACAAGAACTTATTACCAACCAACTTTTCTGTTTGTACATTTCATTTAGCATCATCTCTTGATGAGGTTCAGGCAGGTGCCTCCCTCTGGTGGCAGAATTATAATCTTGCTGAGTCGAGGTTATTCTACGTATCATGTGCAGCAAAAGTAAAAAACTGTTTTATTTATATGAAGGAAATGGCAGATATGTGAAAACAAGTTTTCTGAAGATTAAAATATTGAAATGAACGAGACTCTCAGCATCAGAGGTTTGTTATAACACAAACTACGCAGATTTCTTCCTACGCTGAGCTAGAGATTCTGTCTTCTTCGAAGATCGCCTCGCAGTTCTCTCGGCAACACCGCACTCTTCTGCAATGCAAGCTCCAACAACCCACAATCGAGCTTGTACAGACGCTTAAGAAGCGAAAGTCACTTTGACATTTCGTCAATGACACAATGGCACACTGCAGAGACATGCTGACCACCTGCAGATGGCATCCTTGATTCTCCCGGCACTTCGTGTTACCGAAGACAGCAATTCTATTGCTTTGGACCTTGAAATATCGCCTGGGAGACTGGGTTAATTATCAGTAGATGAAATCCCCCGACTCTGAACAATGAGCCATTCCAACTGACCATCTGCCAATTGATTTCTCTTGCCAGCGTGCAGCACATTTTATGTATGTTAATGACATTGGAATTCATTTAACTATTCTGCGTTTGTTTAATCTTCCAACATTTCCTATTTACCAACCTCTGATACTTTAACTCATTAAATTCAAGGTACAAGCTATGTGAGTCACTTATAATCAAATTGTACAGTCTTTGTTATCCAACCAAAGAGGAGTATACTAGTTCCGAACTCTTATCATTTAATTATTCCGATTAATTTTCTAATTAATTCCTTATTCTAAACTTGATTCACAACATTATGATAACCTGCTACAAACTTGAATCTTGTGGCATTCATAGTTACTAAGGTACAGGAGGAAATATACATTATAATACATACACTACAATATGTATTAATATACTCGTATACAGTAACATATACATATATGCAT
Source organism: Tubiluchus corallicola (assembly GCA_030141605.1). Lineage (NCBI taxonomy): Eukaryota > Metazoa > Priapulida > Priapulimorpha > Priapulimorphida > Tubiluchidae > Tubiluchus > Tubiluchus corallicola. The sequence continues at coordinate 25,511 of JAQGDQ010001384.1, forward strand.
TACATGTGTAATGGGTCGTAAGAGGTGGTTAGAAATTTTTTTGTTTTATGTGGTGCGCAGGTTTTGTTATTGCGCCACTAGGTTATACTATCGTAAAGTTCTTGTGTAGTTCATTTTGTTCAGTCTAATTTTAGTTTATTTTAAGTGTTAATCAAAAACATGTTTGTGCGCTTGTCATGTTATATGTAAAACAAAGTATAGTCTAATATGTGTCAGCTAAATATTAACAATGTTTAATTAATTTATAGTTCATAAAAAATCTATCATGTTAGTCGGGGAAAACTGATTTCAGCTGGTAAGCAAGAACTGGCCTAGATTATAGATCCAAATAAGGGTGAACTTGTTTGATGGAGTCCTGGGGTGCGTCTATAGAGTCAACAATATCAGCCGCACTTCTGAGCTGAGGAGAAGAGAGGGTTAGAGACTGATGGTTTGACACTAGGCTGTATTTGTAATGTCTATTCTGACTGTATTTATAGTTAATAAACATCAATACAAAGTAACTCTAAAGCTAGAAAGACAGAAACAGTCCCTTCTAACAACATTTGATATTGATGGTGAGTTTCCCTCTTCCACATTCGAAATCCTACCGAGTTATAACTTCGCCCTCACTCACGTGTTCTAGCCGTCATCACAGCAAATAGGAACTTTGTACCGATTAGTATAAATGGTAGATGCTACAAATGTCGCAGTTTTTTTTTAAGTTTAGTTCTAGTTTTATTCATGCATAGTGGAGACGTTGGCGAACTGTGTTGTTATGTTTTAGTAAATATATTATAATTTCGTAAAATTCTCATCTTGCAGGTTATTGAACATTGTATTTTAGATTAGCATCACGTCTCAAACCTTGCTGACATGGCAGCAGCTAATTACAGGTGGGATGAAACTTTCGCAAGGAGAGAAACAGTAAGAAACAGAATTATTTAAATCACTCAATTTATTTAAGTATTCTAAATAATTAAAGTAACAAAACAGAAAATATTTTAAACAATTTTTAAATGGCAACAAATGCGTTGTACATGTTGTCAAATCTATTTATATATGAGGCAATACATGGATGTAAAAAAATCACATTCAATATCTTAAGGTCTGGGTTTCTGATTAGGTTTATTTACTTTTTTTCTGTGAGTTTTTCCCCTGTGACTTTTTTACCTGCCATTGCAAATGAACAGGGCGACAAATACCCGGACCAGTCGGATAATGTCGTCTGGTACTGAAACTCCTCTACATAAGTATGCTGTACGAAATATTGCAGTACGTGTATTAATATTCGTTAAAAAGAGTTTTAGTATCTGCACTTTTAGCGCCCCTATTGTAAGTTTATCTTAGACTTAGATGCAGTGAACTTATTGCAGTGATTTTGAAATAGACATTAACATCCTCAGTATAGATGATTATTCATTATAGTTGTTACTAGAAATATTGAAACACAAAGAAATATTGTAGTAAATCGACTCTTCTCAAAATTAGATGCCAGTGCAGATGACAGACAATTAGAGAATGACACACTATTAAAATTGTATAAAAGAAAGAATCAGCAGGTGCATGCGCACTTACGCTGATCCTGTGACATAAAAAGATGCACAAGAATTAAATTTCTAGAAACAAGACCCTAAATTTGAATATCTCTCATCAAAAAGCTGCAACAAAATGTACCTAAATATGAACTCTACAGCTTGTGCAGTGATGTTTTCATTATAAAATAGAGTTATTAATTTATAGAACAGGAAAAGGGTGCCTAAAGTAGGTTTCAAAAAATGGCCCTAAAAATATATTAGTTTGAATCAAATTTAATGAGTACATCGTACTTGCGTTAAAAGGATTTTTGTTTTCATTTTAAATCTCCTGCAATACTGTTCCCACTGCGCCATTACATGACGTCACCTACTCAAACGTAAATCAGGGGAAGAAAAGGCAATGTTGAATTATGTCCCAAAAAACTTTCCTTGCAAATCTGTATTACTTACCATTTCGCTTACCTGCTGGAAAGAGTTATGAAACTAAATATCAATAAGCATACAAAATATCAATCTACAACTAATGGTTAGTGAATGTATTATTTCAAATCAAACAATGCCTCGTCTCATAATTTTTGGTTACCAATTGAGCTAAAATTTTCCATAAATAATAAAAAAATAATAAAGTCATGCAATCAACGTGAGCACACAGAATAATGAATAAAATACGTTCTTAAATCTTGAAACACACTGAGAATGCAATGTCATTGTTGTTAGGCCTAACAACAATAGATTTTTACCAGCCCAACCCTGCAATAAATGTTGGCGTGGACAAATCACGTCATACCACCCATTCACACTACCCCATCCTCAGCAAAACACACCACATCACACCATTCCACTGACACGATCCACAACACACAATCCGCATCACACCACCCATAGCCTGCCACACCACACAAACCATGCCATGCTACACCCACCACTCCACCCACACTTGCCTCACCACTCACAAAAAACAACCCACTCCACATCATGTACACTATACATGAAACAAAAAAGATGTAAAAGGTAGAAGGGGTTTGCTTCATCATTGCTCTGTACTTTCATGCTATTATTTTAATAATCCAAAGGTTACTGGTTCGAATACAGGCTAATACCCGACTTTTTTACTTTACAATTTTCTTTCAAGTTTAATTGAAGTTTAACTGAATGAAGTGTCACAATTAATGAGTGAAAAAGGTCATAAATAATTTACCGTCATGGTGTCCGAGGGTATAGATACTTTTTCCATTGATCTTACCATGCCTTGTTATTTTGTTACTGTGTTTTGATTTCAATAAAATCGAAAGTTGACATTATTTGACCAGAGGGCTGTTGGTCTCAGCTGTAAAAACTGGCTCCATTATATCTGCTATGCATGAATACGAAGCATTCATTTCAGGTTTCAGGCCCTAGAGAAAATGCACATGACCTATATTCATCCACTCACTAGGTGTCGACCCCACATAGCAATTTACGCAGAAACTGTGACCCGAGTTCAACGTATTGAGCCAGTAGGATGAAGCCAATGGAACTCAGGGACGCCTGCCCGTCTGTGACCTTTGACATCTTTCATAGCTTGGGCCTGGGGCAATCTGGTCACATTCATAGCTAACCAAGCACCACGAGAGACAAAAATAAAAAAAGTATAAAAGGTCAAGATGCACATAATAAAAATTTGGGTAAATCAAGAAGATACTGCTTTGTAGCAATTTCTCAAAAAAAAAACAATTTGTAGAAAGTTTGTACATTATTTGTCATCGGCATTGGCAAATCTTCACCAGACTGTGCAGATTGAGACGGTGTAAATTTCAGTATCTTATTAATGGTCTTCACTCCAGCTAGTCGAAAAACAAAGTGGAAGAAAGCTTTAATTTTTCAGACTTTTAACCTATTTGATTTAAACTCAAGTCACAATGACTGATCACTAAAAATTTAACGATTTGCAAAAATTGTAGGTCAAAACTTAGTTTCTCTGATTTTAAACTGGTTTCAGATCGACAAGATAGACCAAGATGGTAACACAAAACTCCACAGAGCAGTAAAATCTAATGATTCCGAGGGAGTAAAACAGCTAATACAAGATCATGATGATGACAATGTTAAAGATAGGAAGCTTGGATACACAGTGTTGATGTATGCAGTCAAGAAAGATAATGAACTCAATGTTAGTTTGCTACTAGAAGCAGGTGCAAATCCCAACTTGAGTGACGATGATGGTTGGACATCATTGGTGTATGCAGTCAGGATGGATAATGAACTCAATGTTAGTTTGCTACTAGAAGCAGGTACAGATCCTAACTTGAGTGACAATCGTGGTTGGACAGCACTGCATTCTGCTGCTGTGATAAAACTAACTTTGGTATCAGAAGTGGTGACTTCATTTGTGGAACATGGCATTGACATTAACAAACGAAACTTAAGTGGCAAGACTGCAGTGCACTTGTACATTAATAGTGCAACAAATAAAACCCTAAACAAAGAACTACGAGAGACTATTGGTTATCTGCTAATATCTCTGTATGTAAGAGCCAATAAAAAGACTGAGAACAATAGCCAGTTTACATTCAAAACGAAATGCAGGAATTTGTTGCTAAAGAAAGACTTGGATCGTAAATCTGTGAAAGAAGTACTGTGAAAGAAGCATAGGACGTCTTCCACCGACTAAAGAAAATGATGTTATCAGAACAAAAATTGAAGCCTTAGCTGCCAGAGTATGTACTAAATTGGGAGAAATAGATGAAAGGTTTGATTCTGTCTGCAAGCTCGTTGGCAGCAGTGTATGTGGAATCAAAGCTGGGTTACCAGATGAGTTTGATTTTTTCATCATCTTGAAAAATTTATGCAAGTATCTTATTGTCGAAAAAACTGGCAAACCAGGATTTGCAAAAATTGCATTGGGTGAGAAAGCGACAGAAATGTTTACAGAGTTTATTGAAAATGGCAGGTTTTCTTTTGACAACTTAAAGAGCCATTTTGTGATTCTTTTATGCAGGGCTATGAGCGCAATTTTCAAGGAAGGCTCAGAAATAACGGAATCTTTTGATTTTGTTCGTGTGGTGTGGAATAAGGTTTGTACTTGCTTCCACCTGATGTACTATGGCGACTATTATGACCCACCACTACCTGTCTCATTAGACATGACAGCTGCTATAGAAGTACCAGGTGAACTGGCAGGGATGTTGACATCACATGACACTTGCTATAGAAGTACCAGGTGAACCGGCAGGGATGTTGACATCACATGACACTGGCTCAGCTACTTCTTATCACCTTGTATTTAAGCCATGTCCTGATGCAGGGCAGAATTACTGTGCCGTATCTATGGCTGTGTATGAAAGTCAACTTGTTGGAAACATGAGTCAGCATAAGAAAGAAGGATAACTGTAGTTAAACAACTGAATAAATTTAAAATGACACAATTTTTCTGCGATCAGAAAGCTTTTATCCCTCTTCTCTATTGGGAATAAAGAAGTTCTTTCTTTTTTGACGAACGACATTTCAGTGTTTGTCTGATTTGTAATTCATTTGATCTATTTGAACATTGAGGAGAAGGATTGTGCAGAGGGCGACACTTGTGACACCGTGGCAGTGACAAGGTAATATAAGCGTGGCAGGGTATCTAATATATATTGAATTCAATCAATGCTTAAAGTGTATTTATTTAGGTAACGGGTCTCACGGCGAACAGAACTAGAAACAGCTTGGAGGTTTGGGGAAATGTTATAAGCTGCCGCAGTAGGGTCCGGGCCTTATATTTTACTTGATTTTAGGCTTTTAAGACATTTAATGGGCGAAAAAGGGGCAGTTTAGTAAGCAATTTTTCAACAACCGTTTTTAGCCATTAAGGATACAAAATTTAGGTGTTAATTCAGAAACCGGCAAAAACCGAAAAATGGGGGTTGGGAACAGAAATCGATCAAGTGCATTAGAATAGTACCGTGTAGCATGACAAATGAAAGGTATCGATGACGCGAGTCGCTTGGCATAGGTTACAATGAGAATGGTTGTCCCGCGATCCTGCTAGGAGGCAAAAACGGAAAAATGGGGGTTGGGATCTAAAGTGGACCGAGTGTCTACGAATAGTACCCGTGAAAGCTTTTTGATGAGGCGAATGGTACCGGTCACAGTACGAATCGTTAACCATTGACACGATTGTTAAGGGGCAAAATAGGGGTCGAGGAGACAAATGCCTTCCAGGGTTTACCAAAATGAAAGGTCTCAATGAGACAAACTGTTGTTGTTGACCTTTGAGCCGTGGATGATGGTGGGCTGAACAGTTAAATGTTGAGGTTTTATTGTGAAATGCACTTGATGATGTTACCACAGGAGTACAAAACTAGGTGTGAAAAATCTGTTTACTTCCACTTGATCAGCTTCCCTCTATCTGAATCTGTTTTGCTTCTTCCTTGAAAACGTCTAACCCTTGTGTATGGAATGTGACAAGGTGAAAGTCGGAAACTCCTTCCTGGGGTTCGATTCCAAGTTCATTCTTGATTCTTTCCTCGATTATTTGTCTTCCCGTTGAACCAACAGAAAAACTTTCGTCCATTATTAATGCAAAGTGTACGCTCTCATCAGATTTCTTCTCAACCACCATACTTCACCTGTGCCACACAATGATCAACAACCTTATTTGGATCTCGTCCATAGACACCTAAAAGCATGAAATGCTTATTCGGCTCTCGCAGTCTATTCAATGAACTACAGCTCATTGATAAATAACGGCCGTTTTGAATTTCCACCATTAAATGTGGATTTTCGTTTTCCATTATCATGTCATAGTTTTCAGCCATGACTTTGTACGGCATCGTGCCAATGATTATTCTGTCTCCACCATAGAGTTCTTTAGCTAAGAGCGGTGATGAAAGAATTTCAAGTTTTTGTTTCTCGTCTTCAACGTTTTGAATGGAGGATGGTGCAAATTGTTCAAGTATTTTATCTCTTTTTACACATTCTCTTATAAACACAGTCTGAAAAATAACAGCAAGTTAATGGCAAAATCGTAATCCAAAGATCCTTGGTTCAGATCTGGACTCGATCACAACTTTTTTCACATTTCCGTTCAGACAAGTTTAGTTGCAATTTCGATCATGATTGTTGATTCAATCAACCATTAACAAACTTCTTGAAATTAGAATTATCAAGAGTTAGTCAGACAATCATATCAAAACGATATGAACAAGTCACTTAGCATGTTTAGTTTATTTTATTGCTATCACTTAAGCTTAAAGAAATTATATAAAGAAACTTAAAGAAAAATATAACAAAGAAATTTACAAAAACAGTCTATAAAGTATAAAGTTAATTTATATTAGCACTGCATAGAAAATTTCAGACGCGGTGGTGGCCCGCTATTTACTAGAAAATTATGACGTAAAGGTTGGCATCGTGGCTTTCCGTAAGCGCACTACTTAAACTAATTCAAATTTCTGCCGCTTTCTAACGCTCATCACAAGATTAGCTATCTATTTTTTGGAAAAACTTGTCATACTTTTGAACGAAATTGACAGTGCGCTGCTTTTCTTCAACTGATAAACGATATTGGTGGAAGAATTGACATTCAAAATGGCAGCAGCCAAAATTGAAATGATCGCGACTTTAAAGTGATTTTACTAATTACCCGAGGCGCTTCTCACACTTTTATTGCCAAATCCTTTCTAACATTTTTAAAAAATATTGAAATAAGCCTAACTTCCCAGAAAGCGTGTCCTTTCCTTTAACACGTACCCAATAACAGTATGTAGTATATACTTAACCTTTTTAGCTATACAAGTAGCGTTTCTTCTATAGTCTGGTTCAGGGCCCATACTTCCATTCATATACACGTGATCAGTTACACCCAAGCGCCATGAATCAAGCTGTTGTATTGTGTAAAGCTGAAGATTGGCACTGATTCGCTTTTTCTGTAGTTCCGGTTTCACTCGACGGAAACGAGAGATGATTGTCTTTCCGGCATCCATTACGGTAACCATTTCAAAGCCAACCTGTAATTAATTACAAAGTGATGGCCAGGTATACGTTGACGTACGTATAACTTAAAAAGAAATCTCTGGATTTAATTAACATCACTAACATAAGTGCTTAGTTTCTACATTACAAAGTTAAAAAGTTGAATTCATGCCTTACTTCGCAAAGTTAAAAAGTTGAATTCATGCCTTACTTCACAAAGTTAAAAAGTTGAATTCATGCCTTACTTTACAAAGTAAAAAAGTTAAATTCATGCCTTACTTTACAAAGTTAAAAAGTTGAATTCATGCCTTTCTTTACAAAGTTAAAAAGTTGAATTCATGCCTTACTTTACAAAGTTAAAAAGTTGAATTCATGCCTTACTTCACAAAGTTAAAAAGTTGAATTCATGCCTTTCTTTACAAAGTTAAAAAGTTGAATTCATGCCTTTCTTTACAAAGTTAAAAAGTTGAATTCATGCCTTTCTTTACAAAGTTAAAAAGTTGAATTCATGCCTTACTTCACAAAGTTAAAAAGTTGAATTCATGCCTTACTTCACAAAGTTAAAAAGTTGAATTCATGCCTTACTTTACAAAGTAAAAAAGTTAAATTCATGCCTTACTTTACAAAGTTAAAAAGTTGAATTCATGCCTTTCTTTACAAAGTAAAAAAGTTGAATTCATGCCTTACTTCACAAAGTTAAAAAGTTGAATTCATGCCTTACTTTACAAAGTAAAAAAGTTAAATTCATGCCTTACTTTACAAAGTTAAAAAGTTGAATTCATGCCTTTCTTTACAAAGTTAAAAAGTTGAATTCATGCCTTACTTTACAAAGTTAGAAAGTTGAATTCATGCCTTACTTTACAAAGTTGAATTCATGCCTTACTTTACAAAGTTAGAAAGTTGAATTCATGCCTTTCTTTACAAAGTTAGAAAGTTGAATTCATGCCTTACTTTACAAAGTTAAAAAGTTGAATTCATGCCTTACTTTACAAAGTTAGAAAGTTGAATTCATGCCTTACTTTACAAAGTTGAATTCATGCCTTACTTTACAAAGTTAGAAAGTTGAATTCATGCCTTACTTTACAAAGTTAGAAAGTTGAATTCATGCCTTTCTTTACAAAGTTAAAAAGTTGAATTCATGCCTTTCTTTACAAAGTTAAAAAGTTGAATTCATGCCTTACTTTACAAAGTTAAAAAGTTGAATTCATGCCTTACTTTACAAAGTTAAAAAGTTGAATTCATGCCTTACTTTACAAAGTTAAAAAGTTGAATTCATGCCTTACTTTACAAAGTTAAAAAGTTGAATTCATGCCTTACTTTACAAAGTTAAAAAGTTGAATTCATGCCTTACTTTACAAAGTTAAAAAGTTGAATTCATGCCTTACTTTACAAAGTTAAAAAGTTGAATTCATGCCTTACTTTACAAAGTTAGAAAGTTGAATTCATGCCTTACTTTACAAAGTTAAAAAGTTGAATTCATGCCTTACTTTACAAAGTTAAAAAGTTGAATTCATGCCTTACTTTACAAAGTTAAAAAGTTGAATTCATGCCTTACTTTACAAAGTTAAAAAGTTGAATTCATGCCTTACTTTACAAAGTTAAAAAGTTGAATTCATGCCTTACTTTACAAAGTTAAAAAGTTGAATTCATGCCTTACTTTACAAAGTTAGAAAGTTGAATTCATGCCTTACTTTACAAAGTTAGAAAGTTGAATTCATGCCTTACTTTACAAAGTTAAAAAGTTGAATTCATGCCTTACTTTACAAAGTTAAAAAGTTGAATTCATGCCTTACTTTACAAAGTTAGAAAGTTGAATTCATGCCTTACTTTACAAAGTTAAAAAGTTGAATTCATGCCTTTCTTTACAAAGTTAAAAAGCTGAATTCATGCCTTACTTTACAAAGTTAAAAAGTTAAAATCATGCCTGTTTTAAGTGACTGTAATAAAAATGTAATAAAATATTAATTTTTTCGTTCCAGCTTGGTACACGGCGAAAGAAATCCAGTACTCAATGGTAGGATCTATTTGATGTAGATGTCTGAGATGAGGCCTAATTTGGTGTCATTGGCAAAAATATTTTTAAGATCGAAACACTAAACCACCAGAGGTGCATCAGCTATGCTTGGATATATATATGTGTCCTCAGTCAACAATGCAAACAATGAAATTGCGATGAGTCAGATATCAAAACAATCAACCATCTAGTTACTCTCCAGGCTCTACATTTCAGTTGATAAGTGCATCAAGTGACCATATTCCTCTTATTCTTGTCCCATGTGTAAATCTCAACTTGATTTCATTAAATTTGTCGAGATTTTATTTTATTTTATCATTTAGTTAAGGATACCTTTCTTTTAGTGTCATTAGGAAATAACTACTTCCAGATTAAGGCTATTGACCACAGTTTGCACAATTAGTTGAATCATTTCATACTTATGTATAGTAACATAGCAACATGGTAATCATGTTGAATTTGAATTTACGCACCGTTTCCCCTTTCAGTTCTGCTATGGCTCCTAAATTGTAGGAACGTGACAAGAAAAATTCGAACGTTTTGCGACAAGATATCGGGTCGCGTTGGCTGTAAAGTTCCGTATTGATTTGGTGAACATTTTCGTAATCGTCCGGTGTTGCCTTCCTGCATGTAACACAAGGCGTATGAAACAATGTAACTGAGCAATCGAACCTTAAAAACCACATTGTTCTCCATTGCTTATAAGAACGAGCATCCGTGGTTCCACTAATTTTATCATCTTAATGACATTATTATTAATGATGATACAAACCAACAATTAATAATATTTTGAAATCAAAACTGAAAGGCAGGAAACGTGAAAAACTTGTAATACAGCCTAGATTTTAACAAGGAACCTACTTACAAGAAGTATGTCTTAGATCATTAGGCCAGAGTGATCAAAGCAGTCCCATCCCTGATAACTGGGTAGCTAATTTCAGCATTTCCAATGTTAGATGACTGGCACTAGTGCACTTCTAACTAATTAGATTATTTTTTGTTTCTATTCCAGCCATTTTAGCGACTTATTAATAAAAGAAAGTTTATCCACGTACCATGACAAGCCTTCTATTACTATACAAAGTACAAAACAGTTCAATTCCTTTAACTTTATTTTCAAACACTTATCTGTTTGTTACTGCATGACTTTTTTTCTTCAGGTCTGCTGAATCTTTACCTATTTGGCTCCTGTTAACTACTTAATTAGTGCATAATAGACTCTGCCTATATAAACTGGTTGTATGTTTGTAAATTTCCCATTGATGATGACAGCAGCAGCTAGTGGAAACGTTTGGCATTATTTTAACTTTTAATTTTTAATAAAAAGTTTTTCATTTTTTATTTATCTTGAGCTTAAAATTTTCGTGGGCTGCATTGATCGCTGGAGAATATAGTGGCCTTGTAGCTTAAGGCGTCTGTCTTGTAAGTAGAAGGCCCCCAATGTGTTTCAGTTTTTTGCATTTGTTGTCTTTCACGTTTGGCATCAAAATTTAATGATGGTACAGAGATTGTGCATTCATTGGTGTTTCGATATCAACAATCTGTTTATTTTAGACTGCAACTGTGTGAAAAAAGCCACCACTTGTTTGTCGTTTACCAGGCAGAAAAGTAGTTGAAAGAACGGCAAGTACTTACCGAAAAGAAATCATTGCTCAAAAAATCATGGCCGCCACACAGTTCACAAATATGTACGAACAAAAACTACATTGGTCTATTCTTGCGCGTCTATACGTATTTATCTACCGAGGTATCTGAATAAAGTAAACAAAGCACACAATAAATTTAAAAAATTCTTGTCAGAAAGACGTACAAGTACAGTGGCCAAAGGTAAAAGTAATCCGAAGTAAATAAACAGTAACGCCCCCTGAAAGGTGACTATGGCATTTACACATAATAGCTTGGCACAGGACTAATTCTGGTAAAACGTACTGGAAATGTATCACCATTAAGTCAAATTAACTATATAAAAATGTGCTGGTCTCGAAAACATCCGTCACATTCAGATAACCAAGCACCACTTTGACCAAAACAATAATTTGCACTGAGGCGACGAGTTATTTTGTGAATAGAAAGGGTGTTTTTAATAGTAGAGCTTGCATATACATGCCAGGATAGCTGAAAAATCAGCAGCAGCTTCTATAGATGCACGACAACTTGACAATCCTTGCATCATTCGTAAGCTACCATAACTCAGCAGCTTCCTCAGATGCACGAAGACTTGACAATCCTTGCATCATTCGTAAGCTACCATAACTCAGCAGCTTCCATAGATGCACGACGACTTGACAATCCTTGCATCATTCGTAAGCTACCATGACTCAGCAGCTTCCATAGATGCACGACGACTTGACAATCCTTGCATCATTCGTCAGCTACCATAACTCAGCAGCTTCCTCAGATGCACGACGACTTGACAATCCTTGCATCATTCGTAAGCTACCATGACTCAGCAGCTTCCTCAGATGCACGACGACTTGACAATCCTTGCATCATTCGTAAGCTACCATAACTCAGCAGCTTCCTCAGATGCACGACGACTTGACAATCCTTGCATCATTCGTAAGCTACCATGACTCAGCAGCTTCCTCAGATGCGCGACGACTTGACAATCCTTGCATCATTCGTAAGCTACCATAACTCAGCAGCTTCCATAGATGCACGACGACTTGACAATCCTTGCATCATTCGTAAGCTACCATGACTCAGCAGCTTCCTCAGATGCGCGACGACTTGACAATCCTTGCATCATTCGTAAGCTACCATAACTCAGCAGCTTCCTCAGATGCACGACGACTTGACAATCCTTGCATCATTCGTAAGCTACCATGACTCAGCAGCTTCCTCAGATGCGCGACGACTTGACAATCCTTGCATCATTCGTAAGCTACCATAACTCAGCAGCTTCCATAGATGCACGACGACTTGACAATCCTTGCATCATTCGTAAGCTACCATGACTCAGCAGCTTCCTCAGATGCGCGACGACTTGACAATGCTTACATCATTCCTAAGCTACCATGACTCAGCAGCTTCCTCAGATGCACGACAACTTGACAATCCTTGCATCATTCGTAAGCTACCATGACTCAGCAGCTTCCATAGATGCACGACGACTTGACAATGCTTACATCATTCCTAAGCTACCATGACTCAGCAGCTTCCATAGATGCACGACGACTTGACAATCCTTGCATCATTCGTAAGCTACCATAACTCAGCAGCTTCCATAGATGCACGACGACTTGACAATCCTTGCATCATTCGTAAGCTACCATAACTCAGCAGCTTCCAAGATGCACGACGACTTGACAATCTTACATCATTCCTAAGCTACCATGACTCAGCAGCTTCCACAGATGCACGACGACTTGACAATCCTTGCATCATTCGTAAGCTACCATGACTCAGCAGCTGCCTCAGATGCACGACGACTTGACAATCCTTGCATCATTCGTAAGCTACCATAACTCAGCAGCTTCCTCAGATGCACGACGACTTGACAATCCTTGCATCATTCGTAAGGTACCATGACTCAGCAGTTTTAATCTTGTACAAAAATCAAACAGTTTAAGCTGTTTTAATAATAATGCTACTTTTCTAGAGCCATGCACTTGGCAATTGCAAATTTACAATTCAGTGAAGAACTAAGCAAACTTTACGTAAGTAGTTGATGGGTTCCTGACAGGGTACGTGACATCTGGGCACGAGACGTTTGGGGACGAGACATTTGGGCACCAATATTAAAGTTGCAGGCCTATTTTTTACTATCTATGTAATTCCTAACCCTCACAATATTTTTAAGAACCATCGCTTCGATCACTAAATTAGACGTATGCAGTAAAATATCGTATAGCAATTAAAAGCAGATAATTGAATTTCTGTTTTTCCACCTTAATTCGGTATTTTATGTACAACTTTTAAAATAAACGAAGTAGAAAAAGTCGTCGGACGGTTTACATTAACATTTTACTAAGAGATTTTTATTTCAAAAATATGTTACGCGTCACAAAAACAGTAAATAACAGAACTGAGTCACAAAATCTAAACAAATACCAAAATTTATCATCAGTGAAACTAGTGCAGCAATTTAATTAGTATTATAATTATCACAGTATTCATTGAAGGCTCGGTAAGCTTTAGAAGAAACCGACCTAGAATGTTTAGTTCATTACGTGCTTATAGCTAGCTGCGAACTCGAAACGATTAACTAAATTAATTAGTAAGTCAATTAAATGATGTGTGTTTATCAAAATTAAAATCAGTAATAATGACAAGCATTTTTATTGCATCACTTGCAAAAAACAGCGGATAATAATATTATATAACTAGCAAAGGCCCCGCAAAAAAATTTTGCGTATAAGTACACTCATAATCAACAATGCGCAAACATTCTACCTAGTGTTCGTTTACTTACCTAATGCAAAGCAACAGCAGCTTTTACTGAATTAAAGTTATAAGATTATAGACAGAGTGTAATGGATGACGTCAGAACAACTAGTTTTCGAAAATTGAGAACGAAAAACGAACATCTAATTAACTCGTCGGCACTCCTCTTGGTGGACGTGTCCTAAAATATAGCCCACATCATCGTGCTAGCCCTCTTCTCTCCTCTTCCGAGAGTCCCACCAGGCGCCGCTAGAACGTTTTTTCTACAGGCTGTTAGGTCAAAATTTCGGAAAAATCGCGAGTTTCGTCCGGGAAAACGCCCGTTGCGGGACGCCGTTTCCCTCTCGCAAATTCTAAATATGCGAATGACACCCACCGCTGAACGGGCTATCCATCCATGGCCGGCACCACACCCGGCCCGTTCCCGCAAAGTAGAAAAAGCCCTAAGCGTTTTCAAGATTTTAGCACTTTAATAGCTACTAGTTTTATGTGAAGGTCGTTCATGGCAATAATAAAATCATAAATCTTGTCAATTGAAATTACGGAAAGGTGGATTCTATATTATTATGATGTGTCTAGTACCTGTTGAGAAAAGGTTACTGGCCAAATTATCATCTCAAGGTAAATCTCCTTCTGTTATGCTTGCGTTGATATATTACTGTTTTTTGAAAAACTGAAACGGCGACGACAAAGACGATGACGACGACGACGATGATGATGATGTTACAAATTATTCTAGATTTATAATTAATGCCGGTGGAATTTATTTTTTGATTGATTTTAAAATATTTTAATCCTTTTTATTCAAATTCTAAAAAAATGTGGTCCCACGTGATTAATTTTACATGACAAGGTTTGATGGTGGTAGAAACTCCATTAACTCACTTTCAATTTAGCTAACTGTTACCTCAAAATAATTAGTCAGTCAGTCAACCAGAATGTCAGTCAAAGAGTCTGCCTTCTGCACAGCGAGTTAATCAATCACACACTCACTTAAGCTGTTAAGCGGTCAGTCACTTGCCAGTTAGTCAGTCAGCCAGTTAGTCAGTTTATGGGTTATACCGTTAGTCAGAGAGGGAGAGAGAGGGAGAGAGAGGAGAGAGAGAGAGAGAGAGAGAGACAGGAGAGAGAGAGAGAGGTAGGTGTAAGGCAAACCTTGAGCTGTCGGTTCGGACAAGAACCTCTTAGACTCAAATTATGATTCTGAGCACGTGCATTATCCATTATCTGAATTTTCTGCTTGAAGAGATTGTAGCAAAATATTTATGACCTTTTCAATAGAGAAGCCTTGAAGTAAAATAGAAATGGAACTTTTACTACTTTACTTTATTACTAAGAATTCCCTGAAATTTTGTTCCCACTTTTTTCTATGTTTTGTCTCCTGTCATTTATAAACGAAATTGTGACAAATGAGAGCTCAACTCCTTGGGTGGTGAATAATTTGTTTATCAATTTTGAATAATCCAACAAAACCATTTTATCATTTTTCTATATATTTATATACACTAGCAAAGGCCCCGCAAAAAGTTTGCATATAAATACACGTATAATCGAAAAACATCCTACATAGTCCTCATTTATAACGCAAAGCCAGCAGCAGCAACTTTAGTGAATTAAACCTATAAGGTTATAGACAGAGTATAATGGATGACGTCACAACAATGGCATTGCGTCAGCAGTTTTCCAAGCGAAAATCGTGCAAAATGGAACCGCCAATCAACTCGTCACAACTCCTCAGAAAGGAAGCGTCCAAAAATGCAGCTCGCATCATCGTGTAGCCCTGTTCTTTCTCTTTCTAAAGAGCTCAACATCTCCTTCCAAGAGTCCCACCAGGCGCCGCTAGAACGTTTTTTCTACAAGCAATCTGGCCAAAATTTCGAAAAAATTGGGAGTTGGGTCCGGGAATATGCCTGTAGCGAGCACTGATGGCCCTCTCGTGAAATGTAAGTATGACTATTACACCCATCATTAAATGAGCTATTCAATCATTACCAGCACAACCTGCGGCCTGTTCTGGATCTCTAGAAATAAGACGTTTTGCAAAAAATAGGCAAAATGGCCATTTTTGGAGGTTTTTCGGCCTGCGTTCCTCCCGGTGGGCCCGGAAGTTATAGTTATATTTCATTATATATTATATACATCACACTAACATCACATTTACATCACACATACATTACAGGTATTATTTGTATTCGTTCATGCAATTTTGACACCCCATCCTTCTCAGACAGCTCACACAAACTCTTTCACTAATAAAACTAATTCCAAAATTATTATGTTTTTTATAAAGTAAATTTGCAGGCTAGTTGCCGGAGGCTGAACAATTGTCTGTTTTCGTTTTCTCCCTATAGGCCTAAACCCAACTCCATTCTGACTTTATTATGAATGATATAAAAAGACAGACCACAAAGTTTAAAACCGTTTCAAAACTACTAAAAACGTTTGATTGCAAATTTTACGTAAAACAGAGTACATAAATTTGGTTTCTCTCGCGACCCATTTCTGACAAAAATCAAGAATTATTTTTTTAACCACATTGTTGGCTAACTTCTTGTATCCTTGACCTCATTCGTTTTAAGTCCAAAGTCTAAATGTAACTCTAAATTACGATTAAATTCTAAATGGAATTTAGGTGTAAATGTGATGTATGCGTGATGTATGTGTATGATGTATGTGTGATGTTAGTGTGATGTATGTGTGATGTAAATATGATGTATATGTGATGTGTGTGTGTTGTTAGTGTGATGTATGTGTGACGTAAGTATATGTAAGTATGATGTACGTGTGATGTCAGTGTGGTGTACGTGTGATGTATGTGTGATGTAAGTATGATGTATATGTGTGTGTGTGTGATGTATGTGTGATGTAAGTATGATGTACGTGTGATGTTAGTGTGATGTATGTGTGATGTATGTGTAATGTAAGTATGATGTATGTGTGATATAAGTATGCTGTAAGTATGATGTATGTGTGTGATGTATGTGTATGATGTATGTGTGATGTTAGTGTGATGTATGTGTGATGTAAGTATGATGTACGTGTGATGTTAGTGTGATGTATGTGTGATGTATGTGTGGCGTAAGTGTGACTTAAGTGTGATGTATGTGTGATGTAAGTGTGATGTCAGTGTGGTGTATGTGTGATGTAAGTATGATGTATATGTGATGTGTGTGTGATGTTAGTGTGATGTATGTGTGACGTAAGTATGTTGTAAGTATGATGTACGTGTGATGTATGTGTGATGTAAGTATCATGTATCTGTGTTGCGTGTGTGATGTAATAATTATTTTGAACAAAAATCAAAACAATTAATAGTAATAATAAGTACAATTAAATATTTCAATGACCACATAAATTAATGGCAGACACAAGCACGACTATAGGCAAAGCCCCTAGTGGTCCTGGGATTGGACAGGCTTGTTCACTCGAGATGTAAGTCTAAAATCATGATGCTACTGCCATTATTTTTTTCAATTCTCATAAGTTGAACGCTTTTTCGTAATTGTAAAAAAATAAGGATTTTAGTTAATAATAAAGGGACATCCTACTATTTCATGAAAAGTCTTGCCCAATGCACAGAGATATCGCTGTCTGACTGGATTGCAAGTCTTAAAAATTTGTCATTTTCATGCTTCATATTAATTAAAAAAAGTTTTGAAAAAATCTTTGATGGCATCACCATCAAAATCAATCTGTATATCATAAATTTATAATTATTAATGATAAGTTTGTATTAAGGGTATGAGCAGGCCAGCCTAATCAGCACAAGCCAGAATGCTGAATTTTGGAAATTGAAAGTATACCTGTAGTTTTGATAGTAGGCGTATTACAAGCACCAGCATGAATGGTTATTTAGCAGTATAAATACTCTTAGAAACATATTTTATGTACTCCATTAGCGCATAATAAAGAACTGACATTCTGCGATGATTAATGATCACTCTTACCACTTACTTTTTTGGCCGGAAAGTAAATATTGCTCTTGCCGTTGCGCAGTGTTCCTATCATCAAGTCAGATCAGCGTTTTATAATACCGTAGTGGTTGCCGTCACTAGCCGTAGC
>JAQGDQ010001400.1:0-25000 GCA_030141605.1 Tubiluchus corallicola
GGAAAAGATTTTATTTTACATGTGCACGCAAGCGATGGTAAGAGAAAATGTAAACTATTGGTACAGCGAGACTCATGTCCGCCTGCATTAAAGCACAAGAAAACCTTTCACTTACGTATCTTATTGACAATATAAAGTAATTTACTGATTCACAGCAAAGAGTGTGCTATGAATACTCTGTGTATTTT
Organism: Tubiluchus corallicola; assembly: GCA_030141605.1. Lineage (NCBI taxonomy): Eukaryota > Metazoa > Priapulida > Priapulimorpha > Priapulimorphida > Tubiluchidae > Tubiluchus > Tubiluchus corallicola. The sequence goes on from JAQGDQ010001400.1 coordinate 189, forward strand.
TTCAAACTTTACTCAATGTTATCTAAACTTGTTTCAAACGACCTACCGCGCCGAAGTTTAAACTTATAACTTATATACAGCGTTGCTGCTCATGCAAGCTCTGTATGCAATAAAACAGCGTGTAGGTGATATAAAATGTCAAGACGAATTTCTAAGATTAATATCTGAAGAGTACGTTTCCTTGTGCTTTGGGGTCAAATTTCTATTATACCAGAATAACCGGTAAAGAGGAGACAAGTTTTAACCCTTGAAAAATAGGACATTTTTATACTTCTCGGATTTTCCTCTGCACGGTGAGAAAGATGATAAAAGAATGCAGATATAAGGATTAGATTTACATTAAATTTTAATAAAATTTTTAACAATAATAATAATAAGCCGTAGGAAGCAACATGGCAAAATGCAAAAGAGGTGGCAATCGAGCACGCTCAACAGGTTTGAAAATGAAGCTTCTTCTTACTTCTGTAATTTCTTCTTCTTCGTCGTCTAATGGTAATTAATACTGGTGTTGTTTTTCTCACTGTACTGTACCATCATTGCCATCTGTGTTTGTCCATTTCAGCATTCTCAGCAGGTGCAAAGCGGAATTTTATGATAAAAACTTATTCTCGGGTAAGAAAGAACTACAAGATACAAGGTAACAAAATCGAAGAGAATTGAACAGGTGGAAGACCAGGCTAGGCAGGTGTTAAGCTCTCATGGCAAGCTTGCAAACGTAAACATACCACACTGTTAAAAGTGAAATTGCTAATAAAACTGAACGTGTCAAAAGCTGCCAGCCAGCAAGGACTTGGTGGTATAAATTACCGTTTAGTGCCTGAGGTGAAATTTTATCACCCAGCAAAATAAGAAGACACAGATTTCCACTAAACATCTCAGCTGTTGGTACGCAGTGACTGAAACGTTTTTTCTTTTCATATATTTCAGTACCTTGTAAACAGTATACAGGGCTGAGAACGGGAACTAGTGAATCTGAATGTACTAAATCCTACACTCGAACCACCCCTTAATTTGGGGGTGTGCAAATTGCGGCCCGCGAAGAGATTTGTCAACCTAATGAAAGCACGGCCCGGGCGATTAATTGAGTGTATCCAGCTGAAGTCCGTGCCACGATCCCAAAGATAGTGCGGGTAGTTTTTTCTACTAGATCGGATGGCATTAACCCTTACAAGACAGTTGTAGCTTAATGTCATTGTACTACACAGACTGTGTGATACACATTACTAATACGCATTGTAATGAAATTATCACTATCTGTCCTGAAAGTAGAAATATATTGTTTGTAATATATATTTTAGTAACTTCTAAAATACTTTCTTGCATGTAGTAGTAATGATGTATGCAGGTCGGATGCAAAAAATTGTTATTAGGCCCTTCTGTACTTGGCTCCTTGATCAAACTGCATGTGGCCCTCAGGAATTGCGGGAAAGTTTAATGTGGCCCGGCTAGTCAGATAATTTGCACACCCCTGCCTTAATTCCTCAAGAAACCTTCGAATTACATCGAATAGCTTTCACTCGACTGCGTTTACAATCACATCGTTTGAGAATTGAAACAGGACGGTGGAGCCGTTAACCGCGTGAACAAAGATTATGCCCATGTGGATCCATAAAAACGGAGGAACAGATATTAATGAGCTGTCCTGAAACTGATTACTTACAAAGGCAGTTTACCTATGTAGACTTCGAATCATTAACTTCAATACTGTCTTGCAAAAAAAGCATTTAAAATTTGTTGTGTTTTTTGAGTGTGTGTATACGACGTATAAGTTAAAAACTTACTTTGTGTGAATTAATAGTTCAATAGTGAAGCAGTGTTTGGATAACGTTTACTGTAACCTTGCAAACTCTGTGGACTAATTCTATGTTACCCCACCATTGTTAAATATATGTTATGTTGCAAAAATTGTCAGTAAAAACTACTACTAGTAGTTGTAGTTGGGTTGTGGCAGAACCGGCCCCCAGTGATCAAGGATAATCTTCTAATCAAAGATAATTCTTTAAGGATAAGAAGACAGATAAAGAAAGATGAGATGATGATTTGGTACTGATGGTTTCAATATATTCTGGATGCATGTAAACCTTGAAGGAGTTAAGTAACAGGATAGCCGGAGGTGAAATCGTCTAGAAGTTTTACGCATGACGATCACATTATCCATTTACTGGTCAGATTCGGCGCAGCTTCACTTTGGTCGCTAAGCACGCACAGGGCCGCTCGCCCGTAAAAACGCAGCCGTAAAGAGTAGATTTGATAATGGTATTGCTAACTACAATATCACACTTCATTGAACATAAGCCTAAACTAATTACTTGTTTTTAAACTAAACTGGAAAAAACAATCATGCAGTTGTAATAAGATTTACTCCATCCTGAAAGACATTCTCAAAAAGACTGGCATTTTTGCTCGAGTAACTTAGCCTGGAAAATAGGAGATGTTCGTTCTTAAGGTTCCAATGACACGATTCAGTGTCGGGAAAATTCCAGAAAAAAGGGATACGCGTTCCAGATTCATGAAAACATGCCAGTGAACTCGCGGTCTAGTTTGCAAGCAGCTTTCACAGAATCAACGTATTTATCAGTAATATCTGGTCAATGTGTTCTTACGTTAAAACTATGCCAATTTTTTCATGAAGTTTTTATCTGTCTCGATAAACTCGCTAGTGGTGAAAAAAGTACAAGGATATTCTTAACATCAAAATGTGCTATGGAAAATATGAGATTAAGAAACAGATAAAAAGATTTCCACGCAAAATTCCAGACACCAAACGACCAAAAGTTACGTTTTCGGTGTTATACATTTGTTACAATTTCTGGCAAGTAACGCATATAGAAAACATGGCGTAAACGCCCTTCAAATCTCGATCATTGTCGTACAGAAAACAAACAAAGCGACTAGATAAAAAACCCAACAGAGATGCAGTGAGCCACTTTGCTCCTAATCGCATTACACCACCTTAAGTCAATACAAATCACGCTACAAGTAAGTAGTTATTGGGTCATCAATATATTTATCTAATAATAACGGTCTAGGATATGATCCTTGGCGTGTACTTTGTCACTGCTGGTCCAATGACCTAGCTGGGAGAGAACGCTTTCACAACGCAGTTCATTAACCGGCGTACGACCTGAGACTTGTGTATTTGTTATGGCGCAGTAGCAATGTACGCATCTTGGCGCAATGCCAGAACGACAGCTCATAGCTCGCCACGATCGGTATAGATATGAAGAGGTTGAAACAAAACAGACGCATTGCAGAAAAGTAAAGCTAACCTGCGTGTAGCGCTAGCTCTGAGGGTGTAGGTCAAAAGACACCACAGTCAAAGGACCACATATCAAAGGACCACCACTCAAAAAACAATCAGACAAACACCCACTGGTCAATGATTCGCCTAAAAAGACAAAAGGACCACTAGTCAAAGGGCCACCAATAAAAGTTAACACACCAGGTAAATGTCAACTGAAAAACCATTTGAGATACATTTTGGTTTGTGCTATCAGCAAGGAGTCTAAACTGTAAAGTTTTGCATTATTTAGTTTTCAGTATTGTTTTATGCATTACGCAATTCGATGGTGCTATAAATTAAAAAAAATTAAATTTAAATTTAAATTTATTAAGTTAAAAAACAGTTTGGAAATAATATCTTCATGTGCAACTCATAACAACTTTTCCCTACCAAACTCATGGTTGAGAATCACGTGATCAATGACCTGTGCTCATTTGACTCCCCCCCCCCGCTTTTGATGCAAAGATGTTGTGAAACACTTTAGCAGCCAATTTAAACACCTAAATGTCCATTCACGTGGCTTACTGGCTCCAGGTTGCGTAATTAGTAACCAAGCAACGTCGACATTTGTACAGAAGCCAAAATCCCTCATCAAACGGCTGAGCGAAACGAAATTACAAACTTTACAAACAAGAATTTTGCGTCTCCGTCATAGTTGGAAATTTCACAGCTTAAACTACGCAATGGTCTTACAGTTTTAAAGAGAATAAGTTGGGTTATGATTATTGATCGACTGCCAAGTGAAAAACAGCACTAATATCTATGACGCCATACGAGGGCAACAGCCTCTGATAGTTAATGCCAGAACCATTGCACACAAAGCATAGCTTAGAATCAATAAAACTTCAGTGCAGCAGTATGACTAATATATCAATCCCAAGTGCACGTTTCTCCTCAATAATGTGTATTAAAGTTCGTGAAAGAGCAAATCACGTTTCTGCTAAATAATGTTTATTAAAGTTCGTGTAAGAGCAAATCACATTTCTGCTAAATAATCTTATTAAAGTTCGTGTAAGAGCAAATCACATTTCTGCTAAATAATCTTATTAAAGTTCGTGTAAGAGCAAATCACATTTCTGCTGAATAATGTTTATTAAAGTTCGTGTAAGAGCAAAGCGTATCCATCGTAAAGAGTATCATAACCTGCTAACTATAAGAAGCTGTATTAAAATTCTGTAGCCAATGGCAAACTAATTTGATATTCTCAAGTGTGATATTCAGTACTGAATGCTAAGCTAGCCTGAGATTCAGTAGTGAATGTAAGCCAGTTTGACATTCATTAGCTGCTATACAGTAGTGAATATAAGCCAGTTTGATATTCAAAGTCGGATATTCAGTACTAAATGTCAACTAGTTTGATATTTAGTGTTTGATATTCAGTACTGAATGCAACTAGTTTGATATTTAGTGTTTGATATTCAGTACTGAATGCAACTAGTTTGATATTTAGTGTTTGATATTCAGTACTGAATGCAACTAGTTTGATATTTGGAGTCTGATATTCAGTACTGAATGTAACTAGTTTGATATTTAGTGTCTGATATTCAGTACTGAATGTAACTGGTTTGATATTTAGTGCCTGATATTCAGTACTGAATGTAACTGGTTTGATATTTAGTGTCTGATATTCAGTACTGAATGTAACTGGTTTGATATTTAGTGTCTGATATTCAGTACTGAATGTAACTAGTTTATATATTTAGTATCTGATATTCAGTACTGAATGTACTAGTTTGATATTTAGTGTCTGATATTCAGTACTGAATGTAACTGGTTTAATATTTAGTGTCTGATTATCATCGCTGAATGTAACTGGTTTGATATTTAGTGTCTGATATTCAGTACTGAATGTACTAGTTTGATATTTAGTGTCTGATATTCAGTACTGAATGTAACTGGTTTGATATTTAGTGTCTGATGTTCAGTACTGAATGTACTAGTTTGATATTTAGTGTCTGATATTCAGTACTGAATGTAACTGGTTTGATATTTAGTGTCTGATGTTCAATACTGAATGTACTAGTTTGATATTTAGTGTCTGATATTCAGTACTGAATGTAACTGGTTTGATATTTAGTGTCTGATATTCAGTACTGAATGTACTAGTTTGATATTTAGTGTCTGATATTCAGTACTGAATGTAACTGGTTTGATATTTAGTGCCTGATATTCAGTACTGAATGTACTAGTTTGATATTTAGTGTCTGATATTCAGTACTGAATGCAACTAGTTTGATATTTGGTGTCTGATATTCAGTACTGAATGTACTAGTTTGATATTTAGTGTCTGATATTCAGTACTGAATGTAACTGGTTTGATATTTAGTGTCTGATGTTCAATACTGAATGTACTAGTTTGATATTTAGTGTCTGATATTCAGTACTGAATGTAACTGGTTTGATATTTAGTGTCTGATATTCAGTACTGAATGTAGCTGGTTTGATATTTAGTGTCTGATATTCAGTACTGAATGTAACTGGTTTGATATTTAGTGTCTGATATTCAGTACTGAATGTAACTAGTTTATATATTTAGTGTCTGATATTCAGTACTGAATGTACTAGTTTGATATTTAGTGTCTGATATTCAGTACTGAATGTAACTGGTTTGATATTTAGTGTCTGATTATCATCGCTGAATGTAACTGGTTTGATATTTAGTGTCTGATATTCAGTACTGAATGTACTAGTTTGATATTTAGTGTCTGATATTCAGTACTGAATGTAACTGGTTTGATATTTAGTGCCTGATATTCAGTACTGAATGTAACTGGTTTGATATTTAGTGTCTGATGTTCAATACTGAATGTACTAGTTTGATATTTAGTGTCTGATATTCAGTACTGAATGTAACTGGTTTGATATTTAGTGTCTGATATTCAGTACTGAATGTACTAGTTTGATATTTAGTGTCTGATATTCAGTACTGAATGTAACTGGTTTGATATTTAGTGTCTGATATTCAGTACTGAATGTAACTGGTTTGATATTTAGTGTCTGATATTCAGTACTGAATGTACTAGTTTGATATTTAGTGTCTGATATTCAGTACTGAATGTACTAGTTTGATATTTAGTGTCTGATATTCAGTACTGAATGTAACTGGTTTGATATTTAGTGCCTGATATTCAGTACTGAATGTACTAGTTTGATATTTAGTGTCTGATATTCAGTACTGAATGTAACTAGATTGATATTTAGTGTCTGATATTCAGTACTGAATGTAGCTGGTTTGATATTTAGTGTCTGATATTCAGTACTGAATGTAACTCGTTTGATATTTAGTGTCTGATATTCAGTACTGAATGTAGCTGGTCTGATATTTAGTGTCTGACATTCAGTACTGAATGTAACTGGTTTGATATTTAGTGTCTGATTATTATCACTGAACGTCAACTAGTTTGATATAATGTATTAATTTAACCCACTCTAGCTGCACATAAAACCAGTATATTTTGCATGTGGTAATGTTTGAAAACAAAGACCACACGGGATGCACAGGTAGCAGCCTGTTTACCTTGAAAACTAGCCTGTTCACTTCGTAACCTTGATGAATAAATCAGCTGTATTTGACCAGCGGGTGCGGCATTCTTATGAAAATTTATTTAATAATATAACATAACATAAACGCTGTTTGCCTTGAAATCACCCACCTCAGGTAACAGTAGACTGAGTTTAATCAAACTTCAATTATAAACCTGTTATATTATAGTCTTCTCACCGAAACTTCAAATGGTCCGCATGAATTTACAGTATGACGTATCATACAACTTCCTAGCCTCATAAAATTACTTGTAGTTAAATGACATGGGAGGAGGGAAATATTTGATATCTATGGTGAGAGATATCTAAAGTGAAAGGCAAATTAAATTTCAGAAGGAGTTTACTATTTAAATTTTTAGAGGTCTAAAAGTAAACCCCACACAATTTAAATACTCTAACCCTAACCCATACCCTAACCTAACCATAACCCTAACTCTACCCCAAATTAACTCTAACACTACCTAACCATAATCTAGCCACAACCCTAACCCTACCCTAATCTGTTTCACGAACTATTTTCTGTGTGGGGAAAATTGCAAACTATAACCCAAATTTGTGCAACTTGCACCTCTAAAAGTCAAATGATTTTTACACCGGTGAAATTTTCCATTTCATTATGAATTTTAAAAACTATAAAACGCGAAGATATTCACATAAGGTGCAGCACATATGGGATAAACGTAAAGAAACTAGTATTCAGAAAATCTGTACAAAGAAGTTGAAGTTGTCAGATTAAGTCAACATCATTAAAATTTGTAATTGCGAAGATTTCCATTTAAAGGGAAAGACAACTGGATACCAGGCAGCTGTTTACGTTATAAAATATTTCAATAAAACAGCAATAGCCAAATCATGTTATGCTAAATGAACAACCAACATTAGCCAACTTGGAACAACAATATGCTACGATGTTTCCTTGTAAATTTTCTGCTTAAGTGCATCAGTGAAAGTCCAACTGAGTAAGTTCCTTTTTCCTTGAGCAGAATATATAAATTGTGTATTGTAGCTTGACTAAGATCTAGGTTAAAACTATCTTCATCTGATCACAATCTAGTAACAAGAGTAAACTTTCCTCACATTAGTAATAAGAGCAAACTTTCTTCACATTAGTAACAAGAGTAAACTTTCCTCACATTAGTAACAAGAGTAAACTTTCCTCACATTAGTAATAAGAGCAAACTTTCCTCACATTAGTAACAAGAGTAAACTTTATTCACATTAGTAACAAGAGTAAACTTTCTTCACGTTAGTAACAAGAGTAAACTTTCTTCACGTTAGTAACAAGAGCAAACTTTCTTCACGTTAGTAACAAGAGCAAACTTTCTTAACATTAGTAACAAGAGTAAACTTTCTTCACATTAGTAACAAGAGCAAACTTTCTTCACGTTAGTAACAAGAGCAAACTTTCCTCATATTAGTAACAAGAGTAAACTTTCTTCACGTTAGTAACAAGAGCAAACTTTCCTCATATTAGTAACAAGAGTAAACTTTCTTCACGTTAGTAACAAGAGTAATCTTTCTTCACGTTAGTAACAAGAGTAATCTTTCTTCACGTTAGTAACAAGAGTAATCTTTCTTCACGTTAGTAACAAGAGCAAACTTTCCTCATATTAGTAACAAGAGTAAACTTTCTTCACGTTAGTAACAAGAGTAATCTTTCTTCACGTTAGTAACAAGAGCAAACTTTCCTCATATTAGTAACAAGAGTAAACTTTCTTCACGTTATTAACAAGAGCAAACTTTCCTCATATTAGTAACAAGAGTAAACTTTCTTCACGTTAGTAACAAGAGTAATCTTTCTTCACGTTAGTAACAAGAGCAAACTTTCCTCATATTAGTAACAAGAGTAAACTTTCTTCACGTTAGTAACAAGAGTAATCTTTCTTCACGTTAGTAACAAGAGTAATCTTTCTTCACGTTAGTAACAAGAGTAAACTTTCCTCACATTAGTAACAAGAGTAAACTTTCCTCACATTAGTAACAAGAGTAAATTTCCCTCACATTAGTAACAAGAGCAAATTTTCTTCACGTGAGTAACAAGAGTAAATTTTCTTCACATTAGTAATAAGAGTAAACTTTTCTCACATTAGTAACAAGAGTAAACTTTCCTCACATTAGTAACAATAGTAAACTTTCCTCACATTCTTTCAGTCAGGTTTGATTTTCAAAAACTCAACAATCGTTGAGTTCATTTCGTTATATCACATCTGCAAAAAGTTGAACTTACCTATTTTCAATTTTGTCTCATTTGGCGAAGGACTCGTTTTCCCGGAGTGACACAGGAGAATATTCTGCGGCTTTAGATCTCTGTGCACGATGCCTTTAGATGTAAGAGCCTTCATTGCGGCAGCTAGAAGAAAGAAAAGTTAATAGTACAGAAGAAAAAAGATGTAAGAGATTTCATTGCGGCAGCTAGAAGAAAGAAAATTTAATAGTACAGAAGAAAAAAGATGCAAGAGATTTCATTGCGGCAGCTAGAAGAAAGAAAAGCTAATAGTACAGAAGAAAAAAGATGTAAGAGATTTCATTGGAACAGCTAGAAGAAAGAAAAGCTAATAGTACAGAAGAAAAAAGCTTTCACTGCAGCAGTAGAAGAAAAAGTTAAAAGTACAGAAGAAAAAAGATGTAAGAGCCTTCATTGGAAGTTAGAAGAAAGAAACATTGATAGTACAGAAGAAAAAGATACAAGATGTTTCGTGGCATCAGCTAGAAGAAAGAGCTAGAAGAAGATGTTAATAGTATAGAAGAAAAATAAAGAAACGAAGCAACTTCCAAATGTGTAGAAACCATGAACGATGTTATTGATGAAGGACAGAGATTCCTGTAAGGTTCCTTACGTCAAAAGTTCTTTTTCTGTCATCCAGCTAAGTGAAAGTGTTGTCAAGGAGCACAAGGACGAACTAATATTAGAAACTTAATGAGAAACAAAATGTTGAGAGAGGCAGAGTAAACAGAAAGAAAAGATCGTGTTAAACTCAAATAAAACTTCGTGTTTCTGTGCATGGTGGCACTTTATATGATTTTAAAACAGGCTCAAGTATCTCACCTAGGTAAAAGCAAAACTGTGCAGCGTTAAAGGAAAGATCAAGCCTTTTGGAAAGTTACATTTATTTCAAGATTAGTGAAAAATGTTAGAAGGATTTAGTAATAACAGTGCGATAAGCGCCTCAAGTGATTAGTAAAATCACTGCAAAGTCCCAATCATTTTACGCTTGAATGCACCCATTTTGATTGCCAATTCTGTTGAAGAAACAATCACCCAATCACCAGTTGAAGAAAAGCAGAGCACTGTCAAAATGCGCCAAAAGTACAAGTTTTTACAAAAAATCAGATACCTAATTTTGCATAATTTTTTCGTGAACATTAGGTAAGCCGCAAAAGTTTGAATAGTTTAAACAGCGCGCGCTCATGGAAAGCCACGACGTGCTTACAAAAAGTCACAAAATCCACCAGTTATGTCATAGATTTCAAGTGAATGCCGGCAAACACCGAGTCTGAAAATTTCTATATAATGGTGGCATAAATGAACTTTACGCTTTACAGATAGGATCTCATATATTTTTCTAAGTTTAAGTGATAACAGTAAAATAAACCCAACATGCTAAATGAGTTGTTCGTTCCTTTAGCACACCACAAACAGTTTAAATGATAATAGTAAAACAAACCCAACATACTGAGTGACTTGTTCTTTCCCTTAGCACACCACAAACAGTTTAAGTGATAACAGTAAAACAAACTCATCATGCTAAGTGACTTGTTCTTTCCTTTAGCACAGCACAAACAGTTTAAATGATAATAGTAAAATAAACCCAACATACTGAGTGGCTTGTTCTTTCCCTTAGCACACCACAAACAGTTTAAATGATAATAGTAAAATAAACCCAACATACTGAGTGACTTGTTCTTTCCTTTAGCACACCACAAACAGTTTAAATGATAATAGTAAAATAAACCCAACATACTGAGTGACTTGTTCTTTTCTTTAAGACACCACAAACAGTTTAAACGATAATAGTAAAATAAACCCAACATGCTAAATGAGTTGTCCTTTCCGTTAAGAAACCCACTCATCTATACATCATAATGCCAACATGAAACTTACCTATCTGCTTTAGGAAGAGCATAATGGTGTCCTCACTCAAGGTTCCTTTAGCTATACATAAAATAGAAAAGCTATTAGCTAATGGTATACCTCACAGAAATTGAATACCTAGCATGGAGAGATATCATCAAAGGTATAACGACTAATGAGAAAGGAATCTGATGGCCATTTGCTAACAGTGAATTCAGAAATTTGAAGCCACAAATGACATTAAATACATCAAAATTCACTGAGGCTGGGCAAGCAGCAAATTAGAATTTGTTAAAGTTCTTTGCTAACACTGTCAATTGTGCCAGTGTTTTAGGCATTAGAACTAAGACTGTTGGGTTACATGCTTGCAACGTAACCTTATAAAGAGATTTGTTTCACTGTAAAGCCAGTCTCAATCTCGTTCTCTTTGTTGTTCATTATACAAGTTTTTAGACAGTTTTATTATTGTGCTGTGTGATAACAGAGTAACATGCTGTTCTAAATTTTTATGACTTCTATGCAATGTGAAATCGCATGGAATGGATTCCAAGGTAACGGTAAATGCAAATCTAAATAACACATCCAGTCAGTTGGGTAGAAAGTCTCAACAACCCCAAATGCTTCACTTTCCGGACTAGAGACAGCAAGCCTACTAAATCGAATCCATTTTTAACATACCGTTACTAATCAACAGGTGCACAAATCTTATTTAAGAGGTTTAAAGTATTTATAAATATTAATTTGAATTTATTAAAACCAGTGGATTAAACATATTGCAGTCTCTCTAGAGTGACTGTGTGCTGTTTGTGTTTGGATTCAGTTAAATGCTACACCCAGAAAATCTATACGTTTCAGGCAATACAGCAAGTCTATGAGATCAATATGTACAGTAAGACACTGTAGAACGGAGAGCAGTTACAGGATGCTGAGGAAGCAGGGCGTAAGTAAGGGAAAATGTCTATGTGCTCATGGGAAGGTTCTCAAAGACTCAAATGAATGAGAGAGAGAGAGAGCGAAAGAGAGAGAGAGAGAGAGAGAGAGAGAGAGAGAGAGAGAGAGAGAGAGGGAGAGAAAAGAGAGAGAGAGAGGGAGGGAGGAGGGAGAAAGAGTAAGAGATACAGAAAGAGAGAGATTAGTTAAGTAACATACCGTGTAAGTAATCAGCAAGGTCACCACCATTGCAATACTGTAAAGTATAAATCAAGGTACATTAACAAGCTGCAAAAACTGCTTAAGAAATCCAGTGTCACAGCTCAAGGAAAAACATTCCAATGTAGCAAGCAAAAAACTTGGCAACTAGCCAAAAGCAATTTTTCAAACTACGTACGTTAGTGAGGATCGAGCAGTCTAACCTCAAGGCAAAAATATATTCGTATTTTAACGAAATTAATAAAAAGTCGTTAGAGGTTGCCAGATGATGTTTATCTTAGCTTATAATACAATAATATTATTGTTGCACATAGTTGAACAGAGAACCCTACTCTTCAGCCCTAGACGTAGATCATTTTATGTACTCTGAACCTGGGATATATTAGAATTAATATAGTTTATTTGTCAGAGCACAAGTACAAGAAGCTCACTAACACACCACAAACGATTTCACACGCGATGATTATAAAAGAAATGATTAAACAATGCCTAACATGAACTGCAGCTCGGTCTCGGATAAGTGAAACTCTAAGTGAAAATCTAAACAGACGACTCCTTTATTTTCCTTTACAACAAAAAGAGTTATAATCTTACCTCCATGACTAAATAAACATGGTGTGTCGTTTCCTGGAATAAACGAATGAAAGATATTTAATAATCATGACGTCATCAGGCGATTATGAAGGATATTACGTCATAATTATTTTGCAAAGCAACTTACGTAAACAAACAAGCTCAGTAAGGCCAAAGACTCGTAAAAAAGTCACAAAACAGAAACAACCCTAGCCCTAGCCTTAATTAATTGTGACTATTTTCTTAGCCAAACTTGAGAAATGTTTTCCATGACTGTATTACCGTTCATCAGTAAAACAAAATATCTGGTACCTATTTAATTATGTGATTATTTAATAAATTTCACCTATTTACAAAATGGAAACAAAAAAATAAGTTTCACGGACTTGAATACGTCAACGAATGCAGTGCTAAGAAGGCAGACGCAGTTTAAATGAATAATTGTTTTTCATATGAATAAATGCAAGAATGCGTTAGCAAAAAAGTGAATTTTTGCGGTTTCACAAGAGGTGCAAAACCACTGCACTCACACAGACACATGTAATCAAAAACACAACAAAGGTTTAATTTAGGTCAGTAATTACTTGAGATTGTTTGAGGATTTCATGGCCTGCAACCTTGCGCATAATGCTTGTATAACCTCAATTTGAGAAAGACCTACGATCCAAGTCTATTTACTCTTGTGATATATATTTGATCAACGTTATACAAATGAATACACATTTTAAAACAAAATGAAAATTTAATATCTTAAAGCACAAGAAAATCCTCCACTTGCATTAAAGTTGAAAAATTCGTCTTGAAATTTTATACCACTTTTTCCATGCAGGGATTGCGTCGGCAGTATAAAACTTGTAAATTCAAACTCCCGCGATGACCATTGGGCGCAGCCATTTTAATGGTAGGTTTGAAACAAGTTTAGATAACATTCAGTAAAGTTTGAAATAATCAGAGCATGAGTAGCAGCATAAATGCCACTAACTAAGTAAAATTTTAAATTATTGTATCTTGTCAATAAGATTAAAAATACGTTTTTTGGTTAGTGAATGGCGCACCCTGGAGGGTGAGGGAGGCTTTTATCAATTGGCACCAAAATTTTAAATAATTATTTCTACTCACGAAAGTCTTTCAAGCAGGTAGGCGGAATGCTAAGTGATACAGATTTGCATGGAAAGTTTTTTGGGTCATAATTTAACATTTCCCTTTCTTCCCCTGATTTATGTTTGCGTAGATGACGTCATGTAATGGCGCTGTCAGAACAGTATTGCGGGAGATTTAAAATGAAAACAAACAAAAATTCCTCTCAACGTGAGTGCGATATGTGCATAAAATGACTGTAAAGCAGTATAATTTTTAAGGTGACTTTTCTGAAGTCTACTACGGGTACCCCTTTTCTTGTCCTTGAAATACTTTCAAACAGACCTGCCTGTCATACTTTCCTTAATTTAGGAACAATATCATAAGCGCTGTGCCCCAGGTGCAACTTGCTACTAGTTTTCAAAGAAACGAAGGTCAAAATATGCAGTAAACTGTGTCTACTCATCCTGTCATATGACTCTGAACGTTAGTAAATAAAAACAAATTCGTCAAGGACAGTCCCAGAACCAGCTTAGTTCCTGTTCCTTGTAAATAAAAGTACAAAACGTCGTTTACAGTCAAAGTCATGATTGATATATAGTCCGTGCATACACATGTTTAGAAAACAATGTTTACCGCACTGTACGTTAAAATATTATTAATATTTTTATAATAATTTTATATAGTAACTCACAAGCACATTTTAAAATGTTGAGCTAGTGACAATGATAATTGTGCATAATAAAGTCACAGGAAAAGTCATAGAAAAAAGTCAAAAGAAAAAAGACAATTTTCCTAGAAACAAAAAGTCAAAAATTAATTTATGGTGTCCGGGAAAGAGGCATAACTTTGGCTAGGAAAGAAAGTCGGGTGATCAAACAAAAAAGTTTAAGTCAGTCGCAATTCATTCATGTACCACATAAACAACAGAAAGTATTTCAGATCATAACTGGCAATACATGACTTGTACATACTGACAAAACTACTTATATGTGATGGTATTACACGTACGTGAAAAAAACACGTTTTGTTCAATATCTCAGGGTTATGGTTAGGGTTATTTCTTTTTGCTATGACTTTTATTACCCGTGACTTTATTACCTGGATTCGTGGTGAGTAAAAATGGTTGGCAAGATGATCATCTCGATAACACTACCTTGCTCTATACCACCAAACTGTATACATTATTTAAATAGAAATACATTCATTATTAATTAATGGCTGGATTAAAATATCTTTCGCGATTCGCTACCACGCATGTCAACAAAAGACAAACGTCTAAAATATCATTCTGTAATAGAAATTATCTGATAAACCCCCAAACCTATCACCCCATAATGACCCCAAACTGTCATGTTTGAGCCAACAACTCGAGTTTGAGAACCAAAAATAAACCCTACCAGCCGCCTGATCAAAAGATCCTAAAATAAATTCCTAAAAGCTGCTCTATAATGAAGAGAGATTAGTAAATTAAGACTGCGGGACAGCATGGTTGATTTGAGCAAACACGCCTTGCTGGGTGAGTTTGTTGAAGAAAAACTGACGAGAAAAGTCAATTAGTGAATCCAGAACTTCTCCGTGGATTACTTAAAACAATAACACTGAGTTTAATTAGTTTAACCCTTTCAGTCCCAAATTATTTTTTAATAAGAAAAAAAATGTTGGCTTGGTACTTTTCTTCAGCATGTCCATCTTGTTTACACATAATATTTGTTTTTTTTCTACCTGTGCCCGCGTGCTAAATATAGCATGTATCCCACGGGATACATTGGGATTCAATGGAAGCATAATATGTGCTTCATTTTGCAACTGCTGATAATTTTTTAAAGTATTTAAGACATTTAGTATGCATGCTATGCTGATCTGTACAAAGTTGTCTCTAGAGTACTGTACCTTGAGCAGTTTTTTGTGCTATGTAGATATTCTAGTTTACCATTTTATCACCATTTTTAGTCTATTGTTATTGGCTTAAATCAAAATAACTATTAGCAGATCAAATAACTGACAGTTTTAAAATTTTATTAGTTTTAAAGGCAGAAAATATTCTCGTATCTCACGGGATACAACGGGTATGAAAGGGTTAACTAAGTTACAGTTAAGTTGAAGAAAATTTCAGTTCACACTATCACTATAGTAACTTGCTCTAATATAACATAATCAAATTCATATAAATTAATAGGTGTAATGAATAATTGGCCATTTCAATAAGCCTTTTCACACTTGCTATAGGTCAAAGGTTAAATGTATCACAGCAACGCGTCTTAGCTACATCCGTCACGTGACACGTGTGTAAAGCAAACTCGTCAGCCACATCAGTTGTTTTACGTGGACTTTACTTAATTATGCATTAGCCTGCACGTAGAGTGATTTACTAGCAGGATATTGCTTGGAAACAAAGAAAAATGAACTAGGTAGGGTCCTGCTAGCTGTTAAAACTGTTACTACTACAACAGCATGGACTGCGAGGCGTTGTAACGTGTACACAAATGTGTGGTCTGGTGCAATTAACCTTTGACTTTCTCACGATCATCATCTATCGCTGAAAGTGTGAAGAGACTTATCCTCAAAAGTGAAACGCAAAAACAACGACAATCGGCAATTCGTCATTTCATTTCTTGGTGCTAAAGCCGCCATTACTAATACGATCTTGGGGGACTACTTCAGGGGAAACTACGACTTTGGGAACATTTTTTCAAATAAATTCGGTGACGGTTAATTCACGTGCAAAAAATTTTCCACTATTTGCTGTATAAATGCACTGAGTCATTTTTCATGGCCAATGTACAGTAGAGCTTACACGTGTCTAAGACGACGCGTGACGTCAAACTACACTTATAAGTTAAAGAGGAAGAAAAAGCAATTTTAAAATACGTCCCAAAAAACTTTCCACACAAAGTTATATTATCTAACATTACGCTTACTTGCCTGAAAGAGTTACGTAAATAGAAAAGAAAATTTTTAATAAAATATTCGCGCCATCTGGTGAAATCTCACTGACTCACCTTCCCAGAGTGCACCACTGACTCAACAAAAAGCGTATGTTTAAGTTTATTGACAACATACAGTAATTTGTACTTTAGCTTAGCTAAGGGAAAAGCGAAGAGTGTGCTTAAAATGCTCTGATTATTTTTTCAAAGTTTACACAATGTTATCTAAACGTGTTTCAAACGACCTATCGTCAAAATGGCTGGGCTTAACGGTCATCGCAGGAGCTTAAATTTCCTAGTTTTATACAGCGTTGCTGCTAACACAATCCCCGTATGCAATAACACAGTATATAAGTGATACAAAATTCCAAGACGAACTTTTTTAGCTTTGTGTAAGTAAAAGCTTTACTTTTCCTTGGCGTGCTCAATAGCCCTTTTAATATTAATGTTGACTAAATTGACAATTTTGTTATAGATATAAAATGCACACCACAATACGCAATGGTATTGCCCGCGCATTGAATTATCATGATAATCAGGAAATTAAATTACTCGCAAACCGTCAGACATGTTGTTTGTTTAACATTGATCAGGACCAACTTCCAACGCCCTTCTATAAGTTAACATCATAGTTCTTATCATGATACACTCTATATTTGCATAGGTTATATTATGATACGTACACGTGTATACATATAACATCGTACTATATGAACTGAACTATATCAGCACATCTGTGTTAGTTAAATCGTTAAGTTTTATCAGGCTATACACCCCTGAGGTAAACCCTCCCCCTTTCGCTTCATGACATAACGTTCTGTAGTGAGGTATTGGACTTCAGTGTATCCAGTAAAAATTACATACATCTATCTATCTATCTATCTATATATATATATAAACTTTATTTATTTTAAGTGGATTGACATGATCGGAGTTTTTCCACTGTGCAACAAATAGTTGAGAACAGTTATATACAATCGCTCTGAGAGTTGTATAAATAAATAAATAAATAAATAAATAAATATATATAATATAGCACAGAAGCAATACCAGAAACAATTATCAATGCACATCATCCAATTATGAGTTATGGCTGAGTTCGATATACAATTACACGTACAATCAATTAGTACAACGTTTAGTAGACTTTCTGTAGTTCTGCAACAATATGACGAGAATGCTACTGAATGGATGACCTTATCTAAGTTTATGAAAAATGTCGTTGTAAATAATAGCAGATCTTGGGTTGGCGCGTAATTCTTGAGTTAAATAGCACAGCTGATCCAATAAGTGTTCTGTGTATGTCCTAGTCAAAAAATAATGGCGGCGGTTCTCAGTCGAACTGATGAAGTAAAAATTATCGCTACGTCATTATCAATCGAACATCATTCATTAGCTATGCGCAACGCGATATCCTTGTAAATCAAATTTCATCGGAACGCCAAACGTGTTCGGAGAGCTTTCTGTATGTGCACTTCTCGTATGCACGTTAGTTTTACATTACATTACGGTATTCAGCAAGGGAAGGTAAAGAGCCCGCAGCTATTGGAATGACCCAGAAAAACCACAACATAAACTCTACACGACCCCATGCGGATACTTCGCTCGGCTCGTGCATGTACGTGTGCTAACAGCTGATGCATTTAGCTTTTATGCATGTGCCTGAGAAGCTGGTTGTATTTATAGTATGCATTCCAATGTACTGTTTTGTACCAAGTTTGTAGCGGTTACTAAAGCCCCAAATGCCAGTGAGAGGAAAAGAGGGACAAATAAGAGGAAGAGAGAGAGGGCGAGGAGAAAGAGAGATAGAGAGAGGGGGAGAAAGAGAGAGAAAGAGCAAGGGAAGAGGAGAGAAAGAGAGGGAGGAAGGGAAGGAAAGAGGGGAAGGAAGTGAGAGGGTGAAAAAGATAGAGAGAGAGAGAGAGAGAGAGAGAGAGAGAGAGAGAGAGAGAGAGAGAAAGGGAGAAAGAGAAGCTAGAGAGAGAGAGAGATAGAGAGAGGGGGAGAAAGAGAGAAAGAGCAAGGGAAGAGGAGAGAAAGAGAGGGAGGGAAAGAAGAAAATCGAGGGAAGGGAAGAGAGAGAGAGATGGCGAGAGGGTGAGAGTGCGAAGAGGGAGAGAGGGGGACAAAGCGAGAAAGAAAAAATCGATGGAAGGGAAGAGAGAGATGGTGAGGGGTGAGAGTGCGAAGAAGGAGAGGGACAGAGAAGAAGGGGGACAAAGCTAGACAGGGGGAGAGACGAGAGAGAGAGAGAGAGAGAGAGAGAGTTAAACAGAAAAGGGGGAAGGAGGCAGAGAGAGAAGAGCAGGGCACAAGTGCAGTCTAGTCGTATTTCTATTTCTTTTTTTGCTAAAATTTATTAAAATTACATAATACGAACGGTATTGAATATTATGATAACTATATAATGTTAGCTCTATCGCTAATTATCATTTAACTATATAAACTTTCGTAGTCAATTTCAAACAGTAAACTCAAGAAAAAATCTCGGTTTATTTAACAAGATGGCCAGTAATGTAGTGTAACTGTATGTGCTTACAAGTGATGTTGTATAACTGTATGTGCTTACTGTACAAACAGCTGCTACAATGCACACCGTTCAGCTGAAATATATAACGCGAACCCACCCAGGCATATTATACAGTTTTTTAGGCATTAATAGAGTGGGTCAAGGTTTCAGAAAGTCAAATTGTACCTGAACACGTGTGCAAGCAAAGCAAATTACTTTTTAACCCTACTTACTGTCACAATCCACAGGTACAGTTATGCTGATCAAGAACGTTAAATTTTATTAATCTAACTTAAAGCCTCGAGATTTCCCCTTTACTTTCTCTTGTGATTATGCTAAGTCAGCTTCACACAAAACAAAATGAATGTAGAATCGATCCACATGGGATAATTAAAACAAAACCGGACCCAATCTTAAGCTGTAGATCAAAACATTCTACTCTTTAAAATATTGAAAGGAAACCATGCATTTCACCATTCGCTAGTTAGACGGGCACTAGCGCCTGCATTTCGGAAAGCGTTGCACAAAAACAGATGCTGTACCTCTCAGTTCAGATGTGTTAGTTTGTGACGAACTACACACGTATGGCAGCTCGTGCGCGAGCACAGCGGTAAATTTGAAATTTGAATTTTTATCTTAAAACTTGCCTAGTTTTAGTACAACACACTGAATCTCTTACGGTAGCACTGTACTTCAATTTTCACTTTCGCAAACACGCGCAACACGCTCGTGGAATATTTTTGCTCTTGAAAATTATGTTAGTTTGTGACATCATCAATAGTTGGGCTCGCTTGCCGTTAATTAAGATTTTAATCTATTATTTAATCATCAGAAACGCTTATATGAAAAAGCATCCTGTCTTCCTTTAAGAGGCAAATAGAAAAGAGCTAAATTTATTTTTATAATTCTTTTGACTCTTTTTAGACAACAGATTACACAATGCCACAGGGGCATATTATGCCTCATATATATTTAAATGATTAGCGAAATCTACGAAATGCATAAACTTTATCATTCCTACGTCCAAGATTTTTATTCAAAATAGTTTTTACGTTGCTCATTAGACAAAAAGTAATATGCAAGAAATTCTAGGCTAAACAAGGTCATCATGCTTCGCACAGTTGTTTGTGGGAACAAGGATGGGTTTTGATTTTGTAGATTAACATCACAGATTAACAGTTGCGAGATAATTATTTTTACCATAGCTTCTTTCGTAAGCTGTCAGGTCATCCATCATTTCCGTAATTAAGCATTCATCAGCTAAGATTACCACAGCTGTGCCTGTACATACATGCATGCATTCAGAATCTATAGAGGCCTAACTTATTAGCTGTCTGTCTAACAAAGAAAACCGATAACGCTAAACGAAATTTTACACCACCTGTTCAGTTGGTAACCACAACGGGTCATGTATCTGTGGACTAGGACTGCTGACACTTCACAAACTGACGTAAGGCGTTCTCTCCTATTCATTACGATTTCATTATCATCATCATCATTATCATCACCGAGTCAGATGTCAAAGATTCAGTTGCTAAGCAAAACGTGACGGGAGAAATGGGCAGATGGATGGTAATTCTATGACAAGTTTTTAGAATATACAATAAGGAAAAGGTGTAAATAAATGGCAACTGGTACTGGTAGAGTCAGAGGAAAAAAATCAAAAAGTCACAAGTTTGGTTATTGAAAAGGTCACAATTAATTTTGGCTATGGTTAGGGTTAATTTTTTTCCTGTGCCTTTTCTGCCTGTGACTTTTTTGCCTGTGACTTTTTTACCTGTGACTTTTTCATCGTGACTTTTTTATCTGTGACTTTTTTACCGGTGACCTTTTCATCAGTGACTTTTTTATCGATGGCTTTTTTACCTATGACTTTTTGCCTGTGACTTTTTTACCTATGACTTTTTGCCTGTGACTTTTTTACCTGCGACTTTTTTGCATGGATATCTTATAAATAAACACTGTACGTCTATTCAATAGGAACGTCCATAATCATCTTTACGTCCATAAAATTTGACGACAGCTATTAGACATCTATTACACCTTAGAAATACAACACTTTTAAAGACAGATTAAGGTATTGAAAAAATATAAAACTGCAACTTCCTGTTGGAAAAGATAAGAAAACATATTGTCAGAACTTTGCTATCTAGAATTCTGATTGGACGACGGAGTGAAAGAACAGCATCTTCTCAGCTTGCACAAATATAAAGGTAGCCATGTTAAGTAGCTCCAAAATTGAGCAGTGTCAAACCTGATTAGTAAATGAATGGGTGACTGTTGTTTCTGGGCAATTTTATAACTTACATAGCTGTATTTTTTATGAACGCACATAGAAATCGAGGAGGGCAGAGCTGATGTTACAGTGGGCCACAAAAAAATTGTTTCTGTCTTACTTCATCAGCTCAAAAAGATGTCAGTAGGGAGGGAGGAAAATTTTTGTTAGAGCTTTTATGTTTCAAATTAAAAAAACACGCTTTTATATGACTGCGTCAAGGAAGTATATGAACGTACAAAAAAATGATAGAATTCCCGGCTGGGTGTGTGATAAAAAATATTACCCGAGGTGATTAGAGGGAAAGAGAAGTATTTTTATTGCCAGCCGAAACTAATGTAAATTTTGCTTACCTTGCAATCTAAAAGTGCAACCACATTTTCATGATTTAACTGAGTCAATTCCTGTAAAAAAAAAAAACAATGACAAGATTTTTTTCCTTCAAATAGTACAGTAGTTTAAGTACAAAAAGCACTGTTATTTCGTAACTCCTTTCCAAGAAAAGTTCAGTACCTTCTGTACCATTTTATAATAAATTAGGCATTATATGATTACGTATATAAATCATGAAACAGGTTAGGGCTTTAGCAGCACTGTTACACAACGTACTACAACTGTAAGTGTGATGTCACATTTCCATTACCTTGAGAATCTTGATCTCCTTCCCTAGTAGATTTTGCGACTTTGACAGATTTTTCTTCGTAATACTCTTGATGGCGACAGGGCGACTGTGGTTCTAAAAATAAGAAAATTATGGACTAAGATAAATATTGCAACTTAAACTGCAATACAGCTGCTGCTAGAACACTATGTAGCCATCAAACTTGATAAAACTAGTCACATCGGCTTATTAAGAATGGGACTGGAATGGATCCGGGTACTGCTATAACCTATACACTTAGTCACTTACACATCCAGATGGACCATTTGCATGTAAATTGCCAACCAGCTGATTTTAGGCAACAGACTGTAAAAGTACACTCATATCTCGGTTTGCCGTACTTCGCTTTTACGGATATCGGAAGAAACAGCCAAAATCTGGAAAATTAAAAATCCCACATACTACAGACCGTATGCAGAATGTATGCAGAAGTACTACACAGTCTGTTCGTGAGCTGACCGCTAATTATCCTGCCGTTACTTTGTTTACATCATTATGCTGAGTTATTTGAGTCAATTGACGGTAGTTTTTACATACTTTTGGATAGGAGTGGCCCACACTACATGTTTTTGAGACAATTTGGCGATTCATTCTACATTTGCTGTGTGTCTAATACACGGCGCCTACTGTATTAGCTTAGAATCGGTAAACACAGACAATCAGCAAATTCGGACCAGCATCTCCACGCTTTTGTGCGGCAAACCGAGATATGATTGTATATGCCTATAGATTATTATATTTATGCTGTAATATAATTTGAAGAACATTTCCTAAATATTCAACTTTTCCACCTTTCTCAATAAATCTATACGCCACAAAAACCAACTGCAGCAAAGCTCTTTAATTCACAAACTACTTCCAAGCATTTGTGTTTCCAAAACTAAAACAGGAAACGGCATAAGCAATACATATCCAATCCATATTAAATCTGTCACATTCAACACAAAACAATTCAATTAATGGCTTCAGCAGATTTGTGGTCTGAAAAAATAAATGTTGCTTTCATTAGAGGTTATCTACAGTATAAATTTAGAAATTTTAAATATTACCTTTCTGTATCTGCCTTTGAACACAACAGCAAACGCCCCATGACCAATGAGGTCCTTCTTGCTGTATTCGTATTCTCCCACTACCTCCATATTAGATGTATCTAGTTAATATTGTTTATGTACAACGCTGTAGGAAAATTGTACTTATGTAGTGCCATGTTGTTCGGTCACTACAAGTACAATAAAGAGGCCTAAATCATCCGAAGAACCACATTGTAACTCGTTTTCAACCTAAAACAATTAAATGTCATTTAATTATAATTAGTAATAGTAATTTTTCAACTTGGCACAATTGTACGTCCAAATGTTCTTCAACTAAAGAGTAGATAATATATCTATCTAATCCACAAAACTACCAATCTACAATTGCCGCATTTAACAAACATTGGTCCCCTATAACACCTTAAAAATCAAAATACGAAGCAAAATCATCAATAAATCTTGATAATACCATTGTTACACCCATACTGACTGATTTTGAGTATCATAATCTGACCACGAACTAGGATACTTCACTTAAAAACAAAGTTCGCGTATCTAAATATAACGAACGAAGTTAAACTCACCAATTACAAGAGCTAATCCATAAAAAGAAAACGGCTTGCAAAACAATGAAATATCACGACAGTTCTTTCACTATGATGATGAAATCCAGTTGGATTACTACACAACACTACAGCAGAATGCAGACTTTGTGATTTTTCGTTGTAAACCGAATCACACCAAAAAAGAAACAGCGAACATAGCGGCGGATCAATATTCTGTGTTAAATGTGTAAATTTTGTATGCGTCTAAACTGAAAATTCTAAAAACGTTTACAGATTTTTGTTGCGTTAATTCGTCACAAATTTCTGTAAAACAGCCGATCTTTTATAAAAAATTTATAGTTTTTTTTTCAGAACTATTTCTAAATGAACTGATACGGTAAATGAATCAGCTGTTTACCGAACTATTTTAATCCGCCCGATGTGACCCGGATCAATAGCCTTGTGGCTCTACCTTTCGGAGGAATTCACATCTTCACTTAGTACATGATTGCAAAAATCAGAAAATAACAGAAAACATAACTTTGATAAATACAAATAAATGATTATCTTTAATTGCTTTAGTAATTAATCGATTTATTATGATTCATTAATAATAATAATTTAATATTGATGAACCATTATAATGATTAAGTTTGCATGTTGACTAGCCGACTAACAGTAGACTAAATGCTTGACATACTGATGAACCTATAGACTGATTATTAGATTATTGGGTTCATTTATTTTTTCCTATATAGTGGCCGTATACGGAAAATATAGATACCTGTTAAAACGTCTCTGAACTAGCCAACTCAAACGTACGTCAATCTGGTAAGGCCAGCCTTGGCCTGGAGTCCCTTGCTTTAGCTTTATCTACTATTATAATATGTATAATAATAATAATAATGATGATGATGATGATGATGATTATGATAGCAAGAACAACAATGTATTTATTTATAAAGCGCTCTTTCAATAAAAAAGATTCAATAAAATACTAAAAAATTATAATACAATTAGACGTATCTATAAATCAATAAAATCTGCAAAGAATTCACCACTTATAGATTAAAATACTGCTTAAAAAGATAAGAATGATTTTAAAAGAATTTAAATTTGAACATTCTGTAATTTCATTTGGTAGCTCCTTCCAAAACCAAATTCCTT
>JAQGDQ010001400.1:30000-42682 GCA_030141605.1 Tubiluchus corallicola
CTGTGTCTGTGTCTGTGTCTGTGTTTGTGTCTATGTCAGTGTCTGTGTCTGTGTCTGTGTCTATGTCAGTGACAGTGACAGTGTCTACGTCTACGTTAGTGTCAGTGTCTGTGCCTAGGTATGTCATTTACATGGCCAAGCATTGATCAAACGGTTGTAAAATGGTTATCAATCCACATCTTTGTTTGTTTTTGTGTGAGTGTATTTGTTGTATCGTATAAGAGTGCGAATAAATGGAAAAAATATCCATCATAGTGTACTTCCGGGCTATTATAACAAAGCACCAATAGAAATATAATATCTATCAACCACCATTGCATTACCTCAATCTTAAACTGATACCAAGCTTCAATGCTAATACTCATTGGATCGTAACCATAATAACCAGCAATGCACGGGACGCTCTCAGTAACACTTTCAATGTAGAAGTTCAGGTTGATACCAATGTCGATACCTCCGTGCACCAGTTTCTGAAAAAAATATTTAAAGATACCTAAAAAAGTAACTTTGTTTAATATTCATTGCTGACCTTTATATTGCTAAACTTTTTCTAGAAGAAAGATTTCCCAGATCGAGAGCTTTTGTTGGTGGTTGTACTTGTTTTTGGCTAAAATTGGCTTCATTTAACACTTACTATAAGATCAGCTTGACCTGAAGCGGCAATACGTAGAATTGCCTTTGGCTGAATTTCAAAGGTGACATTGGAGTCTCCAGTACAGATAAAGTTGACCTGAAATTGCGGTTTGATTTGTGCTCCAATGTCAATACTTGCCACCCAGATGTCAATCTTCCATATTGGAATGTGGAAGTTACGTTCGTAAACCCAGTTGGCGATGCTGCAGCTTGCGTTGTTGTTGTCTAACAAAGTCTTGCCAGCTATTACCATGTACTGTTTTTGTGTTACTGACTCGTTGGCAGTAGCTCTAATTCGATATCCAAGCACTGTGCCCACGTCAAAATCTTTGCTAAAGAGTTTACCTTTGCCAACCATTTTCGTGTACAACTTGTACCCACCAGAGCTTGATGTTCCAGCAAATATACCACCGTAGATTTTCATATGGGCTTTGGAGACTCCAATGTGTTTGTAAGCTAAGCAATGTCGCCTTCGGGTGTAATTGTTCGTGTCTTGACTGAATGTAGATTCAGATTCTAATTCAATGTAATGAGCAGAGGGACCCCAGGATGAACACGTGGAATGTGTCCATTCCCTTTTTTGACGTTTGTGTTTAGTGACATTTTCCTTCTCATAAGCATCATTTTTAATGTCTTCAGTACCGTCCTCATCTTCAAAATATTCTTCTGCCTCAAAGTCCTCGAGGAACTTGCTTACAACGTCATCAGCAACTTCACTGTCCTTTAGAGTCATGTATCTGTACATGTCCTCGAGCACACAAACATAGTCATCTGTCATGTTTTGCATTTGTGCTGCTATAAACTCGTCAAGGTCGTTAAAACCTATAAGTGGCCATTTGGCATCCATGTCTTTTGATTGGATATCTTCCTTTATTCGGTAGATCATATCAATGAGCGTGGTGACTACAGCAGAACTTGTGTCACAGTCATAGTTGCCTTCCAATAAGTCGAGGTACCAATCTTGGACAATTGGCAATGTGGACACATCACGAAGGGCATACACTGCAGCTTGAGTGATGGATTCCTGCTCAGGACAGATATCTCCAACTGAAATAACATTGACCAGCAAGTCTTCGTATTTAAACAATGTGTCTCCTAGGTTACCAATGGAAAGCACAATGTTCAGAATGTATTCCACTGCTTCTTCAGAACAGTTTAGATCGTCAAAGATCCTACTTGCTGAAATTAGCTGATCTCCAAAGAAACTGAAATAAAAAATGGTTTTATTAAAGGTCCACTGACATCCTGGTAGACACTTGCTGTCACTACTGACTAGCTTGATACAAAAAGCTAGTTTATCTTTTATAAACTTGCGCGTTTCGGTTTGGTTAGCATTGAAACACTTCAAGTTTAGCGCCGCACAAACATCTTGCGAAAAACGAAAAATCTGGGAAGAAAGCGGAAGTGACGTCCCGTAAGGAACGACACTGCGCATGCGTGACTCTTGCTGTATTTACATGTGGCCAAAATCAAGCGATGCGCAGGTAATAAAGGGACTGGGGTACTCGCATTTGGGTATTTTAGTGTTAAGCTTAATTTCCTGTATTCTGATCATTTCTTCTTTATAAATGTCTTTATAAAAATATAATTTATTTGTCTGTTAAAACTCTTAAAGTGAAAGAAATATATGACATGTATTGTCTTCATTTCATGTATCAGTATCATAATTCACTACTTCCACCAGCTTTTCAGTCATACTTTAGTCCAGTTTCAAATCAACATGATCATTATACAAGATATTCAGTCGAAAACTATGTACTTCCAAAAACAAATATAATGAAACAGTCATCAAAATATAATGCTATTAAAATATGTTCATCAATTCCGCGTGAAATGAAAACTCTTAATCTTTATCAGCTTAAAAAAGCATCAAAGAATTACCTACTGCAACGGTATAATTATAATATATAACTCACAATTTTACTCATCCTGATCTTAAATTACTAACAAAATTTATTTTGTTCTAATGTTTGCTATAACTGATGAAAATTAATGTTAATTGTCAATTGTTTCATTTATCTGGAGGAAGACTCGAAAGCTAAATGCTCCTTCCTCCTCCTCACAGTAACTCGCATAGTTTTTTTTTCAATGTTATGTCAATTTATACGTATGTTTGAGTTGCTGTGCAATAAATTCATAATTCATAATTGAAAAAATGTCTCACTGCCAAATTACCTTTCACCCGACGTGCCGTTCAGACAATGCTTCTGACAAAGAAAGATCGTCTCTACGTTTTCAGCATTAAATATTCAAAAATAACAATGGCTTCTTACGTACGATCGACGGGAAAAGAACTAGACAGTAAGGCAGTAAAAACTGATTTTGTCCTCTGGGCTTTAAGGACGTTTTGAGCCTGTGCAGACCGGGTATAGATTGATTAAGAACACTTTTGCTAAAAAAAAAAGGTTGGTAACATAACAGTATTCACATGATCAGAACTGGATGGAAACAATGCTAAAAAGTGGATATTACCTTGCAACAGAATGTTTGGCAGTATCACGGATGGTACTTCTACTTGCAATGGTGGCGAGATTTAGCATTAGTTGTGGTTTCAAAGTTTCCGATGGGATCTGCAGCAACCTCTTAAGGAAGAATGCTACATTATCTGATGGTTTTTCCAAGCCTCCAAGTAAATTCAACAGTTGGACTCGCTGATCTTCTGTAAATCTGCTAACAATGGGGTCAATTGCTTCCATGAAGAGTCTTTCTGCTGGGCGACCACCTCCAAAAGAGAGCAAAGTGTAAAGTTGCTGACACAAGTCCCATGATTTACTGCATTCATCTGCACTGAACTGCAAAATATTAACAAGAATCATGATTACTGTGGTGGACATTTATTCTCTTTTAAAGGAGGACAGGATGATTTTTCATTTACTTTCCAGTTCGATGAAAAGTATATATTTTTAACAAAATTGATACTGCAAAAGCGTTTCTGATAATCAAGTAATATGTTAAAAACTTAGTTAACGACGGGCAAGTTCAAGTATTGATACAATTTTCAACAGCAAAAATATTCCACGAGCGTGTTGCACGTGTTTGCCAAAAGCGAAAGTTGAAATACAAGTGCTAGTATCATATATCTCTTGGTCACTACAGAATTCCTGTAGCCTCTCAAGACTTGATCTTCTCCCTTCTCTGACTGACGAACTCACTCACGTTCGATTCACATCCGACTAGCAACGTGTTCCGCAAACGACTAGCCACGTGTTCTTCCAAAACACCATCTTATATACTCTAATAGAGTTTCGTAACATTGCGCGCTAACGCCGCAACGCGTCGCAATAGTTAAAAGGTTACGTTCTTGGCTTTCTGGTTTATGACCATCCAGATGGCAGGTAACGTAGCTTCTTACATGAGAAAAACACCGCTACTCGCCTTGTCCTTCACTTCATCAACCCGAGAGGTTGTTCCTTGCGTCGCTTGGGTTATAAAACTCTCGTTCAAGAAAAGAACCACTTTCTGCTTCTTCTCAATTATAGTTCGGCAACTCCGCATAATATTACATGAGGCTTATTATCTAACCACGCAATGTTATAAAAATAAGCTTCGCTTCCTCTAAACTAAACACCTGTGACAAACTTTTACTCTCTAAATGAACACCTGTTCTATTACTTGTAAACACAACTCTGTGACGATAATTTCTTGCCTTGCATTAAATATATGCTTTATCAGCTAAGTGAGTTCCCATATTCTTTTAATAAATTTATCTAATCCAATTAGGAGGTCTCTTTATCAACATAATCTAATGAAGTTGATAACTCCATTAATTAATCACTTAATTCATGATTCCGAAATTTATTCATAACACTAGTGTTTAAATTGAGTCCTATACGCAAAAACTCGGCGAATTTATGTTTAAAAATTTTGAATCCACGTTTATTTTGTCGCTGTGCGATTCGCGTCAAATGTGTGTTACGTCACAAACGAACTGAGTAATAAACACCTGTTTTTAATCCAATGCGTTTGCGAAGCGCTGGCGCTCTGTCCATCTAACGGACTCAGTAATTTTTCGAGCGAGAGCGCGAAATTAAACTTCCGTGGTACAATTCGTTCACGTATGTCACTCTTGAATTGTAGTTTAAATTTGAGTCCTGTACTTCTTTAATTCAAGATCTGGAACATCTCTTCTGAGACGTTTCGTAAATAATCGTATGTCAGGGGCTTTGCTTGCTCTTAAATATTAGTTTACGTTAAAGGAATCATCAATGAAATAAAAACGTTATAATGAACTTACGTTTCTAACAAACTGGACGACACTCTTCACCAGAGATGAAGGATTTTCGTGAAGTCCAAGGTCACTCTCCAGACGCAATGAATCCTTCAACAGTTGTACTACAAAGAAATCAGAAGAGTTTTCACCATTCATTGCAAAATGTGCATATTATTTACCACCAGGCCAGACACGATTTATTTACAAATCTCTGCACTCTTTTGTCAGTTTTTAACATCAATGTTTACAGTCTTGCATCAAATGAACTTGTACGTTTGTTCCTGCATGGGAACCAAACCCTAGATAATTCTGTGAACACTCAAATTTTTGTTTTAGTGCAGTCTTTTATTTCAAATACTAAACGCTTCAAATAGTATTAACTATGTTACTGTTCTTACATAGTAATGTTCATATTTATTGCAACATTTTTTATACATTTTGGTCACCATTGTTCTGCATTTTTTCGTACATTGTGGTCACCATTGTTCTGCATTTTTTCGTACATTGTGGTCACCATTGTTCTGCACCTGTCTCTAGCGTGTCGCTTTCACTAAGGGAGAACATACATCAGTTGTAAAACCGTCTGTTTCAAACCTAATCTGATGTTTATCAATAAAATTGTGTTTGAACTATATGTGTGCTTGTCAACGCAACAACATGTAAAAAAGCAAGTTTTATGTTTATGTAAAAGAAGGGAAAGAATTTTCTTACTGGTATCAACATTTCTCGTCTGCAGAAATATCTTCATGATTTCGAAGACATCGCCAGTTTTTTCTTTAAGATATTTCAATCTTTTCTTCTTGGTCGAGTCCTTGTAGTGTTTTGCTTCAATTCCGCCAGCATTATACTCCATGTCTTTTAATTCATAGATTTTGTGGGATTCTGCTGACCTAAAATTGTAGCCTTAGATTCGAAAACAAGTTAAATTTTAAAGAAGTAAAGTGTTAATGAAGAATTTCAGAGTAAAAATACCATCTCGAGGTGTAAATTTAGCATAGCGAGGGTTCTTCGGCAGTTTTCATGTTAAAACTTGTAAACGCTTGCTACACGAGGTGGAGTGTACAGCAATTGTAGCCTGCCTGCTTCCCACCTTGAGGTCGCAGGTTCAACTACCGACCGAGTCATACCAAACACTAAAATGGTACTTCTTCGACCAAACAAGCGGGTTTATTGAAGTAACGTGCGGGTAATAATTATCACCTTGGAAATAAGTATTGAATCAGTTAAGGTGTTATACCTGGACTGTGTCCTAAAATATTATTATTATTATTATTATTATTATTATTATTATTATTATTATTATTATTATTATTATTATTATTATTATTATTATTATTATTATTATTATTACTATTAATATCACAATTAGTATCACTATCACTACCACTACCACTACCTCTATCACTATTACTATCACTATCACTATCACCACCATTATCACTGTTACTATCACTATCACCATCACCATCACTACCACTATCACTATCACTATCACTATCACTATAACTATCACTACCACTATCACTATCACTATCACCACCATTATCACTGTTACTGTCACTATCACCATCACCATCACTACCTCTATCACTATCACTATCACTACCACTACCACTACCACTACCACTACCACTACCACTACCACTACCACTATCACTATCACTATCACTATCACTATCACTATCACTATCACTATCACTATCACTACCACTATCACTATCACTATCACTATCACTACCACTACCACTACCACTACCACTACCACTACCACTACCACTATCACTATCACCATCACTATCACTATCACTATCACTACCACTATCACTATCACTATCACTACCTCTATCACTGTCACTATCACTATCACCATCACCATCACCATCACTACCTCTATCACTATCACTATCACTACCAATATCACTATCACTATCACTATCACTATCACCATCACCATCACAATCACTACCTTTATCACTATCACTATCAACATCACCATCACCATCACTATCACTATCACTACCAGTACCACTATCACTGTCATTATTATTATGCGGGACAGGAGCATTGATTGCAAACTCATTGAATTTCAAGACAATAACTAAATTCAAATTCAAAAAATGAGCTGCTTCAACTTCCAGTTTGTTTTCAGTTCAAACTTAACGCAATAAAATCATTTTCTAGGTGAAAATTTAGGCAGTAAGAAGCATTTCAAGGTAAAAACAAAACAAATACCAACTCACAACGAATCGTGACAGTTTTGCATGTTAAAATTTAAGACAGTTTTGGTATCAACTGTTTCAAACGACACCAACCTTTTCCTGCGTCTTTGGAGGCTAAGAACGAACGATGACGTAGCACGAAGGTCATCACCAATGTCTAGATCATCTTCCTCCAAAAGATTGCGATTGTCGTCATTGCCAGGAATTCCTCTCTTTCGTTTCTTGGCAGCGACGTTGTCATCATCGAGAAAGACTATGCTTACAGTACCAGCTGGATCATAATAATTGTAATGAGGTTATGATGGAGTTGTAATGAAAATATCTATTCTCTTTTGTACAATTTGGCAAATTGGCAACCTGCTGTTGTAATTCTTCACTCTAAATCTTACATATACTACACATTTTAACAACGGTATCAGATTTGAGTTTCAAAGGGACTCAAAGGCTGTTACTGAGGGAACTTTTGTCTTAATTTATTTAATTTGTTTAGTTAGAAATTGTAACTGTGAAGAATTTTATCGTAAAAATTTATTTAATGTTCATAATGTAAAGGTTTATTTAATGTACATAATGTAAAGGTTTATTTAGTGTACATAATGTAAAGGTTTATTTAATGTACGTAATGTAAAGATTTATTTAATGTACATAATGTAAAGATTTATTTAATGTACATAATGTAAAGATTTATTTAATGTACATAATGTAAAGATTTATTTAATGTACATAATGTAAAGATTTATTTAATGTACATAACGTAAAGATTTATTTAATGTACATAACGTAAAGATTTATTTAATGTACATAATGTAAAGATTTATTTAATGTACATAATGTAAAGATTTATTTAATGTACATAACGTAAAGATTTATTTAATGTACATAATGTAAAGATTTATTTAAAGTACGTAATGTAAAGGTTTATTTAATGTACATAATGTAAAGGTTTATTTAGTGTACATAATGTAAAGGTTTATTTAATGTACATAATGTAAAGATTTATTCAATGTACATCATGTAAAGGTTTATTTAATGTACATAATGTAAAGGTTTATTTAATGTACATCATGTAAAGGTTTATTTAATGTACATAATGTAAAGGTTTATTTAATGTGCATCATGTAAAGGTTTATTTAATGTACATAATGTAAAGGTTTATTTAATGTGCATCATGTAAAGGTTTATTTAATGTGCATAATGTAAAGGTTTATTTAATGTGCATCATGTAAAGGTTTATTTAATGTACATAATGTAAAGGTTTATTTAATGTGCATCATGTAAAGGTTTATTTAATGTACATAATGTAAAGGTTTATTTAATGTACATCATGTAAAGGTTTATTTAATGTACATAATGTAAAGGTTTATTTAATGTGCATCATGTAAAGGTTTATTTAATGTGCATAATGTAAAGATTTATTTAATGTACGTAATGTAAAGGTTTATTTAATGTACATAATGTAAAGGTTTATTTAATGTGCATAATGTAAAAGTTTATTTAACATTTTTGTACTCATGTGCCCTGCAAATAGAGGGCTTATTGTATCATTTTCAATAACAAATTTTAATAATTAATCAATTATTTTATTTATTTTCAGTCAAGTTTGGTGCCATGGTTGGTGCCCAGAAAATTTTTGAACTGTTAGAACGCCGGAGAAACATTTTCGAAGAGAAAATATGGAGTTGTACAGTATGTTCGCATAAAGCAAAAAAAAATAATGCGAGGCCCCGGGGAAGTATCCCCACTCCCCCCCCCTTGAAATAGGCCCTGTGCATTCTATATAATTATGTGAACTCGGCTTTATTTTTGTCTGCGTCAAATGTTCTTAAAAATTAATTCCTTTACGAATGCACTACTATCATTGTCACCTGAATAATGACTCTTTTCACAGTTGTGCGCACGCGCAGTTGCTCTAGGTCATAGGCCAAGTGCACCAAAGCAACGCGTCTTAACTACTACAGTCACATGACATATGGGTAAGGCAAAGCCGTCTACCGCGACAGTTCAGTAACTTCAGTTGTTTTACATGGAATTTACTTAATTATGCATTAGCCTCTTCGTAGATTGATTTATTAAAAAATAAATGAACAAGGTAAAGTTGTAATTAGCTGTTAAAACTGTTACTACTACAATAGAACGGGCTGCGAGGCGTTGTCAAGTGTACACAAATGTGTTGTCTGATACACTTAACCTTTGACCTTTTCACAGTTCATCGTCAATGGCTGGAACTATGAAAAGGCTTATTCCATCATCAGGGCAGCTATTTAGTTACAATAACCTCAACAAGACATTAAAAACGGCATTAAAAAATAGGTGTCTGGACTTGGAATGTAATTAGAAAATAATTGCAAGTTTTGATAGTTGCAGCCATCATTGGGTATATGGGGTCAGATTAAAGTCAATGTAGAACCCTGCAAAGCGCAATGTTAAAAATATTTATTCTGATGCTCATAATTTTTACTATATCCTAAATTAGTCTTTAGTCCTATATCTTACATTAGTCAATCTCCTGTCCATTTTTAGTCCACGTTTACCTACCTGAACTGATGAGGATGCCGTCATTATTGAACGTTGCATTTTCACTGCCGCTCAGATCCACGTTTCCGGTTCCTGCGATTCTCAGAACATCCCCAGTATTGTAAGATTTGGAGACGGTAGATCCCCGGGTTGACTTCCTGTAGCTAATGAGTGAACGCAAAGGTAGTTAGGTTAATTAAGTGACAATGAATGATATAAATGATAGATGTATTTAGAAAACAAAAACACGGTTGCATTTGAGCGTGTGGATAATATGCGTTAACTTTGCTGGTGACGAAATTCAAACACTGTTGACGTTCTATCTTGTAGCCCAGTTATTACGTAGATTCAGTAAGTTTAATTGTGCTTAAAGGACAAGAAAAGGAATACCTGAAGTAGGTTTCAGAAAATTATATTACTTTACAGCAGTTTTATGCATTTATCTTACTCGCGTTAAAAGGAATTTTTGTTTGTTTTGATTTTAAATCTCCCGCGATACTGTTCCGACATTGCCATTACATGACGTCATATACGCACAATATAAATGAGGGGAATCTTATCTTACCTTACCTTACCTTACCTTACCTTACCTTACCTTACCTTACCTTACCTTACCTTACCTTACCTTACCTTACCTTACCTTACCTTACCTTACCTTACCTTACCTTACCTTACCTTACTTACCTTACCTTACCTTACCTTACCTTACCTTACCTTACCTTACCTTACCTTACCTTACCTTACCTTACCTTACCTTACCTTACCTTACCTTACCTTACCTTACCTTACTATACCTTACCTTACCTTACCTTACCTTACCTTACCTTACCTTACCTTACCTTACCTTACCTTACCTTACCTTACCTTACCTTACCTTACCTTACCTTACCTTATCTTACCTTACCTTACCTTACCTTACCTTACCTTACCCTACCTTACCCTACCCTACCCTACCCTACCCTACCCTACCCTACCCTACCCTACCCTGCCCTACCCTACCCTACCCTACCCTACCCTACCCTACCCTACCCTACCCTACCCTACCCTACCCTACCCTACCCTACCCTACCCTACCCTGCCATACTCAACCCTACCCTACCCTGTGAGCACAATGTGAGCACGCGTACCCCGTTATATAAAAACAATGTAAAGAAATGAAGAGATTAAAAGATTCACCTAAACCTGGCGAGTTTTTCTCCACTCACATCGGTTGTAGATTTTCTGGCTGTGTTACCAGACCGAGGCTGTTGTAGATCAGTTTGAAAACTTGATGCGATTGTTCTCTTAAAATTCAAAATCTAAAAAAACGAGATCTGTTAGTTTAGAACCAAACTGTCTCTCAAGAGCAGGTTTTTAATAAGATCTTTTTTTGTATAATATTGCAACTCACTGACATAAATGATAATCAACTAAGCATTTCATGATTGGAACTGCTAACCACTTCATCAGTGTCTGTGCTCGCAAACAGCACCTCCTTTACCACTCCCTCTGCACTCTGCAGAACTTACCTCTTCATCAGTGTCTGTGCTCGCAAACAGTACCTCCTTTATCACTCCCTCTGCACTCTGCAGAACTTACCTCTTCATCAGTGTCTGTGCTCGCAAACAGTACCTCCTTTATCACTCCCTCTGCACTCTGCAGAACTTACCTCTTCATCAGTGTCTGTACTCGAAAACAGCACCTCCTTTATCACTCCCTCTGCACTCTGCAGAACTTACCTCTTCATCAGTGTCTGTACTCGAAAACAGCACCTCCTTTATTACTCCCTCTGCACTCTGCAGAACTTACCTCTTCATCAGTGTCTGTACTCACAAACAACACCTCCTTTATCACTCCCTCTGTGCTCTGCAGAACTTACCTCTTCATCAGTGTCTGTGCTCGCAAACAACACCTCTTTTATCACTCCCTCTGCACTCTGCAGAACTTACCTCTTCATCAGTGTCTGTACTCGCAAACAACACCTCTTTTATCACTCCCTTTGCACTCTGCAGAACTTACCTCTTCATCAGTGTCTGTACTCACAAACAACACCTACTTTACCACTCCCTCTGTACTCTGCAGAACTTACCTCTTCATCAGTGTCTGTGCTCGCAAACAGCACCTCCTTTATCACTCCCTCTGCACTCTGCAGAACTTACCTCTTCATCAGTGTCTGTGCTCGCAAACAGTACCTCCTTTATCACTCCCTCTGCACTCTGCAGATCTTACCTCTTCATCAGTGTCTGTGCTCGCAAACAGTACCTCCTTTATCACTCCCTCTGCACTCTGCAGAACTTACCTCTTCATCAGTGTCTGTACTCGAAAACAGCACCTCCTTTATCACTCCCTCTGCACTCTGCAGAACTTACCTCTTCATCAGTGTCTGTGCTCGCAAACAGTACCTCCTTTATCACTCCCTCTGCACTGTGCAGAACTTACCTCTTCATCAGTGTCTGTACTCGAAAACAGCACCTCCTTTATTACTCCCTCTGCACTCTGCAGAACTTACCTCTTCATCAGTGTCTGTACTCACAAACAACACCTCCTTTATCACTCCCTCTGCACTCTGCAGAACTTACCTCTTCATCAGTGTCTGTGCTCGCAAACAGTGCCTCCTTTATCACTCCCTCTGCACTCTGCAGAACGTACCTCTTCATCAGTGTCTGCGCTCGCAAACAGTACCTCCTTTATCACTCCCTCTGCACTCTGCAGAACTTACCTCGTCATCAGTGTCTGTACTCACAAACAGCACCTCCTTTATCACTCCCTCTGCACTCTGAACAAACCGGAATGGAATGGAGACGAGATCGTCTGCTGGATACTCCTCATCCACTGGATCACCACTATAAAAGATCGCTACTATGAATTTCAAAATAAAAATTAAAGCTAAAAGTGACACAAATAAAGCTGCAGACATCATGTTGCTTTATCACTGTTTTTCCAGAGTCTTTTTGATTAAAATTTCAGTCTAATATAAATAATATTCAATTCCTCATCAACTTTCTGAATTTCTAGCTTTTCGCACGTTGTACTCTGTACTCATCCTAGGAAGAAAGTGTGTGAGGGAGAAGAGAAGGAGAGAGAAAGAAAAGAGAAAGCGAGAGCGAGAGCGAGAGAGAGACAGAGA
>JAQGDQ010000170.1:0-125000 GCA_030141605.1 Tubiluchus corallicola
GAGAGAACGAGAGAAAGAGAGAGAGAAAGAGAGAGAGAGAGAAAGAGAGAGAGAGAACGAGAGAGAGAGAGAGAGAGAGAGAGAGAGAGAGAGACCGAGAGAGAGAGAGAGAGAGAGAGAGAGAGAGAACGAGAGAGAGAGAAAGCCTAGTAAACACGTACATAAACATGAAAGATTAATCATCATCATCATCATCATCAGCATCTCTACAGTCCAATATTACCCTTCATAAACCAAAACACGATTATGGATATCTAAGCGGTTTATTAGCACATCAGAAGACAATTAAGCGCTTTTTATAGTCGATCTGACTAGGTACAATAAATTAAATAACAAATACGTGATTTTGTTAAAATAAATTGCAATGTTAAATGGTTGCATTTCCTTTTTCATGATTTGTCTATTTTGACGAAATGCAAAAATTTCCAATGTATGGCTTCCGTTGAATTCAGTGTGGATATTATAGGCTAATTCGTAAACCTGTCATCTGATGATTATATTGATGATGTTGATATTGTTAAAGCAAAACCAGACCCAATCTTAAACTGTAGGTCTACTCTTTTAAAGTCTTGAAAGCAAACATACTGTTTTTTCAAAAATGAGTTACGTGAAAGATTTATTACCACACAAACACAATTTCATGTTTACATTCGTTAGTTAGACGGGCACTAGCAACTGCATTTTGCAAACTCGTTGCACAAAAACAGGTACTCGTTCACTCACTCACTCACTCACTCCCTCACTCACTCACTCACTCTCTCACTCACTCACTCACTCTCACTCACTCTCTCTCTCTCTCACTCACTCACTCACTCACTCAATCACTCACTCATTCTCCGTCTCCGTCTCTCTCTCTCTCACTCACTCCCTCACTCACTCACTCACTCACTCACTCACTCACTCCCTCACTCACTCGCTCACTCACTCACTCCCTCACTCACTCACTTCCTCACTCACTCACTACCTCGCTCACTCACTCACTCACTCACTCACTACCTCGCTCACTCACTCACTCACTCCACTCACTCACTCACTCCCTCACTCACTCACTCACTCACTCCCTCACTCACTCACTACCTCGCTCACTCACTCACTCACTCACTACCTCGCTCACTCACTCACTCACTCGCCCACTCCCTCCCTCACTCACTCACTCACTCACTCACTCACTACCTCACTCACTACCTCGCTCACTCACTCACTCACTCCCTCACTCACTCACTCCCTCACTCACTCACTCACTCACTCCCTCACTCACTCACTACCTCGCTCACTCACTCACTCACTCACTACCTCGCTCACTCACTCACTCACTCGCCCACTCCCTCCCTCACTCACTCACTCACTCACTCACTCACTCACTCACTCACTCCCTCACTCACTCACTACCTCGCTCACTCACTCACTCACTCCCTCACTCACTCACTCACTCACTCACTCACTCACTCACTCACTCACTCACTCACTCACTCACTCACTACCTCGCTCACTCACTCACTCACTCGCCCACTCCCTCCCTCACTCACTCACTCACTCACTCACTCACTCCCTCACTCACTCACTACCTCGCTCACTCACTCACTCACTCCCTCACTCCCTCACTCACTCACTCACTCACTCACTCACTCGCTCGCTCACTCACTCACTCACTCACTCACTCACTCACTCACTACCTCGCTCACTCACTCACTCACTCGCCCACTCCCTTACTCACTCACTCACTCACTCACTCACTCCCTCACTCACTCACTACCTCCCTCCCTCCCTACCTCCCTCCCTCCCTACCTCCTTCCCTCCCTACCTCCCTCCCTCCCTCACTCTCTCACTCTCTCTCTCACTCACTCACTCACTCACTCACTCTCTCACTCTCTCCCTCCCTCACTCACTCACTCACTCACTCATTCACTCACTAACTCACTCTCTCACTCATCTCTCACTCATTCACTCGCTCATTCACTCTCTCACTCACTAACTTATTTAATTAGTTGTTTATTTGCTACCTTCGATAAACAAGGTAAACAATCAGGGGCAGTTTGAACAGCCCAAAGATGGTTTTGAAGTGATTAAGCAGCCATACCAGGTTCAGTGCTGCTTAACTTTAGTCGCTAAGTGTTTGTCGTGAACACTTAACCATTTACCTCGCTCTACATATATCATCTTTTCGTATGGAATTCATAGCGACATTAAAATGTTTAATTTTCTTACAGCTGCTGATGTGGCCGACTCAGAAACTGACAATAGCAGTAACCTTCGAAGAATGCAATACCTGTACAACAAGATGGCCGAGAAAAGAGACCAAAGCTTATTTCCAGGACCGGAGCAACGGAACTACCGGGAGTTGTCCAACTTGAGAGCCATGACGTTACAGAAGAGGGATTGCTTTCGGGACAACTGCTTAGGAAGAGGTCTGAGCTTCATGCGATGTCAGATGATTTGCAATGGCAAATAGAAGCGCCCTCTATGAACGAGAAAAAAAACACACGCTGAAAAAAAATCGTTTATAACGTAAATACTTTCTTGTAATGTTTACACCTCTCTAGACTAAACTGAGTTACTTATTTTGATAAGAGACAATGCGTAATTAGAGTTTCCGCTACAATCGCAGAACGATTGTGGGAGCGGAACTGACGTCATCCTACCGTCACGATGATCTTAGACTAGAATCATTTGTACAGATTTTTGTCGTCAGTTTCTGCACGATTTCCAGACAGCAACACATGTACCTTGGCTTATGAATGTGTTTTCTTTCATCTTGTCGTGTCTATAAAAAATTTAAATCATTTAATTTTTTTATTACAGGGACTTAAAAGGCAGTTATAGTTAAAACATCACTAATTTAATAAAACTTTTAGTTTACATTGTTAAAAAAATCATGTCAAACGTTTTGACAGAGCTACTGCTGTCATCATCAGTGGTAATTTTTTACAAACATACAACCAGTTTATATAGGCAGAGTCTACAGTACAGAACTGCAGGCTCAGCCTATATAAACTGGTTGTATGTTTGTAAAAATTTACCACCGATGACGACAGCAGTAGAATGTCAAAACGTTTCACATGACCTTTTAACTATGTAAATTAAATCATTTAAATTTAAAAAATCGTCTTGAACTGTAACGAAACGTACTGGGCGTGACTCTGTACGTGAGAGTAGTGATGACGTCATCTCGCAATAAGATTTAACTGTTGGACTGTAGCGGAAGCTCTGTATACAACTAGATTTTCTAATAACTCAGGATGAGTGATCTAAATTCTAACGATGAGTAAAAAGGAATCATGGAAACAAAAATAACGGCTAGAGTCATTCGTCTTAACTGAGTAGACAGAGTACTCATTCTCAAGATTCTCCCAAACTTTGCTGTTAAACACTTGAGCGTGACAGTTACTCAGTTCGTCTGTTAGATTACTCACAAGCTCAGAAATTGTTCTGAGTGGGTGCAATTGTTTTAAAAACGACTCAATTTTCTAACTGCACACAAGCCATTCTAAGCGTGAATTTACTCATTTTGAATGTGGCGTTACTCACTTTGAGTGTTAAGTTACTCGATTTCAA
The DNA here is from genome assembly GCA_030141605.1 of Tubiluchus corallicola. Taxonomy (NCBI): domain Eukaryota; kingdom Metazoa; phylum Priapulida; class Priapulimorpha; order Priapulimorphida; family Tubiluchidae; genus Tubiluchus; species Tubiluchus corallicola. The sequence continues at coordinate 3,553 of JAQGDQ010000170.1, forward strand.
TGCGAAAATTCTCAGAATGGTCAAATTTTAGCTGGACGGAGGTCAGTCGCTATCTTTTGCAACGGGTTGTTTTAAATAAAATTTAAATGTTTCTCTAAATTATCACATGAAAATTTTGCAAGTGAGGAAAAGATTCACTATTGTGTCCGTGTGAATTAACGTTTTGATCACCATAGTGCTAGTGAGACATGGCTTAATGAGTGTGGGTCAAGCTGGGTTCTGGTCATTAGTCAATTATTGCCCCTCGTTTTCATCTGTAATTTCTATTGCTTGTAATCACTTGACCTCTTATTACAGCGCGTTCAGACCAGACAGCTTTCTGTCATGAGTTTTCTCTCTGACAACAAACTTGGAAGTGTGAACTGCTCTGCGAGTTACTGTCGGCAGAAATTGTTAACTCTCCGATAGTTACTACGAGTTTACTGTCTAGTGTGAACGCTTCGGCGAGTTACTCTCGACACTTCTCACAGTGACTAGAGAAGTGAGTGTGAGCTTGTGCTTACTGTCGGAGAGTAACTCACGGCAGGTTTTGCTCTCTAGTCTGAACGCGCGTGCGAGTTACTTGGTGAGAAAACTGGCTAGTCTGAACGCGCCGTATCGCAAAATCAAAGTAAAGGTCATGGTGGGTCAACCAGACAGAAAATTTTGTAACTACAGAGTGAAGAAACACTCTATGAAAGCAAGTAGATTCGCTTCGTATTATGATTCTGCCATTGAAATTGACCAGTTGAATCTGTGTACGTTTGAATCCATGTGTTACATTTCGGTTGTTGATTATTTTACGCATGCCTTCATGTTGGCCAATCTGACGTTAATTCAAAAACTGGAAGCAATATGTCTATCTGTCTCATTCGAATGTGTCGTTTTAAGGGAGATTTTGCGAACTACGTAACATTTTTTTTCAAAATACGACCTGTATTTTGTATTTTCGTTGTTTTTAAAAGTTTTCCAACACAAAATTGCAGTAGTTGAGACCAAGGTTACGTAATCAAATCTATAATGTAATACAATTACTTGTGTTTTGCACAGAAACTAAATTTATTCGGTGAGATTAATGGGCAAATTACTTAGTCCTTCTTATTCTTTATTGCAAAGCATTTTTGAAGAAAAAAACTGTTTGCAAAATGGTAGATAATCTTTGCATGTCAAATGTAAAGATTACATTTTTACTAGTTTTGTTATATTATTGATTTTTATTTGTGCACCTAATGAAGTGTGAAATGTCCAATGCTCAGCAAAGCATTACAAAGTACCGTTTTCTTACAATTTGGGTTACCTCAATCTCAATTCCAGCAAAAATGTTGTTTATTTTCCAGTAAATATTATATATATCTCATGATGTTCTGACACAACTTAGATTGAAAAGAAAATTTTTAATCCAAGGTTGAAATTGTCTTACATAAACTAAGATATAAAGTGTAAATGCTTTTACTTCTCGTAGATTAATGCCGGGAAGCTTATCTTTTAAACTTCATTTCTTCAAAAAGACAGTCTTTGTTTTGTGTTCGATGGCTTTTTGAATGTCAGCAAACTGCATTTGTTTAATGCTGATTCAAATAGCTTTGTGACAGTCTTTTTATAAAGTAAGTAGTGTTAATGATTACCTAAGTTTTTATCTTAAAATTCGACATTTAGACAGTATACAGCACTAATTTGAAAAATAAAAATTAAACCTTTCAAAGTAAATGATATCTAGTTGAAGGATTCTTTTTCGATGTAATAAAGATCATTAATTTCATGAGAATTTGACATTTTGCCAGTTTCAGATTTGTAAACTAAAACCGTTATTACATATGTTTATATGTAATAACTTAATATATGTAATATTAATATATGTTTATGTGTAATGCATGTATAAACATATGTAATTACATGTTTACGTATTATATATGTAATTACGTATGTTTATATGTTTACATATTATATATGTAATTACGTATGTTATATGTAATACATGTATAAACATATGTAATTACCTATTGAGATATTATATATGTAATTACGTATGTTTATATGTAATACATGTATAAACATATGTAATTACATGTTTACATATTACATATGTAATTACGTATGTTTATATGTAATACATGTATAAACATATGTAATTACATATTGAGATATTATATATGTAATTACGTATGTTATATGTAATACATGTATAAACATATGTAATCACCTATTGAGATATTATATATGTAATTACGTATGTTTATATGTAATACATGTATAAACATATGTAACTACATATTCACATATTACATATGTAATTACGTATGTTTATATGTAAAATTAAAAATGTTTATAATCCAAAAATCAATAGCAGTTTGTTTTCATCGATCTTAAAGGAAAACTGGATAGTTTTTGAATCCAACCCCGTTTTGAGGTACGCTAAAAAGTATACATTTTAACATCTATAATAATGTTTAAACTTTTCTAATTACTGTACAACATTCAGTCACGTGATGCGCAAAAACTCGACAAATTTTACCGTCTAAATTTCAAGTTTACCGCTGCACTCACGTATCAGCTCTCGAACGTGTGTACTACGTCACAACTGAACCCCGTCCCTGTGCTGAGAGGTGCAGCACCCGTACTCTGTGCAACGCGTTTCGGAGATGCAGGCGCTAGCGTCCATCTAACTATCCAATGGTCGTGACGTCAAAGAACTAGCCGCGCGAGCCCGAAATTGCATTTCTGTTGTAATAATTCATTCATGTAAGTCATTCTTGAAAAAAAATAGTATGTTCCCTTTTAATATTTTGAACTATAGTTTAAGACTGGGTCCGGTTTACCTTTAAGAATGACTTGAAATTTATTCTGATGAAGCCACACAATTTACAATAAGAGACAGACATCTCCAATAAAACTTTTAACTTGTTTAAGTGACAGTAACGTTTGTTAAACTGTCACTCAAGTTGTTTTTCACATTTTAATCACCGCTGGTAAATTCAACGCTCTTTACTAAACGCCGCCAAATCGAGTGCACGGTACTCTTTGTGACGTCGTGTTATTTCAATTTACCTGGCGGCTTTCTTTGATCCCTGTTTACCTGCAACTCCTGATCGTGTTTCAGATCGAGAAAAATCAGAGAAAACATTTGATGATCCAAAAAGAAACCAGCATCGCAAACGCCATTTGACATTATTACTTTTTCTTTTGAATTCTATTTGAAGACTATATTTTCGAACAGCTATTACATCACACGTGTGAACGGTTACAGAATTACGTCAGCAATTACGTCACAGTAAGGCTCGAATAGCGGGAACTGAGGCTGCGGAAAAAGTCCTAAGCCTCTTCACTACCGCACAATTTGTATTGCAGCTGGCGTATGAATATATTCAAAAAAGGGAAAATTGTTACCGTTACAAATACACGGTCATAAAATTACGTCAGCAAATTACGTCAGCAATTACGTCAGTAAGGCTCGAATGTGAAAAACTACGCACTAGAACTTAGCATAGTGTGGGAGTTAAAAGGCTGTGGAAAAAGTTATATGTCGCTTCTCTGCCACCCAATGTGTACTGTAGCTGGCGTAGAGAATACATGTGTTTTAAGACAAGGTAAAGCTGCTAAAGATACTACTACAGGCTACAGATTACTGCAACTTTGGCTATATCATAATTTGTAGTTACACCATTAATTCCACAGCTTCCACCATCACGATCACCACCATTTTCATCATCACCATTTTCACGATATCATTTCAAAAGTAGCTTTCATTTGTGTGATATAATTCAAATCATTTTGCAAAATCTAGGGCAGAAAACAAGTCACTACACAGCAGACTACAGCACACATCCAGCAATAACAGCAATCTTTTTTGCTGTACTTCCGACGTTTACAGGCATTTTGTGGCCTACATATTAGTTTTTTTGGGGTCAACAGAGGACAACACCACTGAGGCAGTGAAGCAACGCTAACTTCGTACGAAACTTTAGTGATGTAGCCTTAGTCTTCTTCTTCTTCTTCCCAGCTTTTCCCTATGCGGGGTCGCCGTTGTGAATGAGTCTTCTCCACGCATTCCTGTTGTTGACCATCTCTTCATTTATGTCTTCCCTTCCCACGTGATCTTCACCGACTCTTCATTTCAGGTGTCCATACCATCGCAATCTTGCGAGGCTTCCACTACTTTTACTGTTCCTCTGATATTATTATTTCCAATTTTATCTCTTCTTGTTATTCCCACCATTCATCTCAACATCCTCATCTCCACCACACCCATTTTCTTCTCTTCGGTCTTCTTTAGAGAAGCTGCTTCCAGCCCATAGATTAGACCGGGTCTGACCACTTCTTTTTGGACTTCCCTTTAAGTCTCACCGACTCATTCGTAGAAGGTTTTGGCGCAGTTTTTACAGGCGGATGCCCTTCCTACCGTAACCCTCCCTATTTATCCGACCTTGGGACCGGCACTGAGTTGGGCTGGCTTTTACCCCCCCCCCCAGTGGCTAGGTTAGTGATGTAGCCTTAGTAACTCCCTGTATATTATAAAAGTACACTGGTCCTTATCGGGTTCATACTCTATCGTATGTGTCGATCCCATTTCCAAATCCGAAAATAAGGTTTGTCTTATTTATTTACTTATTTTATTGACATTTATACATGTGTTAAAAACAGTATGGAAGAAATATATAAGCAGGCGCATGCGCACTTCAAACCTGACGCCAATCATACATAAAATGGTGCACGAAAGTCTGTGAAAACGATTTACTAAGGTTGGTAACATTCTGAAAGGCCCACTTTAGAATATAAGTCAATAAACGGCAATTAATTTTTAATTTAAGTTAATATTACTTTATATTATATTAAGTTATTATTATTATTATTATTATTATTATTATTATATTATAATAATTATTACATAAAACATTACTTTCTTTTTAGTATTATGTAGTCTTGTTATTATTATTTTAGTTTTTAACACTCGCAAACGCACATATATTCATATCACTTGTCATTTCCTTTAATAAAGGACTGAAGTTGGCCAACGTCTTTAAAGTTAATCTCGAGCTGCCGCGTTACTAGACTGTTTTACAGTTCAGTACAGTACAGCACGGGAAAAACCAAAGAAAGGTTTAAAACTTAAAATTCGTAGTCGTAAAAGCTCTATTCACATCAAACGTTTTTAATTAAACCTAGCGTTTGGACATTGAAGTTTTACGTTCATGTAAATCATAATTTTTGCAAAGACTTTGACACCCGACGTCATAAGCGCAATGGCGCCTTTTCTTTGCAGGTAATTCGCGCAGGCGCAGGCCGCGAGTGACGCCAGGCAACTTGCTCATTCCGCCCGCCGCGGTGCTTTTCTACCGAAGGCGAGACTAAATGAATAATATTAATCGTAATAACGAATAATAATATGAATAGTAATAAATAAATTGAGGCTTAATAATGTGATACCGGACCCAACTCGCGAGTTTTTCGAAATTCTGACCAAACAGCCTGCAGAAAAAACGTTCTAGCGCCGCCTGGTGGGACTCTCGGAAGAAGATATATAGCTTTCTTGAAAGAGCAAGAAGCAATGATGATGTGGACTATATGTTAGGACTTGTCCACCAAGAAGAGTACCGACGAGTTAATTAGATGTTCTATTTTCGGCAATTTTCACTTGGAAAACTGCTAACGCAAAGCTATTGTTCTGACGTCATCCATTATACACTGCCTGTAAACTTAGAGCTTTGATTCAGTAAAAGCTGCTGCTGGCTTTGCGTTAGGAAAATAAACGAACACTAGGTAGGATGTTCGCGCATTGTTGATTATAAGTGGATTTATAAGCAAATTTTTTTGCGGGGCCTTTGCTAGTGTAATATTATAATCCAAGAATTTGGCTGCATTAACAGATTTCAGTGTTCTGTTACTCGCAGGCTTTTTGGTCGGTGCTAATTCGGATACACGAGTAGTTGATGTTGTATGGTTTCTCACTGTAGGTTTATACGCAAAATTCTTTGTGAGGTTGACTACTTTTTGACTATGAACGGTCATCTTATTATTTAAAGTTTCCTTAGGAGATTAGGGAAAGTCAGTGAGTTAAAAATTAAAGCTACTGACTTTGCAAAACAGTTGTTAAGTTAGCAAGAGTCAGTCGGTTAGTCAATAAATCTTTCAGTTGAAGAGCGAGTGAGATAGACAGTCAGACAGTCAGTCAGTCAGTCAGTCAGTCAGTCAGTCAGTCAGTCAGTCAGTCAGTCAGTCAATCAATCAGTCACTCAGTCAGTCAGTCAGTCAGTCAATCAGTCAGTCAGTCAGTCAGTCAGTCAATCAGTCAGTCAGTCAGTTATCATCTTATTTTATCTTCACTTTATAAATTACTAATACAGTTCATGTTGCATTCTATTCTGCCTTTAAAGTAGTAACCACATAGGTCTAAATTGAAGAAAGAATGACTCACTCAGTGTGTTGGGTTTATTTTACTCATCACTTAACTTAAAAAAACATGTCAAAGTAATTTGCAAAGAACTGCCTATAAAGCATAAGTCTAAAATAAGCCACTTCTAAATAGAAATTTTCAGGCGTGGCGGTTGCCGCCATGGTTGCCGCCATTCACTTGGAAAGCATGAGGTAACGGGTAGATTTCGTGACTTTCCGTAAGCGCTTGCTGCGTAAACTAATTCAAACTTCTGCAGTTTACCTAATGTTCACGCAAAAATATTACAGATTTAGCTATCTTTTTTGTGTAAAATCCTGGATACGTTCGTAAAAAAAATGTAACAAGGATTTAGTAATAAAACTGTAATGAGCACCTCGTGCAACTAGTAAAATCACTTTTATTGTTGCAGTCACTTCATGCTTGGACGCTTCCATTTTGAACGCCCATTCTTCTTCCAATGACGTCATTCGTCTTGAAGAAAAGTAGCTCACTGTCAATCTTCGTTAAAAATATAATAAGTTTTTAGAAAAAGATTAGATGGCTAATTTTTTAATATTTTTTACCAATAATATTACCAATATTAGGTAAACTGCGCAATTTCGATTTAGTTTAAGCATAGCGTGCTTACGGAAAGCCACGAGGTGCTTACGAAAAGTCACGAAGTCTCCCAGTTACGTCATGACTTTCAGAAGAATGGCAGCAACCACCACGCCTGAAAATTTCTATTCAGAGGTGGCATATTTTGCATACTGTGTAGACAGTTCTTTGCAAATTTCTTTCTTATACTTTTCTAAGTTTAAGTGATAACACTAAAACAAACCCAACACACTGAATGACTTGCTTTTTCCTTTAACACACCACAAACAGTTTAAGTGATAAGAGTAAATAAACCCAACATACTGAGCGACTTGTCCTTTCCTTCAACACACCATAAACAGTTTAAGTATTAAGAGTAAAATAAACCCAACATACTGAATGACTTGTTCTTTCTTTTAGCACACCACAAACAGTTTAAGTGATAAGAGTAAAATAAACCCAACATACTGAGTGACTTGTTCTTTCTTTTAGCACACCACAAACAGTTTAAGTGATAACTGTAAAATAAACACAACATACTGAGTGACTTGTTCTTTCCTCTAGCACACCACAAACAGTTTAAGTGATAACTGTAAAATAAACCCAACATACTGAGTGACTTGTTCTTTCTTTTAGCACACCACAAACAGTTTAAGTATTAAGAGTAAAATAAACACAACATACTGAGTGACTTGTTCTTTCCTTCAACACACCATAAACAGTTTAAGTATTAAGAGTAAAACAAACCCAACATACTGAGTGAGTTGTTCTTTCTTTTAGCACACCACAAACAGTTTAAGTGATAAGAGTAAAATAAACCCAACATACTGAGTGACTTGTTCTTTCTTTTAGCACACAAACAGTTTAAGTGATAACAGTAAAATAAACCCAACATACTGAGTGACTTGTTCTTTCTTTTAGCACACCACAAACAGTTTAAGTGATAAGAGTAAAATAAACCCAACATACTGAGTGACTTGTTCTTTCTTTTAGCACACCACAAACAGTTTAAGTGATAAGAGTAAAATAAACCCAACATACTGAGTGACTTGTTCCTTCCTCTAGCACACCACAAACAGTTTAAGTGATAACTGTAAAATAAACACAACATACTGAGTGACTTGTTCTTTCCTTTAGGTCGAAAAATTAATCAAATTTGTTGAATAGAAAAATAAATTTGAGTAAATGCACATTTAAACTCAGAGTTCGGCCTGACATAACAAAAAATTCTAACTTCAAGATACGCTTTAAGAACCCTGTACTACCAATGCATTGTAAACAAGTTCTAGAATTACCAAGTTGTCTATACCTAATTTGTTCCCCTGTAGAGAATTCTAACGACACAATCGTTCATTCGTTTTTAAAGTTAATAGTTTAATCCGTCAGAAACGTGATCTTCCACATCAACTGTGGATCCTCTGACATTTAAATAAATTTGTTTTGACCGCCCTGGGACCGATACGCATATTTATAATTTTATTTCCAACACGCATGGACGCCTCTTATGATATTGAATCCCCACCCATTTGCGCGGAAGGCAGAAATTTTACAATTTTGTTGATAATGGATCCGCTTGGGCATAGTTAATAGAGTTAAAACCATGCATGCTAAATTACTTTTATATGCCCTCCACTCAACACTCAAGCTATCAGTTGCATCGTATTAATTACAATATTAGTAAGTCTTAATATCTAAACCGGAATCGCGATTCTGACGTCAGATTCTGTAGATCATCAATTGATTGAATCAAACTTGTTTTTCTATTCAGCATATTTGATTATTTTTTCAACTTAAAAGAACAAGTCACTTAGTATGTTGAGTTTATTTTACTGTTATCACTTAAACTGTTTGTGGTGTGCTAAAGGAAAGAACAAGTCACTCAGTATGTTGGGTTTATTTTATTGTTGTCACTTAAACTGTTTGTGGTGTGCTAAAGGAAAGGTCAAGTCACTCAGTATGTTGAGTTTATTTTACTGTTATCACTTAAACTGTTTGTGGTGTGCTAAAGGAAAGAACAAGTCACTCAGTATGTTGGGGTTGTTTTACTGATATCACTTAAACTGTTTGTGGTGTGCTAAAGGAAAGAACAAGTCACTCAGTATGTTGGGGTTGTTTTACTGGTATCACTTAAACTGTTTGTGGTGTGCTAAAGGAAAGAACAAGTCACTTATTATGTTGAGTTTGTTTTACTGGTATCACTTAAACTGTTTGTGGTGTGCTAAAGGAAGGAACAAGTCACTCAGTATGTTGGGTTGTTTTACTGTTATCACTTAAACTTAGAAAAATATAACAAAGAAATTTGCAAAGAACTGCCTATAAAGCATAAACTTAGAATCCCCTACCTAGTTTTTCTGTACAGAAAGTTTCAGGCGTGGTGGTTGCCGCCTTTCATTTGAAAATTATGACGTAACTGACGAGACTTCGTGACTTTTCGTAAGCGCTTCGTGGCTTTCCGTAAGCCGTGCGCTGCTTAAACAAATTCAAATTTCAGCAGTTTACTTAATGTTCACGCAAAAAATTACAAAATTAGCTATCTATCTTTTTGTAAAAACTTATTATACTCTTGATGAAGATTGACAGTGCGCTACTTTTCTTCAAGACGAATGACGTCATTGGAAGAAGAACGGGCATTGAAAATGGGAGCGCCCAAACATAAAGTGATCGCGACTTTAAAGTGATTTTACTAATTACACGAGGCGCTTTTTGCACTTTTATTACTAAATCCTTCTAACATTTTTCGCGAACATTCAAATAAGTTATAACAAAAAAGAAATTACAGACGAAAGATTTTGTCGTATTACGAGCTAAAACGATGACGTCTGGGATGCGACGAAATGACGTCACTAGAGTTTTGATGCGTCATCTAGAAAGAAAATTAGAATCGAATCGAATTTGTGACTTTCGAACCCGAATCGAATTCAGTTTTAAAGATTTAGGTTACGGTACATAAATTGTCTGGAGAATTAGCAAGTTATTATTATTATTATTTTATTATTATTATTATTATTATTATTATTATTATTATTATTATTATTATTTATTTATTTATTTATTTATTTATTTATTTATTTTATTTCATATTTATTTCGTATAAAAATATACAGTTTACAAAGATAAAGATGTTAGTAAAACAGGTAATGCGATGTGAGTAAAGTAACATATCTACAGACATCAACTTTATAATAACCACACATTGTAGTTCCCTTGTAATTATATTACATTATGTTGTAAGAAGCTATAATAGATATCTTAAAACATAATCTTTAAATGAGTTCTTAACCTTTAATTTTACATTTTCGTTTAGATCTACAGTACAACCATATTTAATCTTAAATTTACTCGACTGTTATTTACATAGTAGCATAGCTTTGGAATTCTCAATGTGCAAGAGTTTACAATTTTTCTCACAAAGTTTAATATTCGACTATCTATTAAATAATTCGCAGGCATTGTGCTACAAAAATACATTAACAATTTGATGCTTTCATTTTGTTTAAAATCGAATATTTTTCTATAAGCAGGGTTCCATTTTACCCTAATGGCATTAACTACATTGTTTGATATACCTCCAATTTCGCATCCGTATAATAAAATAAAATAAATCATAAGTTGCTAATTGTAAAGTCTTATTTAATTGTAAACGCCTTCCAATTATTTTAGGTTCGAATCGAATTCAGTTTTAATGATTTTCGAATAAATTTTCGAATCAGATATCAAAAGCGTTCTCGTAAAGACTATGCACACTGTTTGATTTTGTTCTGCAGTAAAAACACTAATAATTTGTCTAGAAATTGCTCACAGAAATTAGACCTAAGCTGAGCTGATTGCATGATGTTTCAAACGTTTTATGACAAAGAACGTTCAACGTATGGATAGAGGTACTTGACCTGGTGATGATTTACTCTGGACCTGACGTTGCTTCATTTTCTTTTTTGCTTCTTACGTTGGTTTGAGTTCTTGATTTATATGTAATTATTAGTTTTGTTTTTGATGAGTTTAAATTTTCCGTTTTGTTTGCTAATTTAAATTTTGCCTCTTCTCACTGCCAAATTTATTTGCTGTTTCTAAATTTAAACTCATTTGAACTTGTTGCCTCATTTTTTTGTTTTGTTAAGTTGCTGATTATTTTCATTTGTACATACCTTACTTGACAGGTCACTTAATTTTCTTCAGTTAGGATAGGGGGTGCTTGACTTGGTGACCCTTGGTCTTTTCGACACCCCGTCTCTTTTCCGTCTTTATTTTAGTTTTTAGCTTTTGTTTATGTTTATTTTGTAACATTCAGAGACAAATAAATTTTTTACTTACTTACTTTACTTACTTACTGAATCACATCCTTCCAATTATTTTAGGTTCGAATCGAATTCGAACTAAAAAGTCGGCCGAATCGAATTCGAACATTCGATGCTCACTCGTATCAGATACTGTGCGTGCGCTAGCCCAATTATTGCAATAATGGTGGCAATCACCAGCCACCCAGCTCTATTCTTCTGTCTGATTAATGTATTGGTTGACAACTCTTACTTTTGACGTCGTTACGGTGACGTACAAATCATCCATCAATTAAGTCAGCGGGAGATAATGCAGCCTTATTTAGCGACATTATCATCAATATATATTCATTAAAACCATGAAAGCCAATGATCAAAAGCCTAGCGCCAACGTACATTAAATAGTGCACCAGTAGTAACGGCAAGTGACGTTACTACAACAACCAGACGTCAACCACTGGAAGGTATTTATCATGAGCGATGCGCATTGTTAATTAATTTTATCGATTATTTATAACTGGTATCCTGACCGAGCCATTTCTGTCATTCTATACCATCATCACACCATAGAAACTAAACTACATATTTTGCCATCACTTACAGAACGTGTACTCTTTTATAATTCTGCATTGTGGACTGTCAAAGTTGTCCATAAGGATGAAATCATCATTCTCTATCATCATCACACCACAGAAACTAAACTACATATTTTGCCATCATCTACAGAACGTGTACTCTTTTATAATTCTGCATTGTGGACAGTCAAAGTTGTCCATAGGGATGAAATCATCATTGTCTATCATCATCACACCACAGAAACTAAACTACATATTTTGCCATCACTTACAGAACGTGTACTCTTTTATAATTCTGCATTGTGGACAGTCAAAGTTGTCCATAGGGATGAAATCATCATTGTCTATCATCATCACACCACAGAAACTAAACTACATATTTTGCCATCACTTGTAGAACCTGTTCTCTTATATAATTCTGCATTGTGGACAGTCAAAGTTGTCCATAAGGATGAAATCATCATTGTCTATCATCATCACACCACAGAAACTAAACTACATATTTTGCCATCACTTGTAGAACGTGTACTCTTTTATAAATCTGAATTGTGGACAGTCAAAGTTGTCCATAAGAATGAAATCATCATTGTCTATCATCATCACACCACAGAAACTAAACTACATATTTTGCCATCACTTGTAGAACCTGTTCTCTTATATAATTCTGCATTGTGGACAGTCAAAGTTGTCCATAAGAATGAAATCATCATTGTCTATCATCATCACACCACAGAAACTAAACTACATATTTTGCCATCACTTACAGAACGTGTACTCTTTTATAATTCTGCATTGTGGACTGTCAAAGTTGTCCATAAGGATGAAATCATCATTCTCTATCATCATCACACCACAGAAACTAAACTACATATTTTGCCATCACTTGTAGAACGTGTACTCTTTTATAAATCTGAATTGTGGACAGTCAAAGTTGTCCATAAGAATGAAATCATCATTGTCTATCATCATCACACCACAGAAACTAAACTACATATTTTGCCATCACTTACAGAACGTGTACTCTTTTATAATTCTGCATTGTGGACTGTCAAAGTTGTCCATAAGGATGAAATCATCATTCTCTATCATCATCACACCACAGAAACTAAACTACATATTTTGCCATCATCTACAGAACGTGTACTCTTATATAATTCTGAATTGTGGACAGTCAAAGTTGTCCAGAAGAATGAAATCATCATTGTCTATCATCATCACACCACAGAAACTAAACTACATATTTTGCCATCATCTACAGAACGTGTACTCTTATATAATTCTGAATTGTGGACTGTCAAAGTTCTCCAGAATAATGAAATCAATGCTTTCCAAAGATGTCCGTACAGAAAGATGTTGGGCATAAAATGGCCAAAGAAAATCTCACATCAAGATCTATATGATTCAACGAAGAAGAAGGAATGGAGTGAAGTCATACAGATGCGTCGGCTTAGATGCATTGGGCATGTCATTAGATTACCAAAGGACCCTCCACTTACTACAGCGTTACATCAATCACTAATACCTGGGAAGAAATCAAGCTAATCAAATATTTAGATGGTCTGAAGAAAGGTGTATTAAATACTCAACTTGACTTAAACAACATAGATACTTGGCATGTGGCATCAGACCAGGAGACATGGCATCAAATTATGAGTGGTGCTAGGTTGTATAAGAAGTACGTAAGATGACGAATCAGTGGCAGTAGGATTATTTTGACTAATAACATCCTTTTTTCTAAACATCTATTGTAGACATCGAGCCTCTTCCTTTATTAGAGCATCCCACTGTTTCCTGTCTGTAACTAAAATTATCAAGTCCTATGATGCTCTTATCAAAGTTTGCTCTCAGTTGTTGTAGTTCTTGATATCCAAGTTGCCTGTAGGTCGTTTAGCAGGTTTCAGTGCCTCCTTTAATGTTAATCTTACTGACGTTGTTTCTGGCAATCTCATTAAATATCCTACCCATCTTAGTCTTCTGATTTTAGTGCTCCAAAGTTCTTCCTTGGTTCTGTTTAATGTTAATCTTACTGGTGTTGTTTCTGGCAATCTCATTAAATATCCTACCCATCTTAGTCTTCTGATTTTAGTGCTCCAATGTTCTACTTTGATTCTCTTTAATGCTAATCTTACTGGTGTTGTTTCTGGCAATCTCATTACATGTCCTACCCATCTTAGTCTTCTGATTCTGATTTTAGTGCTCCAATGTTCTTCCTTGGTTCTCTTTAATGTTAATCTTACTGGTGTTGTTTCTGGCAATCTCATTAAATGTCCTACCCATCTTAGTCTTCTGATTTTAGTGCTCCAATGTTCTACTTTGATTCTCTTTAATGCTAATCTTACTGGTGTTGTTTCTGGCAATCTCATTAAATGTCCTACCCATCTTAGTCTTCTGATTCTGATTTTAGTGCTCCAAAGTTCTTCCTTGGTTCTCTTTAATGTTAATCTTACTGGTGTTGTTTCTGGCAATCTCATTAAATGTCCTACCCATCTTAGTCTTCTGATTCTGATTTTAGTGCTCCAAAGTTCTTCCTTGGTTCTCTTTAATGTTAATCTTACTGGTGTTGTTTCTGGCAATCTCATTAAATGTCCTACCCATCTTAGTCTTCTGATTCTAATTTTAGTGTTCCAAAGTTCTTCCTTGGTTCTCTTTAATGTTAATCTTACTGGTGTTGTTTCTGGCAATCTCTAAATGTCCTACCCATCTTAGTCTTCTGATTCTAATTTTAGTGCTCCAAAGTTCTTCCTTGGTTCTCTTTAATGTTAATCTTACTGGTGTTGTTTCTGGCAATCTCATTAAATGTCCTACCCATCTTAGTCTTCTGATTCTGATTTTAGTGCTCCAAAAATCTCCTTTGGTTCTGTTTAATGTTAATCTTACTGGTGTTGCTTCTGGCAATCTCATTAAATGTCCTACCCATCTTAGTCTTCTGATTCTAATTTTAGTGCTCCAAAGTTCTTCTTGGTTCTCTTTAATGTTAATCTTACTGGTGTTGTTTCTGGCAATCTCATTAAATGTCCTACCCATCTTAGTCTTCTGATTCTAATTTTAGTGCTCCAAAGTTCTTCCTTGGTTCTCTTTAATGTTAATCTTACTGGTGTTGTTTCTGGCAATGTCATTAAATGTCCTACCCATCTTAGTCTTCTGATTCTAATTTCAGTGCTCCAAAGTTCTTCCTTGGTTCTCTTTAATGTTAATCTTACTGGTGTTGCTTCTGGCAATCTCATTAAATGTCCTACCCATCTTAGTCTTCTGATTTTAGTGCTCCAAAGATCTTCTTTGATTCTGTTATGCAGCTGCTCATTTGAAATGATGTACGGCCATTTTATTTTTAAGATTTTCCTGGGTAAGCCTCTGTGGAACACATTTGTTTATGCTTTCTGGGTTGCTGTTAAGCCCCACATTTCACTATTGTACATGAAGATACTAGTTACATATGTACTGAAGAATATGTTATTTTATTTAATGTGATTTTTATTCTAGCTCTCTTTGTCTAACTAATGGATAGACGGCGGGCAGTGATCTGTTTGAGGATTTAGTTCCCTGCTGTCACCCATGGCACACAGTGGTGGGCACCACTACCGTATTGATCATGGCTGCATAATTTGACCGTTTACATTTACTCGTGTATAAAATGTATATGTATATGTGCCTAATGAATAATAAGTAAATAACTATAATATAATGATAGTATAACAAAAAGTCGTTATATGTTAAATCAAAATAACTATGTAAATTCATTATTTTCATTTCAAATATTTTCTACTACTATCTACATAACACATGTACAGAGTACTCTATTCTTCCACCTCTTCAATAAGCTCGGAAAGACTAAGTGGTTAAATAATGAGTTCATATCACAATAACAATCCCAATGTGACTGAATGCAGGCCACGTATTGCTGTTTTTTTCTTCTAATCAGATGAAGAAAGTGGAAAATATTTGTGGGTCAATTAACGTTTTCACAGTTTAGTTGTGCGCAAGCGCAATTGCTGTAAGTGAAAGGTTAAGTGTACCACAGCAATGCGTTTTAACTACAACCGTTACGTGACGTGTGTGGTTAAAGCAAAGCCGTCGGCCGCATTAGTTCAGTAAGGCCAGTTATTTTATGTGGACTTTACTTTGTTATGCATTAGTCTGTGCGATGAGTGATTTACCTAGCAGGATCTTACTTGGGAACAAGAAAAAAGCGAACTAGGTAAGGTTCTAGCTAGCTGTTAAAATTGTTACTATTACAACAGCATGGACTGCGAGGCGTTGTCAAGTGTACAAAAATACGTTATCTGGTACTCTTAACCTTTGACCTTTTCACGATCAACATCAATCGCTGGAACTCTTTTGATAATAACTAATAATTATGGTGAGTGAGTTCAACGAGGTTTAGTACCTAATTAACAGTATTATCATCAACAAATGATAAATGTATCAAAGTTTTAACTTTAAGAGCGCAAGTACAAGTTTCACAGACATTCGAATACGTTAAAGAAAAACCGGACCCAATCTTAAACTACAGCTTAAAATTAACTATCTAATCTATAAAATATTGAAGGGAATATGCAGTTTTTTTTCAAGAATGATTTGTGTGAAAGAATTATTACCTCGCGAGGTTAGTTCATCGCTGTTACATTCATTTTGTCACTCGATAGTTAGACAGGCACAGGCAAGTACATCTCGGAATCGTGTTGCACAAAACAGGTGCTGCTGCACCTCTCAGTTTAGAAGTGTTCAGTTGTGACGTAGTACACATGCTCGAGCGCTCAAGCGTGAGGTATAGTGGTAAATTTAAATTAGTATTTTAGACTTTTACCAAGCTTTTGTGAATCACGCTGAATGTTATACAGTAGCACTGTACTTCAGTTTACGCTCTTGCGAGCACGTGCAACACGCTCTCGGAAGGTTTGAAAGCCATTTTCATTTCTGATGTCATCACTAGCTGCGCTCCTCAGCAGTTAATTAAGTTTTTTAATTATTTGATTACCAGATAGAAACACTTTGGCATCACTCCCTGATGTAGGTGCTTGCACAAGATCCACAAAAGTAAAAAACCAGTAAGCCGTATTTTTGCTTAGATAAACTGCAATCTAAACTACGGCAGAAAATACCCGAAAGCAAAACTTCAACTTCTTACTAATTAAATTAGCTACACCACAGCACCCAGAGAGCACCACCCTTAGCAGCACCGATTTTGACTGCACCTCATTCGTCGTATGTTACAGTCAGAGATTCACAAGGCTGCAAAAAATGTGACCGAGAAACAGAACGTCACACATTTACATTGTTCAAATACTAGCAGTTATACTAGCAAAGGCTACTGCAAAAAATCTACATATATATCCATTCTAATCAATAATGCGCAAACATCCTACATAGTGTTCAGTTATTTACCGAGAAGTGGCATAGCAGTGCCTAGTTTTTTGTTAAAACTGCTGTGTTTACCTGTCTTGAGGACAGATTTCTTTTATTTAGACTTCTATGTGCCTAATGTCTACAACAGACATAAAGGGATATGATGACAATGATGATGATGATGACTACAAATATAATGCACTCCTGAATTGCAGAGGAAAAAAATGCAAGGCGCAAAATGCGCCCAAGTTAAAATGCAGGACAATCGTGTGGTCTTACGTCATAATTTTGTTGTCTTCGCGGCGTGCAAGGTGGATTGACAAACCAAAGTTTGGATTTAATAAACAGCAGATTTCACTCGGTTGAAGCACTATACAGTCTGTTCCAGCAATAGTGACCACAATGAATGCCTGAATTTAATATCCGTGGATTTATTAAGCGAATTCTACTGTAGTTGCAGTCTGAATTCTTGCACAATGAAATCACAAAAAAAGTTTATCCAATAACAGCATTTTGAAAACACGGAGGATTTCGAATTACCCTAAACGCAGAGCAATATACAGAATTGCAAAAAACTCGTGGTTAAACCAAATTTAACATAAATCTTCTCTACTTTCATACTTTACCTATCAAAAACTGGTATACGTGTGCTTGCAAACCAAAACCATCCATAAGTTGGCGTAGTAAAAACTACGTTATGATGCTTCAAAGTAGAATGCACCAAAAATTTGGCCAAATGTCAATTTTTGTATTTTATAAAACCAATGGTAAATATATTGGACTTTTATATCCTAACATCAAATTATCGAGAAAATGTAATCGAATCATATAATCCCGTATCCACTTTTCAGGCTAGAAACTAGTAACGCAATTGTGAAAAACTTTCAAACTCCGATTGTAGCTCGTGGAAACAGTCAATTTGCTTGGTGTTTTTTCTGTCGCCAAGCCCAGATCTTTGCCAGGAAGAGCCATCTACTGGATTTAAACATAACTTCAGTGTGTTTTTGCAAAGTCCATAGCAACCAACATTTGTGCGGTTGCTAAGTGTTTTGTAGAGACACGACAAAAAACAATGGCTAACTTTAACAGTGATTTTCTAAAGGTTATGTTTTTCACTGCATAGCCTGCACCTCAACTTCAACGTGGATTATCTCAGCTTAGAAATAACACAGAGCGATGAACTTGGTGTCAAAATGATCTTCATGAAATTGAGATTCAGGATATGTGAATAAGTACAAAAACTTAATTGTCGACTTGTGAACGATTTTGCTGTATAAGCACACACATACATATACATTAACTGCATATATAACTGCTGGATCTATAACTAGCAGGTTTTTACTGCAGCCTATTCAGCTAATTTCATCATCAGATTTTAATAATTTAAAACATGGCATAAAAAATTCCAGATGGCAAAATGTTTCAAACATTGCCGCCATGTTTCCCCCTAGTAATAACTGTAACAATGCAAATAAAGTTATAGAAGATTCCACTGCACTCATTTTCATAGCAATCACGTTAGATGGTAGCGTTCATCATGCGTTTCAAAAAACTCCCTCATAGAAGCACACCTTGGATTAGTGCACCGAGGACATCTTAGCCGTAGTTGAGAGGAACAAGTCCGGTTTGCGACCAGATGAGTTTTTACGAGATCAGCCAGTGTCTGAAAGTACACAAACGTTCATTTCTCTAAAGGGACCATCCACAAGTCCTATTTGCTACCAGATGCTACCTTACGTTATAATAGAGTTATCATATTAGTTAGTTTTAAGATCATATTAGATGGTTTTTAGATATGTCACATACTAGAAGGTTTTACTAACTCTTTAATTCCTACTGCTCTCTTTATGGCACCTCTATCCATGTTTTATTTGAAAAACATTAACACTTTAGCTGTATAAGTTAGGACAGCTTTACGTCGTGTATTAGCTATTCCCTGTAATTCGCAATTGTATTTCTGGCAACGACCCGTATGTAAAAATTGTACCTAAATGAACATCAAAGTCGTATAAACGTACATAAATTTATTAACAAGTTTTAACTTTTTAAAGGAAAACCGGACGATTGTGTAAACATTAGTTCAGAATCAAGAATGCTCTATAATATTGAAAACTACAATAGCTTCTGTGTAGCTTTGAATAACTATAAAATCAAAGCTTAGATTAAATAATAATTACTTCAAATACTTAAATTTTGTTAAACTTTCAAAGCTGCGCGCGACTCAGTGAATCTACTAAGATTGGCAACGGCACTTTTTTGTCACATTCGTGTGGCCGACAAATAGAAGGCGGTATACCGTTATAAGCGTGATCGTGAACTGCAGTGTTAGTTTCTGACTTCATATGATGTAGAGCCCATTTTCATGACATCACGCGTTCAAACAGTACTGTAACACTTACGCAAACATGCTAGACGCGCAAGAAAAGATGCCCGCCATTGCACAAACTGTGGTTAGTTTCTGACGTAAGCAATAGCTGTGTTTGATTGCCGTTAATTAACTTTCCAAAGTAATTATTCAAATATAAGAAACAATTGCCAACTTTCATAGGCAAGAAAATGTATATTTTGGACAGTAAATTAAAATGAGATTAAGTTTAAACAATCGTCCGGTTTTCCTTTAAGTATAAAGCCTGCCAAGCTAATCTTCAAAACAAGAACTCCAAAAACTAAATGATTTAAAAAGAAGAAAAACTCACCTGAACAAAGATGGGATTTATATTTAGCGATGCGGATCGTTTGACGTCTGCACCAACCTGAAAATGAACACAGAAGACATATCAGACTGAACAAAGAATGAAACAAACAAAAAACTGAAACTAACAAATTACACGACAAAAATGTTCTATGTGAGAAAAAGCCAACTATGGAACAACATTAGCTCCTTGCTGCATTTTGCTTGGACACATGAAAAACTGCTCTCACTAAGCAGAGATTATGTTATATTTGATAATTTTTGTAGGTTTCTACTCCTCACACAATGGATTTTCAAGCAAAATTATATAGGAAATGCATTTGCTTATCTTAGGCAAATTAAAAATCAATTTTTGATGAATAAATTAAAGAAATGATTGCAGTAACTGCATTGTTTGCACTTGTAACAATGTTGTGAAAGTCATGTATGAAGTGGAAGTTGAACACTTGTAGAAAACGAATGAACACTATATTACATATCTGCACAAAAACTGAAACACGTTTATTATACTACATAGACATATGTAAAATGACTGCTAAACTACACACTGATGACCAGAGTGTCCTGCACTGATCACCAAGATTTAGACAGTGGCTAGAAGTGAAATCTAGCCAGTATATATAGGTAGAGAACTATGCAAAACTTGGCTTCACAAATACCATTACAGTAAAAATAGGGGGAGATCCAGCGAGTATGCATATTCACTGGACCGAGCAATTGTACTAGGGGTGAGTTTAACTAGTAAAATGTTAAAGTGATTAATCAATAGATGGCAGCACCTAAAATATACAGTTACAACTTTCACAAATGTGCAGTATCACTTGTGTGAAACTGGCTGATGCAGAAAATTTTAACTATCCAGACGCAACAGTCTGATAAAGTTTGCTCTCAAATCTACTCTGTTTTTAAAAGAAATTCCTATTAAAATTTGAAACAAACTTAATTTGTCCTTGGCTGATCGGTTGGTCTTTCCCGGAATAGCAGCAGAACACTGCACAGCTTGAGTTGTAGCAAGCAGGCGATCAGTAAAATTGTGCGTGCGATCAAGCTAGTCTACACCAGACTAAACTACTCAATAGGCTAATTTGGAGTGTCTGAAAGGGTGTTTTTCTTACTTTCATCCAATTACGTCACTCATAAATGTCTAAACAAATAACATGATTGGATAACCGAGATTCTCCTGAATAGAACATTACCTCATTTTGTAATCATTTAGTCATGTCTGTGCTCATACAGTAGCAGAAACGTTAAGAGTCTTGTAAGACGTATTTTTAATGGTGAGGTTCTGAAGGAGTTGAAGCTATGGAATGCAATGATAACTCTTTAGAAAAGTGCAACATAGACAAAATTATAAACCAGCACGTTACTAATATTTCTATGTATACATTTGTGTGTCAGCACGTGTACTAGTTCTGTAATTTTTTTTTCTATATAATTTTGTGTATTGCATTGAACTATAAGTTCGAAATGAATGCCACGAATTTAAATAAAATAAATAAATTGAGAAAAAAAACATAATATACAATTTATATACATATAAATTCATAAACAATTCATATTAGCTAAAGAATTATTCAAAATAAATTATAAGTAATTCAAAATTGAAATTTTAAGTTATTACATTAAATTTTGAATTAATGCAATATGGTGAACATTGTAATCTTAATAAATTATAAATAAATAAATTAATGTTACAAAACCATAATTAATTAACTTTTGATACCAAAAGTGAAAAACAAAAAATGTCAAAAAATTTGAGATGCCGTCTGGATTTGAACCAGGGCCTTCTGCTTACAAAACACTGGAAATGCTGAATTTGGTTGCCAGTTATTAGGGACGAGATTTGCACTGCCTTGACCACTGAGTATAAAGTATCTGCAATGCAAGGAGAAGGTTCCCGGTTCAAATCCAGCTGCATTCTAACTTTTCACATTTCCTGACTTTCAAGTTTAGTATCAAACTTCAATTAATTTTTTGTTTGTAACATCAATGCAATACCTTAACCTCAAAACTACTAGTACAATTTGAAATCAGTGACAATCTACATTAATAACTTTGCTGAGGCTTGTTAAGAGACTGCAAAAAAACAACGCCATTACTTGGACACCGGAACTCAAGAAAATGTGCTGCCATCTATGGGATACAAATACACTTACGCTGACTGCTGCGAACTCACCTTTTCGCCGAGTTCGACCGCATACTGAATGTCCATCTCTAGCAAAGTTTCTATGTGGTCAGTAGTAAAGGCTACGGGAACTAGAAGTATGTGCTTCCGGCCAATTTTAACGAGGCCCTTAATGCACGTTTCCGTCGCGGGTGAAAGCCAGGGGATTGGACCAACCTGCAACAGCAAAAGCAATACATCTAGCTGCATAAATTAAGCAGAATGGCACTGTCACTTCCAGGGAATGGGACCAACCTGCAACAGCAAAAGCAATACATGTAGCTGCATAAATTAAGCAGAATGGCACTGTCACTTCCACTGTAAGTTCCAAAGTAGCAAACTTTATTCGATTCGAATTCACACTCCAGTGAAGAATGCTCACTCCATTAAACGCTTGAGAAAAATGGCAATAAAACTCCCTGAAACAAACTTGACAGACGAAAATTACAGAGTGTTTTTTCTTGTTAGGTGCAACAGTAATATGAGCAAAACTTCCCTTTGTAAGTTCACTACTGCATTTATTACATTACAAATTCACATCAGCATAATTATAATATTCGCCATCATGCATGTCTGTTACTGCCGTCTGCTTACAGGCATCCAATTCTACACCAAAGCTGCCAAAACGTACAACCGACTCTTTGACACTGCTAAGCTGTACTAGCACTTACTTCTAGACTGATTGGCAATTTGTTGTTTGTAATTTGTACTTGTTGTAAAGAGGGTTAAACTAACTTAAATTATGTTCACTGATCAAAAGATAATCAATATAGAGACTACTTCTACGAAATGAATACAGTGTTCCCTCGCTACTGTGTGGTTCGTTTATCGCGGACTCGCTGTTTTGCGGGTTTTCAAAAATATTAATGCAAAATATTTATCGCGGTATTTTCGCTGTTTCTCGGGTTTTTGCGTTACTCCGTCTAAAGTATTTTTGCACATGCGTAGTACGTATTGTACAGTAATATATAGATTTGATGAATTTTGCATACAAAATCACAAAATATATATTAAAAATATTAATTCTTACATTAAAAGAATATTATAAATCATAAAAAATTACCATTTACAGTAAATAGTGTATTTATTCGGCGGATGAATACACACCAAAAACGAAATGTAGTACTTGTGCCCGCAAATAAGTATAGCATCCCTACTTCACGGAAATTCACTTATTACGGAACGGAAC
The DNA here is from genome assembly GCA_030141605.1 of Tubiluchus corallicola. Classification (NCBI taxonomy): domain Eukaryota; kingdom Metazoa; phylum Priapulida; class Priapulimorpha; order Priapulimorphida; family Tubiluchidae; genus Tubiluchus; species Tubiluchus corallicola. Next base: position 26,730 of record JAQGDQ010000170.1, read on the forward strand.
ACCCGCGATAAGTGAGGGAACACTGTATATTATAATAATTTAGTCAGTTCTTGTGAAGGTAGTTATAATAGAAAAATATAATCAGGAAACAAACATTCAATATGGCTGCGAGCGCCTTGTAACACGCTTTAAAATTTCAATTTTCATGAACAAATAGTGCAGCATAAGCCAGACTTAGGTGCAACCGAAATTATCTATGTCTTCGACTGAATTTAATTACAAATTTGCCACTTCTGCCACTTAGACTTTGTATTAAAATAAAATGCATTTGAATTGAATTACCTTCTGTCAAGAGGGCACCAATGACAGCATTAGAGAGAGTTATTGTTATTACACAATTATTGTATTGTTTGCTAGTCACATCTGCTAATTTTATATGTATTTGTCTGTCTATATACTACTTTATTTCATCTGCACTTTTCTTTCTTTTGCCTACATGGTGATTCATGTATCACTTATAAAAGCTGTCTAACCTGAACCAAATAAATTGTGTTTAAACTAAACTTATCTTGCTTCAGGCTGCCGAATGTTGGTTGTGATATAATTTTGTTCTTTCGGAAGTTTTTTGGAAAATGCGTGTTTGCAAGGCAAAAATGTCAATAAGTCGGCAATTACGCTTTTCCAATTATTCGCATATCTTGAATCTCTATTTCATGAGAATCATTTTGATACCAAGTTCATCACTCTATGATATTGCTAAGCTGAGATAATCCACGTTGAAGTTGAGGTGCAGACTACACATTGAAAAACATAATCTTGAGAAAATTGCTTTTAAGGTCAGCCATTGTTTTTGTCGTGTTTCTACAAAACACTTAGCAACCGCACAAACGTTGATTGCTACGAACTTTGCAAGAACACGTTGAAGTTATGTTTAAATCTTGTAGCTGGTTCTTTCTAAGGAAAATTTGGGCAACAGAAAAACTGAAAAAGAAATAATTGCTTCCAAGAGCTACTACCGGAGTTTGAAAGTACAAGTTTTTCACAATTGTAGTACAATTTCCAGTAAAGGGAGTATGATGTTATAGAACTAGATTTTTAGTATTTTCTAAACATTTTCCTTATAACTTCATGCTATAACATAAAAGTCCAATGTATTTAGCATTCGTTTTTATAAAAAAAATTGACATTTGACCAAATTTTTGGTACATTCTACTTTAAAGCATCATAACGTAGTTTTAACTATGCCGACTTATGGACGGTTTTGGTTTGCAAGAACAAATAATTTCTCACATTTAAACGTCACTGAAATTTTTACATTCACTGATAAAAAATCATGGTTAGAGGGGTTATCCTTAAGCCTTTTTTTACACCAGACAACGAGTGGTCTGTCCAAACTGACACATTGTCTCCTGAATGCCAAAAATTTCTCGAAGTAATTTAATCATCCATTGTTATGCTCAAAACATATAGACATTTACAATCAATACAATTATTATTTATTTACTTATTAATAATTATTTATTATTATTAATTATTATTATTCGTTAGTAATTATTTAATTATTACTAAACACACGTTTATTATTTGAGACATTTTTCAGACTTTCAGACATTACCCACCTTAGATTGCCAGGCTAACCTATATGAATGAGACCAGTTGAGAACCTCCATAATTTTTAACACAGATGCTCCGACTTCGGCTGGATAGGTGTCGCCACGTCTCACAACCTGCCAATCATCAATGCAATCAAATTACCTGTTTAAAAGATGCTGGGACACAAAATGTTTAAAGCAAAAAACCAGAGCCAATCTTAAACTGCAGGTCAAAACAATCTACTCTTTAAAATATTGAAAGGAAACACGCTATTTTCTCAAAAATGACTTACGTGAAATGATTATTGTCACACAAACACAATTTCACATTCGCGCCACTAGTTCTTCGCTGTTACATGCATTTCATCATTCGCTAGTTAGACGGGCACTAATGCCTGCATTTCGAAAATGAGTTGCATAAAAAACAGGTGCTGTACACCTCAGTTCAGATGTGTTAGTTTCTGATGTACTGCACGCGTTCGAGCACAACGGTAAATTTGAAATTTGAATTTTTATCTTAAAATTTGCCTAGTTTTCAAGAGTTTCAAGAGTTTATTCATTTCCACATTGCATCTTACAATTATCATTAAAATACAGATTATTATCCATTTAAGTAAATATAAATATAAATATAAATAAATGCATTATTATCGAGAAATTACAAAATGCAGCATATACATGTGCAAATTACATTACAGAACAATTTTGATGCATACAGTTTGAGCCTAAAAGCATAGCTTGACAGGACAAACTGTATGTGAAAAGTATGTTTTAGTACAACACACTGAATATCTTACAGTAACAATGTACTTCAATTTTCGCCTTCACAAACACATGCAACACGCTTGTGGAATATTTTTCCTGTTGAAAATTATTTTCATTTGTGATGTCATCAATAGTTGGGCTCGCCCGCCATTAATTAAGTTTTTAATCTATTATTTAATTATCAGATATGCTTTTGCGCTATTATTGGTATTAAAATGTATACTTATTACCGAACTTCAAAATGGGGTAGTATATGAAAAATCATGCTGTCTTTCTTTAAAAAATATCTTAAGGCATGTATACAATTGAACTCAACTAAATCGGATTTTGTGAAAATGTTAGTTTAACACCGGACGGATGATGTACGATATCTGCACTATTCACATTTCTTACCTTGCAATTTACAATACATTATGTACGTAACAGGGTGTTAATCGTAGTACTACAGTAGGGGCTGCTTAATAGACTCACTTTGGGATGGAAGTATTTTGACCCAATTAACCGACTGAGTCAATTAGCCGATGGGTGTAGCTTACTACTACTACAGGAGTATAATGACCTGTCACCTTAGTATGCATTGCAAAGGCTGTAAATGAATTTTACAAATGAAATTTATTTAAGAATATTTAATTTATATAAGTGAATTAATAAAAAAAGGTCGCACAAATCTGATTGTTTCCACTAAAAATTACAAAAATTCCCATACAGATAAAAACATTGAAAATTTGTTGCTGTATCCTGCACACATTCATTCAAAACACCTAGTCACTTAGTGCTTGTGCTGCAGTTGGTGATGACCATTTTTCTCCTGTGAAAAGCAGCGGGAACTTCAAAAGCAAACCGCTGGTCAAGTGATTAAATGTTTAGCTTCTAGATACAACGAGGTTAATTACAGTGAAGAAGCGGATGACAGATTCAAAGCGAAACCGCTATGCTAGTATATTTGTGCATATGATAAACATACTGTACCTGCTTACAAACAAAGCTGTGCTTAACGTGACTGTTTCTACGTATATTATAATGCAGATAATCGACGTATAGAGACATAAAAGAAGCAAAAGCTCTCTGAGCACAACACAAGTGTCTTTTTAAGTATGTGAAGTAAAAATATTGAGTCAATTATGCAGAGTTGTTTGAGTCAATTACAGACACTTTTTATGTACATTTGAATAGAAGCGGCCCGTACCAGATATTTTTGAGTAAATTAAGCGACTGTGTCTATTAACAGCGCCGACTGATTTGTATTACAGCATATATTACCGACATAGGTAGAGAATGGGCAGAAAATAGCAGCACGACGTCATGGCGAACCTCCAATGGAAATTCTTCTAGTTTCTTCTTAATGTTGTCAGCATGTGCCTGCAAATGCATTAAGAGATACTTCAGTAGAGAGTGTTTTTAAGTATCAAGTACAACAATATACGTATCTTATTTAGCTTTAACTTGTTAGCAGTATTTCAAACAAGTAAATTTTTCTATACTTTTCATAAGCCAAGATTAAATCCAAGAGTACACAATATTAAACAAATACGCACTAATAACAAACACGACAACAATTCTATCACTAGACACCGAGTTCAACTTTGGATACCCTGTCATCAAATTTAAAACAAATCAAGTCTTTCGACGAATTGAAATCAAAATTAAAAATACATACATTAAATCGTTTTGAAAACCCAACATACGTAAACGATAATATATATTCATCCGCAAATTTTATTTACACATGTCCATTTTAAATTGTGTGTATATATTGTATATAGTCTATTATAATTTGCGTGTAACATTATAATGTATATTTTGTTTTAAATTTTTGGTACAGTAGTTTTTAGTTTGTACTGGATGCATTTGCCTTTAACAGTTGTGTGAATTTTATTCTCATGCTGCGATGTTCTTTTATGCTTTTATAGTTACGAATATATATATATATATGCCATAAAAAATATATATATATATATGAATATATATATATTGAACATAAAAAATCGATATTCATAACTATAAAAGCATAAAAGAACATCGCAGCATGAGAATATATATATACATATATATATATGAATGCACACTGTTAAGTACTATAGATAAAAGATACTGAGCAAGTATGTACAGTTGCCCGCTTCAAACGCAGTAACACTGTTGGGATACTTCCCTTAATAATGGAATTGTTACAGTTAAATTTCTGAAAATGTAACTCATTACTGTTACAAGTTACACGATGAAAAATGTGACTTGTCACAGGTAGAGTTACATTTTTTAAAACGTATCTTTCTGAAATGTTCCTATCACAGAATGATTGACAACAACTAGCGAAAGAGACCTCTGCTAAACCTGGGAATGTGGGCCATCGATCGATCGTGCTCCACCGTATGTTCGAAGCGTTAACTCTGGCAGCGTAGTGTCTGGCTATTGCATTTAAACTGCTTCCCATTGTTGAACAGCTATACTGCGGATACATGCTAAATGCCACAGCGTGTTCAACACCGTCACTGAAAAATAAAAGTTCCACTTGTGATGACTGTATAATTATCAAAAACATTTTTAACATTTTCACAGAAATACCAATAAATGTTTATAGTTAAAATTAAAAACAACAGTACTACAGTGTTCCCTCACTTATCGCGGGTGTTCCGTTCCGGGCCCACCAGTGATAAGTGAATTTCTGTGAAGTAGGGAACTGCTTGGGTTCGCTGCCAGAAAACCTAGAAGTTGCAGAATGTTTGGGTAGCATCGTAAGGCTCGAATAAATTCAGTCTCAAATGAAAACTTTGCAAATAGCGGATGAAAACTACGCACACGTCAGCAAGTAGCATCTCAAGCGGACGCAAGTACTACATTTCGTTTTTGGTGTGTATTCATCCGCCGAATAAGCACACTATTTACTGGTAATTGTTTATATTCTTTTAATGTTAGAATTAATATTTTTGATATATTTTTATACATTTTGTGATTTTTTTATGCAAAATTCATCAAATCAATACATTACTGTACAATACACACTACGCATGTGCAAAAATACTTTAGACGGAGTACCGCAAAAATCCACGAAACAGCGAAAATACCGCGATAAACGAACCGCGAAATAGCGAGGGAACACTGTACATAGAATACTACTTGTAATTAACGGCACAGTACAAATTTGTGTGTACATAATCATAAACAGAATTCTAAGTTAATAATTATTATTGTATACCTAAAAATATATGGATATCAAATTGGAAGAAAATATACTTACAAATATATCGATATCAAAATGGAAGAAAATATACCAAAAAATATATCAATATCAAATTGGAAGAAAATATACTTAAAAATATATTGATATCAAATAGGAAGAAAATATACTTAAAAATATATTGATATCAAATAGGAAGAAAATATACTTAAAAATATATCGATATCAAATTGGAAGAAAATATACTTAAAAATATATCGATATCAAATTAGAAGAAAATGTATTTAAAAATATATCGATATCAAATTGGAAGAAAATATACTTGAAAATATATCGATATCAAATTGGAAGAAAATATACCTAAAAATACATGGCTATCAAATTGGAAGAATACATACCTTTCCATTTGTTCTATGGTATCTTCTGTAAATGGAGGGACGTATCTAAATCCAACGTAAAACTGATGAGGTGCTGTAATAGTAAACATCGGCTTTAATAACTTCATAAACCTCTTTACATTTGATGCAACAAGTTGTAATGACAACGCACATCAAAAGAGCACAAACGGACGATACAAAAACACGTAATTACAAAGTACAAAAAATAATAAAATTTTGTGATTATATAAAAATGAAAACTGGCATTTAAAATCTTCAAAAAAGCAATAAGAGAACTGTCTCAAAAGTCCAGGTTAAGATTAAGAAAAATCAACAAATAACTAACTATTCTGTTGGACATATCTATCATGGCAAAATTGTTGAGAATTAATAGATTTAATTAAATGATCCAATCTAATTAATTGATTAGAATCACTGTTTATCAAAACAATGAAAAATTATTACCAAATTCGGGACAGACTTCATCTAGTTTTTTCACCATTCCTTCAGCCTGCTTCCGCGTCCAGTAGAGAATTGGTGATCCACCTCCAATGTGACGGTAGTGTTCCTGGATGGAGGGTGTCCGCCGTTTTGCTATCATAGGCGCAAGTGTGCTGCAGGTAAGCAAGAAACAGTCTCTCAGAAATACAAAAAAATCACTTGTATTTTAACACAAAAAGCTGGAATGCAAAGGCCCATTTCACAGTGAAGATGTAAGGAAAAGTGATGCTCGGAATTGCTGTCACAAAAATCAAAAAACTTCCTGAAAATTTCAGATTTTTCTCGAAATCCCTTGCTGCAAGGAAGTTCATTTCACGGTGAAACAGTCAGCTGCAACTGCTTTACGAGTTTTATACTGTATAACCATGTTTAAGTTAAGTTATACTTGCGGTATTTCTGATATACAAAGTACAACTAATAATGTTAGTCAATGTAATGACAGACCTGTTTGTTTTTTTAGTAAAGTTCTACTAACCGCTTAAAAATCTTAAAATATACATATATAAAGTGAATATGTGCCTGCGTTTTCATGAATATAGCCATTGATGTTGCATTAATAAAACATAAAAGGGTCAGTCTGTTAAAAGAGAGAGTAAATCTTATAATTTTATGCTGAAATGTTTTAATTGTTGTTCGCTAAATAAGAAAGAAGTAATTGAGTAGTTAAAGTTAAGACTGAATCCACGAGGATTTCTCATGAAAATGGAACATGCAGTATTTCGACTGTGGGGCAAAATTCCCCATGAGGAGGATGCATAGCCTCTAGTTGGCAGCAGAATTGCTCATGAGGAACTGCACGAGGAATTTTACCACGTGTCCTCACTGTGAAATGCGCCATAAAAAACAACGTGTTCCACTTTCGTGAGGAATGATCCCAAAGAATTTCTCCTGGAAGCATTTTGCTGCGTGTCCTCACCGTGAAATGCACCAAATTTGAGTAAATGAGTTTTTATGATTATAAATCAAGAAAGATATAATAAGAAAACTTTTGACATGTTCCCAATTAAAACAAGGAGGTTGCTTCAAAAGAATCCACAAAATAACAAATTTGTACTGAAAAGTTTCTCCTGCCCTTGTACTGGTTATAGTCTTATAGAACATTCATTTTTCCAAATAAATGAAGGAATCCTGAAGCAATAATCTGAAGAAATTCATAACACTTTGCTGGGGCTTCAAACACAAAGCCAAGAACTTGTCAATGAGAATTCCCTTGAAAATATGATCACACTTGTTGTCCAAACATTTCGCCCAAACAAAAACATTGCCTTTGTTTGCACAATGGTACAACTACGCAAAAAACAAAAGATCAGTCGTTGTACAGGATGCCCCATGAGAGCAATTTTTCCAGTTGCTGAGAATATAACGTAAGTATGCATGCGTACTCTTGAAATGGTAACGGTATCAGTTCTTTGTCACTAAACAAATTAAATAAGAAAGAGTAGACATCGTCTAGCATTTCTGGTCCGCCCATATTCACCATCATTATCCCTGTCTTTACTTTAGATCTGAAATCCAAAAAAAATTATGTTGTTTTCATGTAAATTGTTCAAGCAAATTTCTTTAAAAAATGAGTTATAATTTACTAATATTTAGAGCCCAGAGCCGCGCCATTTCAGCTGAGCTCCAGCCTGTTTATTTCTACAGTCGACCTAGCCAATGAGAAACCCAGCTTTAGTCGCGTCAGCCGCTCAGTGATGGGAGTCGAGCTAGCCGACATTTTTGCCGGCTGCAAAGATTTTCGTTCTTTCGATTATCACATGACACTGCAAATCACTGGTTGAAATATGGCAAATGCATTGCAGATTCACGGTCAGATCGTGCGTGTGCTGGCAGAGATACTAAACTTTAGAAATTTTTGAACGAGAAAGCTAGTTAATTCAAAATCAAGTATACAAATAGGCTTTAGTCACACGTATGGGATCATTTTGGTGTTTTGGTGATTCATCAGTAATCAAGACAAACTTCAGCAAGAGTTGGATTTAAATTATATATATACAGATGCAATAAATCCATTGCTTTTCTGTAATAATAAAAAACTGATCTGTAATGCATCATTTGAATTTGGACATCAACTTTTTTCTGTGTATGTATAAGCAACATGAATTATTTAAAAAAATTGCCTCAATGATTTAACAGTTAACAGCAATTTATCATTTATTTAGTTAACGAAAATTCGCAGCTTTAGCTGACTTAGCAGATTTTTTTCAGCTGATGTAGTAGCAACTCACTCAGTTTCGGCCAAGCTAGCTGATTTACTGTGTGAGTCAGCTGATGTAGTAGCAACTGACTCAACTTCAGTCGAGCTAGCTGATTTACTGTGTGAGTTAGCTGATGTAGTAGTAACTGACTCAGTTTCAGCGGAGCTAGCTGATTTATTGTGTGAGTCAGCTGATGTAGTAGCAACTGACTCAACTTCAGTCGAGCTAGCTGATTTACTGTGTGAGTCAGCTGATGTAGTAGCAACTATGTGAAAAAAGAATGGGCATTGAAAATGGGAGCGCCCAAACATGTAGTGATTGCGACTTTAAAGTGATTTTACTAGTTACATGAGGCACTTATTGCAGTTTTATTACTAAATCCGCCTAACATTTTTTGCGAACATTGAAATAAGCCTAACTTCCTAGACTACTTGACATTTTCTTTAAGGAAATAACACTACTTTGACATACTTGGCAGGCAGTTTGGTGATATTCTCATCTTGAGTAGTAACACTTGCAGTTGAACATTTTGATATGCATTCCTTATAGCTGCTAACACACTTCCTCGCAATGCGAGACAATGAAAGAAGATGTCTCATCATCAAATCCATACATGTAAACAGGTTAAAGCTGAAACAAGCAAATTATTAAAGAGGATAATGGACACCATATGCAGTTTTAACATCAGCGCCAGGGACGATGACCACACGAATGCGGGAACCTCCAATCTTTCACTGCAGAGAATGCTGGACCGGCTTTGTTACACTGTTGTCAAAAAAACTGAATCATTTAGTGACAGTATAACTTTTTGACGTCAAGTTCATATCTTTCATTATTAGATGTGTGCTTGATAAACCCAAATCGATCATTATTCGGCATAGTTAAAACTACGTTATAGCTTCAAAGTAGAATATACCAAAAATTTGTTCCAGAGATCGTCTAGAATGGCTTGTATTAACTATACTGGGGCAGAAATATAATAAACTTGACGTAGTTCACTAGTTCCGATGATTAGTAACAAACTATCCCATAAAACTACATGAAAAACGTGAGCCATAACCAAACATAAGCAACCTACGTGTACAGACTCCCCTGCACCTTGATGATACAGCTCACACTCTCGAAATAACCGACAATGAAGACGATTCGCTCGACATTTGAACCTTCTGCTATCCGCGACGACCGACTCTGCTGATTTCGGATTTTAGGCATTTTCCTTGTGTTTACAATAAATAAAGCCACAAGCTTAAAATCAATCTACTTGTCACATGCCGCAATACAGAGAAGTTTATAATACTTACACATTAAACTATTTAAAAATTTGGCTTGCCATAGACTCAAATTGACTGGTGCTGAGCATTTATTATAGACAATAAGGTTTGGCCAATTTTTCTCAAATCGAGCAGTACCGATTAGGGAGTCTTTGCCTGCACATGTTGACGGTGCACCCCTGGTGACTGCACAAAATATTAAGTTATCTAACAGTAGCTTAAATATAGTTACATAAATTTCTTGCACATGATAGAACCGTGTAAGTAGTTCATCTATTTGCGTTGCTACCACACTCTTGCAAATATTGTATTCGTATGCTTTTTGCTAACATGTCTCATATAATTGTTTTTATTTACTATTGGATGTGAATAAAATAAAAATGATTTTACGTTTCAGTATGATGTAAATATATACGTGTTCTGTTTGTTTAATAAATGCGTATTTAAGCGAAACCAAATAAAATACATCTCAGTGTTTATGACCAAAAAATATAGGTCTACTGATAGATCAAGAACTATTAAAAGTGCAGAAGTGAGTGTCTGTAATGTGTACTTGTTTTAATTTTTATCTGTATAATATCTGTGAAGCGCTGAGTTCCATATGAGGAATGGATTTTTGAAATTTTTTCAAGAACTATGATATTATAACATAAACTATATAATTAATATATATAATGGATTATATAATATCCAAGCATAAAGAAAAAATTAAAGAAAAAAGATTGATTATATTAAATGCTTTTGGTAATATCGAGTGAAAAGGAGGTGCTGCAGTTCCGCAGTGACCATACAGGAGTCGCCACTGCCTGGTGGCATTTATTTAATTTATATAAATCTACTTGCAGATGAAGAATGAAAAGTGCACATCGCGAGAATATTACTCAATGCTCATCCTGTAAAGAATCTGTTCCACCTGCCATCATTGGCTGAGTGGTTTACACTTGCGAATAAAAAAATTATAACAATCTCATAGCAGCATTGCTGAAGTTTGCCTGACCTGGTCTCACATGATACCATCTTGCAACATGTACTTTTTAAAAAGTTAATGACATAATGATAATAATAATAACAATAGATTTCAGACGTGCTTATTGCGTTAGTATTTTTATAGAAAAAGTCATTTTCAATTTCAGTAATCAAAATCATACTCAGTCACCAAAGATAGGCATAGTTTTACCTTTAGAAAACAGGTTGTTTGATATGTTTCCATATAGTAACTTTTGCGATAGTAACAACTTCTGACAAAACTCAGAATCAATACGGACTTCTTTGCAAACTAAGTTATTTATTAACAGCTACAAAGTTCTACAAAACCGAAAAATACATGAAAAAAAACTGACAAACATAATTTCCGGAAATCAAAATAAAATAAGGCAAAAAATAACCAAATTGTAAATCAATAACAGCAGCTACAGAAAACTAGAAACACAGAAATCTGGATAATTCCTGTAGAGAAAACAATTGTTAACTGATTAGTAGAAACTGATCACATTTTGTACCAAAAAAAAACTGAGAAAAGTTTAACAAAAGTTCTATTAATAGCCTCTTCCACGACGACGGCGCCATCCAGCCATGCCCAAACCAACGCCCCAGTCTCCTTCACCTTCCATTGCAGAACGCAACTCACAGTAGGACTTTGTCAAAGATTGCCTCTTCAAGTGGACAACATAGGTGGCGATACCGTACTTGTCTTCCGGGCAGCAGGGGAATGTTTTTTCTTCCACCTCAGTGTGGGATCCAGTGACCTTCCACTTGCGGTTAGATTCCGGTCTGTAGAAGCCAAGGTCGAATCCCTCGTCGCCCTCCTGTATTTGAAGAGTGATGGCAGTAGTGGGGTGGGCCCACGATCCGAACATGAGGCGACACATGTGCTCGTCTCCTCGTGCCCATTTCAAGTCAGCGAAGATACAATGGACGACATGTGAAGTAGGAACCACCCAAAGACAATCACCATTTGCATGAATTTGCACTCTTATGTCGTTCTCATGAACAGAAGACATCAACCCACGTCCTGCGCTGTAAAACATAGTTGAATTAAATATTCTCTGCATTAAATAGTGTACCATAACTTCTATTCAATAGCACAAGGATTTTTCTTAGTTGGAATCAAATTTCAAACGCAAATACTTGTCGCTCGGCATTATGGGGACGTATGCAAAAAACGTGTGCACTTCTAACAAGTTCGAATACATGCAAGTCATGATGTTTAAAATCAAAGAAGAGCTTTTTTGAATTAAGTGCAGTCAGAAAAAATAAAATTTTCAGCCGTAATTGTGGATCATTTTACATAGTTTGAGAATTCTGGTTAATATTTTGCAGTTTGTTAGTACACCACAAATAACTTTTCATGTCAAATGCTCAAAACAAATTAAAATTAGTGGCCAATCAAGGTAAGGGACTACACTTGTTATGAAGCAAAAATGTTCATTCAATAATTCTTTTCACAATTCCAGCAATTTATGATGATCGTGAAAAGGTCAAATGTTAAGTGTGCTAGACAATGTATTTGTATACACTTGACAACGCCTCGCAGCCCATGGCATTGTAATAGGAGCAATTTTAATAGCTAGCTAGAACCTTACCTAGTTCCATTTTTTCTTATTCCTGCTGGTAAATCACTCTATGCACAGACTAATGCATAACTAAATAAAGTCTGCGTAAAACAACTGAAGTTAACGAACTGATGCAGAAGACGGCTTTGCTTTACACACACGTCATGTAACAGTTGTAATTAAGAGGCATTGCTGTGGTACACTTAACATTTGACTTGCAGCAACTGTGCATGCGCATAACAAAAGTATGAAAAAGCTTTAGTAATAGTTAGAAATAAGTTAGAAATAAGTATTTGTTGATGTTATTTGTAAAAGTAATTGACATGGAAACAATTTTCTGATAAAGAACAACAACGTGTAATTACACTAATGCTTACTCATTAAACATCATGACGTCGGGAACCCATATCACATCAGATGACAGATAAAGAGCATTGATGTTGCCGTATTCTTCTGGATCCCAACTAAGAGCTGGATCATTCCACCTCTAAAAACAAGAATTTTCCCAAATATACTTCAAATCACATTCAGTGTAATATCCAGTGGTAGCTTGTGTATAGGTGCTGTGGAATTGCAGCACCCACTATTTTCACTCGATATTATAGATAATATTCAATATAATGAGTCAGTTTTCTTTAAGTTTTTATTTATGCTTGTACATTACGTATAAGAATGTCAGTAGTCATTCCACTAGTACATGAAAAAATTACAAAAATCCTTGCATACAACTGCGCGCATCACAGTTCCAGGAGCGAGGTGATTGGCCGTCGTGCACATGCAGTCATGCGCACATGTCCGAGATAAGAAGCTGCATGTTAGGTAGAGAAAGCACTGTCGCTCATGCAGTGCAAGTGTACAGAAGTACTTCTATAAACTAAATTTCCTTTTCATATGTTTGCTTCATTTTACACAATATTAAAGCAATGGCTAAAAATTTTCTGAAGCAGCACCCCCACAAATTTTAACTACGAACCGCCAGTGCTAATATTAAAAACTGATCGACGGTTAATGAAAAACAGAGGACATAGCATCGCTCTCTGTGCAGAAGAACCAACGCGGTGGCTGTGAAGAGAAACAGACAATCTCCGAAAACGATGTTGTCCGTTTGTTTTGAAAACATTTACTCTCAATACTAAGCAGCATCACTGAAAGTACGCCAGGCACCTACAAGGTTCTTCAGTAGCAGTTTTAAAACTCGATAGCTGGTCAGTTTCCAGTGCTCAATACTGACACAATTCGTGACATGATCGGTTTTACCAAACAATCCAGTTTTGTTAAATTTACACAGCGTATACAGATACGATGAGCACAATCAATGCACACCATGTAATTTAAGCAAAAAGTAACACAAAGGATTATTGCAAAAGTGTTTTTCAAGAAAAAAGAATATAATTAATGGAATTCATAGTACTCACCAGTCTAGTATAACCACTGAAGGTCATTGTCTGATCACGAGGATCCTAAAATGAAAAAAAAATTATGAAAAAACTGAAGTTCATCAATGATTTCCTAGAATTGTCAGCTAAAATTAAAGCAACAATGAAAATGTGGAACAGAGAAGCAAATATGGCTAAAAGCAGTAATGAAAAAGTGTGACACAGAAGTGAAAGAAAGAATGACATGATAAAGCCAAGGTTGGTGATAAACTGAAAACAAAAGGCAAGACAATTACAACAAGTTTAAACAACAGTTTAGCAAAAAGGGTGCGAAATTTGAAAGGGGGGAGGGGTGATTTTTCTGAAGTGTTTTTACCTCTTTCTTAAATTTGTATGGCATTCAAAGTTAATAATTACGGTTAGCTGTAATCAAGAGATCTCCGGTTCAAGTTCCATTGATATCAAAAATTTAATTTGATTTCTTTCTATGTTAGTTGGAGAAGTGTCTCTTTTTGTAAGCAAAAGCAACCACCATCAACGAGTCAAAAATGGCTACTGGGCTAATAGAAATCTCAATGAAAACTGCTTCAATGCTTAACAAATCTAGAAGCATCTAAAGGTTGGTTCAGATAGTAGATAATGTGTCACAATTGACATTTGCTTCAACAAAAAACTTTGGCACAAAAGTGGTACATTTACTACTACAGAAACCTAATTCCACTTTCCGAAAACCTAAAACCTAATGCGGCTAGTTCTTTGCTGTTACATGCATTTTGCGTTTAGTTACTTAGAGGGGCACTAGCATCTGCATCTAGGAAATGTAATGCACAAAAAACAGGCGCTATGTACCTCTCAGTCCAGATGTTGTTCAGTTGTGATGTAGTGCACACGTTCGAGAGCTCACGTGTGAGCATAAAGGTCAACTTGAAATTTAAATTTTTAAACTTAAAATATGCTGAATTTTTTGTATCACACTGAGCGTTGTACACTAGTACAACACCTCAATTCTCATTTTTGGAAACTTACCACATCCTCCAGGATGATGAGTGCCACACTAATGTGGACAGCCGTTGGCTCTGAAGCGGATGTAGATGGGCGGACATGATGGTCATAGTTCTGAAATAAATGCGCCTGGAGCAGTTTCTCGTCCTCACTTGCTCTAACAGCAACTAAAAAAACAGAGTTTATTTAAAATCAAATCTGTAACCACCAGCATTTCAACACCAACCAGTGTCATTACCAGCGGTGGTTCGTAGCTAAAATTAGTGGGGGCGCTGCTTCAGAAATTTTTAGCCATTGTTTTAATATTGTGTAAAACAAAAAAACATACGTAATTTTAATGTTGTAATTTTAAACAAACAAATTTATACATAAACTTGATAAAATTCTAAACAAAAAGTATTGTTTTCTTACGAATAGACTAAATTGTCTTAGTTCAAGAATGTGCCGATACACAGCTTTTCAAACACGTGGCAACCGACAACACACAGCGTGGCAGGAGCACAGACATGTGCGCATGCACATAACAGACAAACACCACGTTGCCTGGACAGTGAAGCAAACAGTACTCACGTGCTCCACTTCCGCGCAAGTACAAAGAAAGAACTAAAGAAAAACGACTTATCATATTGAATATTATCGATAATAATGAGTGAAAACAGGGGATGCTGCAGTTCCACAGTACCTATACAAGAGCCGCCACTAGTCATTACACAGTTGACTTTACAAAATTGCTGCTGATGGCAAAGTTGCACAATGAATGATTGTAAGCACAGTTATTTAAGGAATTATGTCGTCTTACTGTCTGCAGTAATTGCGAGTTCAGACTAGCAAGTCACTCAATAAGTGACCCACAAGCATGTTCATACCAGAGAGCAAGACTTGGAGAGAGTTACTCTCCACAGTAAGTGCCAGCTGACCCTCTCTTCTCTATTCACTGCGAGAAGTGTCGAGAGTAATTCGCCCATGCGTTTAGACTGGACAGTAAATTAACTCTCAGCAACTATCGGAGAGTTTGCAATAAATTGTTGACATAACCCGCAAAGCAGTTCACGCTTGCGAGCTTTCTGTCAGTGAGAAAACACGAAGCAAAGAAAAGTGATAGTCTAAACGCGCAGTAACACACATTGTATTAGAATTTAGAAAGGGACGAACAATGGAAAAGTGATAATATTAAAAGCAATGATAAAACAAAGAATGATTAAAACATAAGACATTTAAAACAGACTGCAAAACATTCACAGACCAAAAGCTAATTCGAATTAGCATCACAAGTTTGTTGTTTAGTTTAAGCTGGTTACCAAGCTGCAAGCCAGTGCTGTCTGAAAATTCTGTTGTCATCATAACTAATAAGAAAAGTAAAATTTAACTGCCTAAACTGCTAAAGCTAACTAGTTTTAACTTTTAGTTTAACATACATACTGATTCTCACTAGTGATAGAGCTAAAATAGGAGCAACATAGAAATTTTAATATTTGTTATTTATTGAACCATTAAGTAAAGAAATCACAGAAGACAAAAAGACTTCAAATACAGCTGAACAAAGAAACCACATATAAGTGGTGTAATAGCTCAAGCACAAAAACCCATACAAAAGAGCAACATACATATATATTATAAACTTAATATTACATATGTATTACAGTTAGTCAGTCAATCAGTCTTGCACTGAGTTATCTCAGCCGGGCCTGTCTTCAAATATTTTGTGGACCAATCTAGCATTAATTTTAATAACTTCTACATCTTGTGATGCATTTAAGAACACGAACTGCTCATTAGGAGACATATAATGAAAGTTAGGACAAAAATCAGAAAGAATAAAAAACATTCCTCTGTTATATGAGCGTATTTAAATGCTAACCACATTAAAAAATTTTCCATGAAACTTTTTCATATTCAGTTTAGAAATAAATTTTAGGAAAAATTCACACAAAATGTCTATTTTACGAAAAAAAATTTAATGAAAATACATTAAAGCTATTGAAAATAAGTGAAAAATGGACAACAAACTCAATATTTATAAAAACTTATCTTACTTAATGCAGAGATGAGGAAAATCAATTGAAGCCACATTGTTCTTCCAAGGAGCCAAGAACAGCAATGAACAGTTGAAAAGAGATGCTTCCACAGAGACAGCCAAACATCAAGTGACACAGACTCGTTGGTTTTCCTTCTCTCCTTGAACACGATCTGCCCAAATGTCGGGCCATCTGGGAGATGCAGTCAAGCTGCCCAGCAACCTAACCCTTCTTATTTACTTTGCCGGACCCTGGACAAGTTTTTCTTTAGCCAAGGTTGCGTCTTGGGTGTGGAATTTTTCATTTGCACTAGGGGAAGTGCTGATAAGAACGGGTGTGCGAAAACGAGGCTTTGTCGTGTTACTTTTAGATTGACAAGTTGTATAATCTTATTTGGTAGACGTCTAATTCGTCTAAACAAACGATCACAACACTTGCATCAAAAAGTAAAGAAAATGCTACGGCAACTGTATGAGATGGTCACGCCCACTCACACCTTGGCATTTAAATGCAAATGATCTCTGTCATTGTGCTCTTAAATATCAGACCATCAGTGAGTATCAACTTCACTGGGTTACTGAGATCAAGGCTAGTATCGAAGCGTGTGAGAAAAAGGAAGCAGGTTACGTGATGCAAATACAAGTCGTGAGATATCTTCATCTTTTTACCATAGCAACCGCCAACAACTCACCACAGCTAAACAGCCAAGCTGCACATTAAATACAAACTTCCAAAGACATTAAATATAAACTTCAGTTCACACACTTGTTTTACTTCATATACAATAATTAATACACGCATAGGAAATTAGAAATATATATATATATATATACATATTATCTCGAATTGAAAAATAAACTGTGCATCTTTAACAGTTAAGAAAAAACAGAGTTGGACTTGGTCAATGTGTATGAGCCAAGCACCTGCTCAGAGACATTATTAACAACGCTCCGCTTAATTGCAAATAGAAGATAATATATAAAAGTTTTAATTCAATGAGTCGACTTTCATGCTCTCTCATCAGGAGCATTTTCCTTTTTTGATTTCTTCACAGGTTTTGCTATAAGCGCCCGCATCTTTAACAGTTAAGAAAAAACAGAGTTGGACTTGGTCAATGTGTATGAGCCAAGCACCTGCTCAGAGACATTATTAACAACGCTCCGCTTAATTGCAAATAGAAGATAATATATAAAAGTTTTAATTCAATGAGTCGACTTTCATGCTCTCTCATCAGGAGCATTTTCCTTTTTTGATTTCTTCACAGGTTTTGCTATAAGCGCCCTCTCCTTTGATAACTCGGCTTCCCTTTTCTGCTCTTTCAGCAGTTTTTCCTTTTGTTGCTGTTGCTGCAGCTTTATTGCCCGTTTCTGAAATACAAAACGAAGCTGGAAGAATTCGTCAGTATTTCGGAGCCGCAGACAAAATTTTTGGGCATTTTGGTCTGTTTCTGGGCAAAGTTTTCAACATTTCTGTGCTTTTTGTAAGCACCTCGATTAATGCTTCATTAAAATAATGAACAATTAATTCTCAATAGGTAAAGCATAAACTAAAGGTGACTGGAACTCAGTGTTATGCACATACACTTTTCCCTACCTGTTAAATTTGGTCTTGCCCCTTTAACTGTCCCAAGTCATGTGACCAGGTAGTTGGCCAGGTAGATATTACCTGGTATGCAATTCAAGTTGATATGATGTGAATGTTGTGAATTGATTTCTATTGCTTTTTTGCAAGTTATAAGTGCTAAAACTCAGGGAGACCACATGTAAGTGTCTAATTATCTTTACTGAACTGTTTTATACAATTAGGATTTTTTTGTATAATTATAGACGAAAATCACGTAATCTAATTTAGTAATTTACCTGTATCAAACTTATGTTTTTCGCTAAAAACTTATTTCTGTAATTTATTATTACAGATAAAATATTTGGATGTTCTGCAGTTTAAATGTAGTGCACTCAGTGGCAGCTCGCATATAGGCACTGTGAAACTCCAGGACCCCCTTTTTCACTCAATATTATCGATACCATTCAATATAATAAACATTTTTTCTTTAACTCTTTATTTATAGTTGTACATTATATAATTCTTAAGCTTAATGTCAATAGCAATCCCTTAGTTCATGAAAAAATTACAAAAATCCTTGTATGGAACTGTGGGTTTAGCGACACGGTGTTTGGCTTCTGTGCACATGCAGCCATGTGCAGTTTGCGCACATGTTCGAGACAGGGCCTATTTCAGCGTAGGCGAGGCCCGGGGAAGTGAGGTGTGTGAGGGCCCATGGAGGGGACGGGCGCTACCGTGGTTGGCGCCCAGAAAATTTTTGAACTGCTAGAACGCCGGAGAAGCATTTTCGAAGAGAAAATATGGAGTTATACAGTTGTTAAAGGAAAGAACAATTGAAAGAAAAACTGCTTTATTCTCAAGACCAGTCCTTAATACTTGTCAATACTGGCAAACGGTGCGCGTGCGGCAAGAGGGAGGGAGAGAGACAGAGAGAGAGAGAGAGAGAGAGAGAGAGAGAGAGAGAGAGAGAGAGAGAGAGAGAGAGAGAGAGAGAGAGAGAGAGAGAGAGAGAGAGAGAGAGAGAGAGAGAGAGAGAGAGAGAGGGGGGGAGTGAGAGAGAGGAGAGAGAGAGAGAGAGAGAGAGAGAGAGAGAGAGAGAGAGAGAGAGAGAGAGAGAGAGAGAGAGAGGAGGGGGGAGGCAGTATGTTCGCATAAAGCAAAAAAATGTTACCTTGGCGCGAGGACCCCATGGAGGGTGAGGCCCCGGGGAAGTATCCCCACTTCCCCCCCCCCCCTTGAAATAGGCCCTGGTCCGAGATAAGAAGCTGCATGTTAGGTAGAGAGAGCACTCTCGCTCACGCACTGCCGACCCTGTTGTGAGAGTGTTTTGTAAAGGATTTTATCGAGTTTATGTATAAATTTTCTTTTTGTGTATTTGGTTCCTTTTTGCACAATATGAGAACAATGGCTAAACATTGTCTGAAGCAGCACCGGCACTAATTTTAGATAATAATAATAATTACCTCGAATACTCAAATTTCGTCAAACTTTCAAAGCTACACGTGGCTCAGTGAATGTACTAAGACTGGCAACGGCACTTTTTCGTCACATTCGCGTGGATGATAAATAGAAGGCGGTACCGTGATAACCATGGTCATGAACGGCTGCGTTATTTTCTGACGTCATATGACGTAGAGCTCATTTTCATGACATCACGCATTTAAGCAGTAACACTTATGCAAACGTACTTGACACGCAAGGGAAGATGCCTGCCATTGCGCAAACTGTGGTTAGTTTCTGACGTAAGCAATAGCTGTGTTCGGTTGCTGTTAATTAACTTTCTAAGCTGATTATTCAAATATAAGAAACATTTACTAACTTTGATTGGCAAGAAAACGTATGTTTTGGAGAGTAAATTAAAATGAGATTGAGTCCAAACAATCATCTGGTTTTCCTTTAACTTTCAATTAATACCTTTTAGTAAAATATATATTCACGAGACTCGTGACTGCAACTGTATTATTGAGAGTAGTACTACTGATTGTTTCACGTTTGGTACTGATGGCAATGGAAGCCAGAAGAGTCTGCAAACTTGCGTGTGAAGTTGCGGAATGTGTGAAAACTGAAATGCCAGTAACTGCAGAGCTTGGTACTGGGACTGAAGTAAAGAAATGTCACTGATACAGAATTCACTGCAAACATTTTTGGAGCGTTTATTACTTTTCTTCACTCCTCAAAAAAGAACACCTGTATTTTTGCTCCTACGTTGAGTATTATGAAACAATGTAATTTATAATCACAGGTAATGAAAAAAAAATCTTCCACCCCCGTACACATACAGGATATGTAATTATATAGACACGTGTATGTGTAACTACGTATATACTTCATATAATAGCCTATACAACAAAGATATGCAAGCATGTGGACGTAACTGCAGTTTTTCGCAAAACAAATGTAATCGTTTACATAAAATCTTAATTTATTCATTGATAATACAGTTCTCTTTTACATGTGTGCTTTTATTGCTTGTAGCTCAGTTTTCAGAAAAACAACAGGCCTACAGGCATGTGATAAGTAAAATACTACTTAGCTAAATACAGAACTGGACATTTTATACACCAGTTGGCTATAGTAATTTTTAAAATAATATCTTACTGCTGAAAAGAAAGAGCAATTGTTAAAAAATTATTTAACATTGTTATTACAGTATAAAGCTACCAGCCAGGCAGCCAATTAGCTATTCACAAATGTAAATAGAGATATGCTACACACCTTTAACTTGGCAACCCTTGAATGTACATTCAACATCTCTTTACGAATATTGACCAACTTTCCTTGGTAAAGTTTTGTAGTGGTCATCTATATAGGAAATAAAAAGTTCTATTTATTTTTCATTTTAATAATAAAAATTGAGTCGGACAGTGCTCACTAAACGAAGGAAAAGTAGGCATAGTACGGTAAAAACAGCCAATTTAAATAAATAGATTTGGCGCACTACATATTAACATATAAACTCTGGTAGCGTTACAATTGTAACTAAAATTTTACATTAACACGGTCTAATAACTGCCAATTAAGGCACTGCTGAATTAGCACTTATAATTTAGAGCTATTTATAGTCTTATATAATTAGAGCTATGTAACAGAAACTTAGACTGCACATAGTTTTCAAGGTCTTATATAATTAGAGCTATGTAACAGAAACTTAGACTGCACATAGTTTTCAAAGGCTTATATAAATTAGAGCTATGTAACAGAAACTTAGACTGCACATAGTTTTCAAGGTCTTATATAATTAGAGCTATGTAACAGAAACTTAGACTGCATGTAGTTTTCAAAGTCTTATATAATTAGAGCTATGTAACAGAAACTTAGACTGCATGAAGTTTTCAAGGTCTTATATAGTTAAAGCTATGTAACAGAAACTTAGACTGCACGAAGTTTTTAGTCTTATATAATTTAGAGTTATGTAACAGAAACTTGGATTGCACATAGTTTTATATAAAGTATTAGATGAATTTATTGAACATGGCCAGAACACCTGCGAGTGTTGAAATTGCTAACCATACAGACCTTAAAATTCCCTACTCCACCTTGAACAAGCAAACCTTTTGCTGTTACTAATTGTTTAAACAGAAAACAAGAAAGATAAACTACCACAGGATACCTAATGTATATCACAGTTTATTACAGATTAAAAAAACGAGTTGGTACGTTAGAAAACTGCATTGTACGTACAAGTTTGTCAAGCTGTTGGAATTCAGGACACTCCTCAAACTTGAGGTTTTCTGCTTGTAAGCTCTCCAATAACGTAAGTTGATTTTGTCTGGAAATACAAACGCCGTTTACTATTTCAATGAACTCTTTGCTTCAGTACATAGCTTGTTGGCCTTTATCCAGGGTCGGATTATCCCACAGGGTAGTATAGGCTACAGCATAGGGCCCCTCTAGCTTTGGTAACATTTGGTAAGAAATCAATTTGTTCACTATGGCTATCTCGTAACATGTGCTAATTTGGTTTGCAATAAAAAGTAAAACAGAGGTATTCCTTAAAGATTAATTTTACTGACAAACATAAGATAGTTATTTTAGTTTATTTAAGAACTTTGCAATAAGTTGAGTTAAAGCTATATAAATGTTGCTAAAATATGACTAAAAATAATCAAGGCTGGTGCAGGCTAGTTAGAGGGGGCTCCATCTGAGGCTGCTCATAATTTCATAATTAGCCTAGGTGCCCCAAAGTGTCATAATAATGCTATGGGCCTGCTTCAGCTTCAGACATGCCCTGTAAACTATATTTATATCACAACGTCGTCCAAAGATTGTTACTCAAAAAGTGCAGTATAACAGCTTTACTGGCTGCTTAACAGACTCCAAAGACAAAATTGCTCATGTTGAGAATAGAAATGAGGAGGGCGAATCTTGGACAGGACTAGCATAATATTATTCACCAACTTTCGTTAGAAGCAATGCGAATTCATTGTGATTTTATTTGGTGTAAGGTAAAACGATTTTGTATCGTGGCTCCATCTCTTGGAGCCAACTTTAAAATATGTCCTGCTTCAGCAGGTTGAATGTCACATGACCCAAGGTACCTGACTCCCCTGGCTGCACAGGGGTGCAGAGCTTGCTGGTTTAAATTTTTGTGGCTTATGTTTAACAGATAAAACGTAAAGGTAATGGTCAGTCTTGTGGTTATGTTTTTGATGGATTGGACGAGTTCATAAATAAAGTGGTCAAACTACAAAACAACTTTCCAATGGTTTAATATGTGGAACAAATAACCAAAAAATAAGAAATGGAAAACCTAAGATTTGGTTTCAAAGTGACTTCAAGATGGTATCAACTAGCTTGTCATCTTTAATGTGAAGAAAAATTATTCTGATCAGACTTACAATGGTTTGACTAAATGGGATTTAAAGACAGACTAAACCCCCACTATAATATAAGCCAGAACCACTTAAAATCATACTTTCATTAGAGTACTCAATTTATCTTATTAAAAACGTACTGCAAAACTGCAAAACTGCAAAACTTGTTTCCTTTGATTTTTTATCACCTTGTTGTTAACGTTATTAAATTTAAAACCCGCATTTTTTGTTAAGCGAGACAAATGACGTAACGAGTACAGCACAAGGAAACCTACGATTGGTAAACAAACATCGGTAACCAAAGAAGCTTTCAGTACCTCGGACGTCATTCTCGCTCGCTCGCAACGAAAACGCGAAACGTGTCGGTGTTTACGACAATACATGTGTTCAAAATGCGGCAGAAAAAGGTAAGCTATTTATTTGATAACTCTCATTTGTTTAACAATCACTTTGAATTTTTTGTGTAATCCTAATAATGCGTTAAAAATACTTCAATGTCTGCTGGCGGTATATAGGCCTTTAAGTAACGAATCTCGGATGAAGGCATCTTACAGAAGTTGCTACAACAAAGGAGGCGTGTATTGCTGCCAAATCTAAACTGAAGTTTCCACTCTGACAGTTGCCTCAACCTACTTGAAAAATACAATAACACCTACCATATTAGTCAATCTACTAGATCCTGCTTTGGAATCAACCTACCAATTTTCAACTCATTAAAGGCTTATTGTAACACCACATTTCTGTATCAGTGGGAACAGTATCGCTAATTTTATATAAAACATATTTTCAGGATCTGCTTCCCATTAGTTCCCAAATGTTGGCAGTTTGCCAAAAGAACTCATTTTGCTCCCGCTGCTTCTACTTTTTGCCTTATGCACTCCTCATAAATCTAGTATTTCCCATCTCTTATCTGTGCCTGGACATTTCGGTTATGTTGATGAGATTCATAATGTGTCGAGACCTATGATACATCTAAATTCAAAAAGCAGATTCAAATGTCACACAGTGTACATATAACTACAACAATATACAATCAGTGTAAGATAACTTACCTCAGTTCCATTATGTCTTCTCTAAATTTCTCTAAATCACATAGCCCACATTTTTCCAGTAAGGCACTGGACACAAGTGGAATACTAGTCCTTTCACAGGACTTATAAGTACGTTCAGATGGTAACTGCAATTCAGGCACTGACCGATCTGTTTCGTTTTTTGAAGCATTTGGCACTTGCTCAGAAACCGACTGAGATATTTCCAGGTGTTCTTCTAATTCCTCTTTTGATTGTGCATCACCTTGTTCGCTCAGTAAAAGTGTTTTATGAGAACAAATTTGTTCTGCATTGTTTTCTAGAAATTCTAAGCGTTTATCACTTTGGCTACGATGTGTCGATTCGCCATCAACCTTATTGAGTACACCGACATCGGGATTTTCAGTTGCAGCAAAATCATGCACTATTTCAAGTTCAGGACTGCTTTTGCTATTATCACATATCTGCTCTGAAGTGTCTTCATTATTTGTCGCCATGTTGTTTTTGGTTACAGCACATTCGTCTAAAGCAAAACTGTTATCCATTCCATACTGCCTAATCTCTATTGTATAAAACTATTGATAGAAATATTGATATAAAATATTATATATATAAAACCGTCAAAGATGACGATATTATTATATATATTATATAAAATTTATATCAATAAAAACTATTGATATAAAACTATTGATATTGATATGGCTGTGCAGTATTCTTATAACACGTCGTACCTGCAACAAAATAAACTAAGAATACATATAATAAAACAACATAATATGTTTATTTGGATTCTAGTGCTTGGTTTATTACCCGTCATATAATTACTCTCCAGTAAGAACTACTACATCCAATACTTTAATTTAAAAACCTGCTTTATTTTATCTTTGGACATATCAAAAATGGTACTAAAACTACATAAGTCATGTTAAATCTTACAAAATGCAAACTGATATTGTAATCATAAGTTATTTCAAGTGATGCTGTATAATTTTGAAAAAATGCAAAAATGGAGATAGCAGATTTCATCAGTAAGCCAACGATATACAAGCTCAGCTAATCATTAATGTCTAATATTGATTTTTGCTCTTGGAATGCATTATTTCCGGGGAAAAACATGGCTTCGATTAATGATATGAAAGGCACAATAACTAGTATCAAACTATCAATAATTATCAATTATAATTAGTGTCATTATGCAAATAACTATATGTGCGAATTGTATTTGTGCGACTCAATGACCAAAGCCCGAAAATTTGGTGCCTCTATTTCTGTGACTATTACTGCTAGTTAGTCCACCAGTTACAAATGCACTATGTAAAACTAAAAGATATTTGTGTGCTTGCATAGCAAAATCATCCATAAGTCAGCAATTAAGCTTTTCTAGTTATTCAAACATTCCGAATCTACATTTCATGAGGATCATTTTGATACCAAACTCATCGCTCTACGTTATTTTTAAGCTGAGATAATCTACATTGAAGTTGAGGTGCACGCTACGCAAAGAAAAACGTAACCCCGAGAAATTAGCTGTCAAACTTAGCCATTGTTTTTTGTTGCATTTCTAGAAAACATTTAGCAAAGGTATGAAAGATTGGTTGCTAAGCACTTTGCAAGAACACACAGAAGTTATGTTTAGATCCAGTAGACGGCTCTTCCTCAAAAAGATCTGGGTTTGGCAACAAAAAAACCCAGAGCAAAACGATTGCTTGTACGAGCTACAATCGGAGTTTGAGTTTTTTTAGAATTGCATTACTAGTTTCTAGCCAGAAAAGTGGGTATGGGGTTAAAAAAGTAGATTTTTAGTATTTTTTGAACATTTTTTTGATAATTTAATGCTAGAATATAAACGTCCAATATATTTAGCATTTGTTTTTACAAAAATCAGAAAGTTGACATTTGACCAAACTTTTGCCAAGTTTTAGTGTATTCTACTTTGAGGCATCATAACATAATTTTAAATATGTCAACTTATGGACGGTTTTGGTTTTTTTTCTTTCTGCAGCGCTTCTTTCTGCAAAGCTAACTTTAATGGACTGTCATTTGGCAGTCGTATAACATGTCCTATCTATTTTAATCTTCTCCGTTTGATTATATTTTTAATTGTCCACTCCTCTGCCTTGATTATTATACAGATCCTGGTTTGATATTTTCTTTAGCCATTTTATTCCTAGAATGTTCTGTAGTTTGTTATTTGAAATGCATCAATTTCTGATTTGTTGAAGAAAATCATGACGAATAAATGATTAATTAATTAATTATAAATGATTCGTGTCGTCGTCATCACCATCCAATGAATCACACGCCCAGTGACATGATCTGCTCACCTCCCTATGCCTAGCCGCAATGCCCCAAGTACATTTATTTCTAACGATCAATGCTGAAGTGTTTAAATCTTTCTGTGCAAAATCTAAATATGTTAACATTTTCCTCCTGCAGGTTTTTTAGCTGGTTCTATGGCTTGTTGAAGAGCTATCTTCACTGGAATATCATCAGGTATTCGGAATATCGTGTCGTCGTCATCATCATCATACGCCCGTCACGGCTATTGTAGACATTGGGCAGGCAGAATTCTAAAAAAAAGAAATCTACCTTCTGTCGTCGGAGATACAGTAACTGTTTAGGCAATAACCAAAATCTTTGACTTCGTGTGGCCGCGTTAGCCGCCCATCCTCGAAAGATCCAAAGCGGCTGCGGTCCTTTCGACGATGGGACCGTAGGTCGAAAAATCTTTTCGGAGCTTGTGTTTTTATTTGTATATGGCTGCATGCATACTGACTTAGGCCTAGAGCAATAAACTGGCAAAGCATTGCGCATGAGGCGTACTGTGCAAATTTTTGATTATTTTGTTTAATTAGAAAAATTCATATGGATTTTGATATTACCATGTGTTCATTTACACCTTTTAGTTTTAATGCAGTTTGACTGTGTAAACTGTACTTTCCCTCATTAGTAAGATGTGAGAACAAAGTGAATAGCAGAGTGTGTATTTCGTTACCCGTGTATTGGTGTAGCATGGTTGACCGGGTAGGTTGTGTAGACCTCCAAATCTCCCTTCTAACTAACCGATTCACTGTCTACCAGTAACAGATGTAAAAGCACTATGGCTTTAATTGTGTCAACACTTCCTTCTGTTACATTGGATTATTTTGTATACATTGGATAATAATAATAATAATAATAATAATAATAATAATAATAATAATAATAGTAATAATAATAATGTTATTATAATAATTACTATATAAAACATTACTTTCTATTTAGTATTATGTAATCATTATGTGTTTCTTTCAAATAAATAGCCTAGAAGTCTTGTTATTATTATTTTAGTTTTTAACACTCGTAAACTCATATTTTCTGAATACTTGCTTTATTGCGCAATTTAATCTTCAATCACATTATTATTTTACCACTATTTATCGATAGTTGTACACGGCGGTGTGCAGGTGTACTTTTGCTGGGGGTACAAAAACAGCGAGTAACAGTGCAGGATAATTACGTCAAAATATTGCTTAAGCAACAGAGAATCTATCAGTTTTAAGTCGCCAAACCTTGTCTCTGATGCATATCCTATACCAGTATCAACTGCTAGAGGTTACTACAAACCGACAGACAGACAGACAGACAGATAGACTGACATATTGATAACTGTTAAAAACAGTAATATTAATAATCTAAGGTGTGTCTTGCTAGAGATGCTGCATCTATCAGGATTGCTATGCTATGCCTATTGCTAAGCTACGTAATTACGTAATTATAGACGATTGTGACGCATCTACGAAGCGAGTTTTACACACTTCAGCTGCATCATCGTCTCGTTATAGCAACGATTATCATCTATGAACTAAATTTTTGTTTGTTCCGGTTTCTAGATAACCATGAGAGTAGCAACAGGCCAACCAGAAGTGAAGACAAAAAACCTGTAAACAAATGAAGGGTGTCATGAAATCTAAAACAAATTGACGCAAATGGTTTATAACCCAGTTTGACGTTCAAGAAGGTATTTTACATGAATGTAACTAATTATTATTATTATTATTATTATTATTAGATAGACAGACAAAGTCATTAAATTATATTAAAACAATACATGCACAGAGGTACGATGTATGTAATTGTATCCTGCTTAAAAGGATCCCCTATTATGCAAGTCATCTTTGAACAATAATTCAACACTAATAACAATATACACATAGTATCTGCTTTTGGACATACATTTGCATAATCTGTTTTACAGAGTTGCTTTTGCAGTTAGTATAGCACTTTGAAACAAGGCACTTGGTGTTGCAACCAATTTTATCCTTAAAGCAAAACCCGACTCTTCCTTAAACTGCAGGTCAAAACAATCTACTCTTTAAAGTATTTAAAGTATGGAACTCCCTATTTTTTTTAAAAATGACTTACGTGAAAGAAATATTACCACACAAACACAATTTCGCGTTCGGGCCACTAGTTTTTCGCTGTTACATGCATTTCACCACTCGGTAGTTAGACGTGCACTAGCGCCCGTATTTCTGAAACGTATTACACAAAAACAGGTGCTGTACCTCTCAGTTCAGATGTGTTAGTTCGAGACGAACTACTCACATTCAACAGTTCATGCATGAGTACAGCGGTAAATTTGAAAATTGAATTTCTATCTTAAAACTTGCCTAGTCTTAATACAACACACTGAATATCTTATAGTAGCACTGTACTTCAATTTTCGCTTTCGCAAACACGTGCAACACGCTCGTGAAATACTTTTGCGTTGAAAATTATGTTAGTTTGTGATGTCATTGGGCTCGCCCGCTGTTAATTAAGATTTTAATCTATTATTTAATCATCAGAAACGCTTTTGCAGCATTAATCCTGTTAAAATCTATACATTTTATTGAGCTTGAAAATAGGTTATTATATGAAAAATCATCCTGCCTTCCTTTAAGTGGCGTTTATGTAGATGCGGATGCGGATGCGTTTTCCACGGCGGAGTAGCTTGTAGAAAAAAATCAATAGGAAATGGTGGCGAAAAAAGAATAACGCATACGTAGAATAACGTGTTCATTGCAAATAAATAAAACCGATTTTATCTACTCCGCACCGCAAAAACGAATCCGCATCCGCTTTCTACGTAAACGCCACTTTAAGGGGTAAGAGCAACCGGCTTTTCGGTAGATTTGACGAGTAACCTTTCTAATGTACGCACGTAGTATCCGCTTTCGGAAATACAATCACAAATCTCTTGCATAGAGAAGTTACTTTTTGAGTTTTGTAGTTCGTAGCACCTTGAAACATTGTTGCAACCCAAACTTTTTCCTTACAAGAGTAGAGGAATCGCCATTGCTAGGTTTGTCGAGTAGACTATACTAATGCATAGAAAATGCAGTTATATCTCAGTTAAGTACTATATCATACGATCTTCTCCGGTGTTTGTTAATAAGTTTAATCTTTATCAAATCTTTTTATTATCTATTTACAGGTAGTGCAAATGTCATCACGAGGTCGGTCTCAATTAAAATCAACTTCCAGAGCAAAAAACGTAAGCTAGCATATAGATAATAATATTATAGCTAAATACCTGCATCAGATGCTAGATACACCAGGTACTATAGCTAGTGAAGAATAGTATCTTTAAGTACTTATCGCTGTCGTAAAATATGGCCATGACGAGTAACGACTTTGCAGTTGTGGATTTCAATTTTAACTATAATAATACTATAAATATGAAAAATCGATATTCTGTTAAGTCTGGCCAAAATTTAAAGTTGCGGAGCATGCTTAATTCGGTCTGAATCGAAATGATGTTAATTAGTTGCGTTATAAACAATAAATTTTGGCAACGGGATGGAAAATAACCAAGAATTTTCTATTTTTTAAACGGATCTTTTTACTATCGTAGCATCTGTATGCAGGTATCTAGTAGTAGTACTTTGAAGGGAGCATTAATATTGTTGATATATTTATAGAGAAACAGGAGAGTTTGATAATCTGTGTGGGCTTCTAGTATCGGGATTTTCGTGGAGTTTCTTAAAGAGGTGGCAGAATATTTACTTGTATTGTGAGATGATTTCAAAGAATGGCCATTAACTAATCGTAAAGCGTAGTTTTGAAGTACATTTAACTTGATGTATGAGTCTCTTTTCACTTTTTGGTACAGTATGCAGGCATATATATAATGGGGCAAAATTAAAGTTTTGTAAATGAGAATTTTTGTTTGTTTTCATAGCTATCCTCTGATTTGTCGATGGTACGAAGTACTTAATGCCATTTTTTTATAAATGTTGATGAACTGCTCTTCCCATGTAAGCATGTTGTCCAACTTAACACCCAAGAAATTAACAACTTTTGACTGCACGATAACATCATTTTCTATTTGCAGGGATATAGCAGCTGTATTTTCAGTATTGTTAATTGTTGGGGATAATACCATAAATTCTGTTTTGTCACTATTCATTTTTAGCTTGTAATACTTAAATGCCATGTTGATATTCTTTATGTCTTTTTCTAAGTACTGTTTTGCAATGCTGATATTCTCGTGAGCCAGATAAATAGTCGTGTCGTCTGCATATTGCATAATACTTGAATGTTGTAGAACGTTAGAAATATTGTTGATGTAAAGGTTGAACAGTAGAGGTCCCAACAGCGTGCCCTGTGGGATACCTCGTTGAAGGTTAGCCCAATCTGGGAATGTTGTAGAGTTTATTTTAACCTGCTGCTTTCTATTTTGTAGGTAATCATTAATTAATTTTAATGCTGATTGTTCAAATCCAAGTTCTTTCAAATTATCTAATAGTAGTGTGTGATTTAAACTGTCGAAAGCTTTACTTAAATCTAGAAAAGCTGCTGCCACATATTTGTTTTTATCAAGATTATCTCGCCAGTTTTCAGTTACGTTTATTATAGCATCCACAGTTGAATGTTTTTTTCTAAATCCGAATTGATGTTTCGATAAGAGTTCATTTTGATTGACATATGTAATAATTTGATCTTAGATTACTCTTTCCCAAATTTTACTCATACAATGAACTATTGATACTGGTCTGTAATTTATTGGATCATCTTTAGCATTCTTTTTGTGGATTGGTGTAATATTAGCTGTTTTGCATTGATCAGGAAATTTGCCACGCATTATTATTTGGTTAGTGATATAGGTTATATGTGGAGCAATCAAATGCATACTGTCCTTTAGAATTTTTATTGGTATGTCAGATGTGCCACTACCTTTATTGGCATCTAAATTATTTATTATTTTTAAAATGTCAGCAAAAGTAACACTGGAGAATGAAAATTGGTTATTTGCAGCAGGTCCTACAGTTTTTAGTTTGTCTTTTATGGTATCAGTATAATCAGTCTGCAAATTAAAGTTTCCGAGGTTAACAAACGTCTCATTTAACAAATTTGCGTATCTTTGGGTTTCGTTATTGCGGTATTGTTGATTTTAAGTTCATGTAACCTATTTTGTTTATTTTTATGTTTATTTATAACATTGTTGATCACTGTCCATTTTTGTTTTGTAGTGGAGGCACTACTGCATTGTTTTTGAATATATCTGTTTTTTAGAATTTTATTAAGATTGTTGAATTTGTTTCTAGCTTTCTTGTACTTTATGTGGTCATTTTTAGATTTAGTGTTAAGCCATATATAAGTTATTTTTATTATTTCTTAAATCATTAAGTTCAACATTTGTCCAATTACTTTCACAATTAAGCTTTGATTTGATGTTCAATTCTTTAACTTTTTTGAAAGGTGCATGAAGATCTAAGCAGTATTGGATATTGTTTATTAAAATGTCTACTTGAGTGTTTATATTTGTTGTAAGGTATATCTCGCTCCAGTTCATTTTAGCTAAGTCATTTAAAAAGTATGTCTCATTATAGTGTGTGAAATCTCTGAAACTTTTCCAACACGAATTATGATTTGCTGCATTAAAGTGGAATAATTTATCAGCAGTAATTATAAAATTGTGATCTGAATATTCACAAGGTATACTGTCATGAGCTATAAATTTGCAAGGGTTATTAGTAACAAAATGATCGATTAATGTAAAAGTCGTTTTATTGCACCTTGTTGGTTTATCTATAGCTACAAAGTAGGTAGTACAGTATAGTTAGAAAAAATTAAAATATTTAATATTCTAGAGTCTAGACAGATAGACATCTAGATGCTAGGTTAGTAAAAAGCGTGGTTTAGAAAAAGAAAAATTTTTGGTTATTTTCAGTCCTGCTGCTAAAATTTATTGTTCATAAATTTCGGCCAGAATCCACAGCCAATAGATCTTTCATATGTATGATATCGTTTTAGTCACCATTTGCGACAGAATTCTGCAACTGTAAGGGTCTATTTGTTAGGAATTCTGCAACTTGTTGCGGCCATATTAAACGACAGTACGCGATAAGTATAAGTACTTAAAGACACTATTATTCAATTAATATTCAGATATAAAAAGATCTATAATATTTATTCAAGTAATATTTCTACGATAATATTATTAATTTGTGAATTTGTGTTCATATTATTTTCATGTTTGTTATACAGTTAAAAAAGGCGTCATCGCAAACTAGACGGTCCCCATCACTACTTAGGCCAAAAAACGTAAGTTTATAGGTAGTCCAGAATGTATCATTACAGAACAGCGTTCCCTCGCTACTTCGCGGTTCGTTTATCGCGGACTCGCTGTTTCGCGGGTTTTCAAAGAATATTATAAATCATAAGAAATTACCATTTACAGTAAATAGTGTATTTATTCGGCGTATGAATACACACCAAAAACGAAATGTAGAACTTGCGCCTGCTTTAGATGCTACTTGCCGACGTGAGTTGTACACAACACACGATTGGTTGATTGATGGAAAGTGACCAACCAGAGAATGCTGCTCTGTATCCCAGTCGCTGATTGGCTCAGGTACCGTGCAATTTGTTTTCTTGTACGCTATTTGTGAAATTTTAGTTAGACACTGAATTTATTCAAGCCTACGATGCCACCCAAAACGTTCTGCAACTTCTACGGTTTCTGGCAGCGAACCTAAACGCGTCCCTACTTCGCGGAAATTCACTTATCACGGGCGGGCCCGGAACGGAACACGCGCGATAAGTGAGGGAACACTGTATATCTAAAAATTTTGTAGATTTATCTTAGCTTTGAAATGCCTTTTCCTGTTACTGTTTTTTACTGCTTGTATTTTGCATGCATCGAGTATCTTGCCACAGCAGGCAAAGATATATAGGTAAGCACTTTAATTTGATGAAATTTAAAGCTTCTTTTTATAAATGCAGTCAAACCTCGTCATAATGCTTCACTTTATAGTGCCAGTCTCGCTTAATGCCAATATTTTTTTAGCAAAACAAAATAATCTGCATTTCATAACCATGTATACGTTCATCTAAATGTATTTTATTGTTCAACATGCTGAGAGTTTAAATGATATTGTGCGCGATACAAATAAATTTTAAGTTACACATTACTGCATCTGGCTATGATGCCAAATTCACTGTAATGCCCACATTTCTCAATCCCAAGGTAAACAGTAAAAAGAGGTTTGATTGTGAGCAATTAAATTTTCAAGCACGGCTGCCTATGTCCAAGAAACGAGAAAGGGTTTTGCGGAAAATTGGAAAAATCAGACCACCAAGCAACTGAGAAGCTTATACATGTCATCAAAACGTCCAAACTTTGTAGGCAATCCACGTAGTTTAACTTTGGACTCCCTGAACATGAAAATCACAAACTTCAAATAATTTAGAACTCTGCAGTCCGTCTCATTACGAAAACTGGAAAACATGATCATTTTACACCCATTCTAGGATTGTTACTTCGGTTGCCGATAAAGCTCCGAATTTAATTTAAAATTCTTTGTATCACCTAAAAATACTACATGGTTTAGGACCTACATATCTTACCGATCTTTTAGTGCGCTATAACATAGACTAAACACTTCGTTCTAATGCTAACGAACAAATTAATTTACATCGGCCAATTCCCAATACAGTATCCTATGGTGAAAAAACCATTTCTGTGTATACGGCGTACCCCTGGAATAACTTGCTGTACATTGTACATATTCATTCATTAGATTGTTTTAAACAACATCTTAAAACACATTTGTTTAAATTGTACTTATTATAAATTGATAAATTATTTTTAATTTTTAATGTCTTTCAAGTTTTATGTTTCTTACGAAGTTTAAATGTATTTTATTGTTCAGCATGTTGAGATTTTAAATGATGTTGTGCGCTATATAAGTAAATTTTAAATTACAGTACATTTTGTAGATACATTGTCAGTTGTCACACTTTTTGTTTCAGTTGGTTCAATCACGCACTTTTTGTATAAATGATTATGATACAAAGAAGAGCATTAACGGAAGCTTACTACCTACCGCCTTGTTTATGTCAAACGTTTCCCAGTTAAAGGTGATGAAACTAAATATTTCCGGGCTTATTAATTCAAAGATATTTTTCAAAGAAAGGCAGGATGATTTTTCATATACTACCCCATTTTCAACTCCGATAAAAGCATACATTTTAACCCGATTAATACTGCAAAAGCGTTTCTGGTAATTAAATTATAGATTAAAAACTTAATTAATGGCGGGCGAGCCCAACTATTGATGACATCACAAACTAATGTAATTTTCAACAGCAAAAATATTCCACGAGCGTGTTGCACGTGTTTACGAAAGTGAAAATTGAAATACAGTCCTACTGCAAGATATTCAGTATGTTGTACTAAAACTAGGCAAGTTCTAAGATGAAAATTCAAATTTCAAATTTACTGCTCACGCATGAGTGAACATAGAACTAGTCGCGCGAATGTGAAACTGTGTTTGTGTGGTAATGATTCTTCCACGTAAGTCATTTTTGAAAAAACTGCATGTTTCCTATTTATGAACTTTTTTAGAAAAGTTTGCGCAGTGTACAGTAAAATAGACATAGCTGACCTAGGGGTGAATCGAATCAAGTTTGTTACTTTTCAGCTTGAATCAAGCCGAATTTCGAATCCGAATTCAATTTTAAATACTTTCGAATACTATGAAATTTTCCAATCGATAATTAAAAGCGATCTCACAAAAATCATGCATATTAAATGATTTGTTTTGCAGTAAGAGCACTAATAATTATTTATTTCAAA
The DNA here is from genome assembly GCA_030141605.1 of Tubiluchus corallicola. Taxonomy (NCBI): domain Eukaryota; kingdom Metazoa; phylum Priapulida; class Priapulimorpha; order Priapulimorphida; family Tubiluchidae; genus Tubiluchus; species Tubiluchus corallicola. The sequence continues at coordinate 62,006 of JAQGDQ010000170.1, forward strand.
ATTCTGTATGGTAAATTGTGCTTATTGGCTGCATGATATTTCGTATTTTTTTCTTTTAATGATAAACAACGTATGTAGCTGCAGTGCTGAAGTATTCGACAATTTTAGTTTCGAATCGAATTCCAATTCGAACATCCGATGTTCATGCGTATACTAGCAGTATATTATGATTTGGTACTGCACAAGGCATTGTATATAGCAATGGCTGAAAAAGAAGTGCGCCTTCAAAGGGTAAAAGTTAATTGTTCTTTACAGGTATTAATGAATCATGGGTCATCGTACCACTATTACACACTCATGATGTGTTGCGTCTGTCTTTCCATGGTTCTTCAAATCGTATGCGGCACATTGTCTGCTTATATAGCCTCAATTGACATGTACAAGCAGAAGAATCAAGTAAAGATGCAAAGGTTAAACAACTTAACTTCTGTGGTAGTTTACCTTATTACTGCCTTGAATACATTCATTGGAGGTTTTGGGATGCCATACTCGGTCTCGGTCTTGGATAAAAAGTAATTCACAATTTTTTGTTTTTAAGCTGTTCTGTCTTTTTTTTAAATTGGATGATAAAGAAAAAAGTACCTTTATATTGTCTTTGTTGATTTTTAACTTTTGTTGACTTTTTATTCAGTTTACATTGTGTACTGAGTCACTATTCCTCAGCACAATTACACAACATTATGAAATAATACAAATGTGTTGATATTTTCGACGAAAGTGTGTTCTACTTTGCAGATGTAGTTTTCAGCTAGGAACTGTATACACTCGATTGCAGTACTGCATTGTAACTTCTAGTCAGCGATGGCATACACTACAGCTTAATAAAGAAATGATTATTATTTTTAATTCTGTAAAACAGTAGGGGCCGAGCATAGCATTTACAGCTAGATCAGTAGAACGTTTGAGTCAAATTAAACTCCTATTATTACGTCAGTTTAATTGCATGATGATTGAAACAATGTTTGCCACAATTATTAGTTTCTGCATCTTTGAAATGTATCAGTTTTAGCAGATATATAAAATTAACGATCTTTAAAATTGAATGGTAAAAATCTTCAAGGCATCAGATGTTTCAGAAATATTTTTTGTCAAGAACACAATGTGTGGATATAATTCATGGTGGTGTTATAAGCATCGGCTGAAACATATGTATCCTACTATAGGTCATATGACTGATTCACATTAAATTAAGAGTCAATGGTAACGGTTTCACAAAAATTTATTTCGTTTGTCTCTTTCATATTTTTTCAATTAATTTGCTTATAATCCTCATCCCTTTTCAAGTATAAATATTTTTCCTTATTAGTGCGGCAGAAAGCAGGTCAATAACAACAATATTTATTTTTTTGCTTCCATTTTCCGAATTTGGATTAAGAAACGTAAATTGTGTTAACCTAATCGCATTCAAATGTGGAGCCACCAGTCGCTGCACTATGCTGTCTCTAAACGTCGGCCACGAAGAAAAAGCAGCTATCGGCGCAAGAAGATTTCTTTCACTGCTAAGTTAATTGTTGCCTGAAGAAGACGGAAAGGCGAGAACGCGGACTTGAAGTTCAAAAACTGAGAAATAAGAATTCAAAATTAAATTATTAGCACAAAAGTGATACAAAAATAAGGTTTTAATATGAGAGTCTAGGGAAAAGCAGCTAACGTGACGAAGAGTAATACTAGTAGCGAGTTTTACTAGTGTGACTGGTGGGTACCGGCCTGAGTACTTCGAAATTATTCTCATCAACTTACCGAGTTCACTTTTCTTTAGCCTGAATTAGCTAGAGATTAGCCTTATGCATTTATTAAAAGTTACTAATTAAGGTATTTATTATTAGTATGAGTTATTAAAGGTTTTTGATCCTGAGAGGGCATTTTGGCCTCGTTGTTTGAATGAGAGTAATGACACCTCATACCGGCAAAGTTGTATGCACATTGGATAATTTCGGTTGTTAGTTAAACACATTTATCACTTAGGTGATTCCTCGCTTCAGATTATTTTTGTTTGTCTTCTGTTGATGTTGTCACACATGGGATTGCCTTGATCTGTCACTGGATAAAAACTCTTACAGATTCCTTTTACAGTTTTAATGTGTTAAAATCTTGTTGGAAAAATCGTTATGGAGACCCATCAAGAGCGGAGTGCCACGGGGAGGTGTATTAGGGCCTATGCTGTTCCTAATGTGCATCATCAATTTACACAAGCATTGTAAATTCATCAGTGAAAATATATGTAGATGACACAAAAGTGCTGAAGTCAGATATGGACTACCATAGACAGCAAAGTGGCATAAACTTAGTAGACACGTGTTCAGTGTTCACATACTTGACAAATGCCTTTCACCGTGGAAAAGTGTAAGATCCTACATATGGGAAAGATAATGTAAGTCACGGCTACAACATGCGCAACAATACAAATCTATCCTTTCCAGTAACAGCACTGACAAAACACAATGACCTGGGTATCGTAATCGACCAATTTCTCACATTCGATGAACACATTGATGAAATCCTAAAGGAGCTAAGAAATGATTAACGATGATAAGGCGCTCTTTTCCCTTGTTGACAGACAGATATGTTGGATATTTTATACGAAATATTCATAAGACCAATTCTGGACGATGGTGATGTAGTTTGGTGTCCATCCACACTTTAGACAGTACGTCATGTTGAATCTGTTCTATGTATGGTCCCCAAGTCATTACTGCCAATTAAAGATCTTTCATGTGCAGGGATTGAAGCTATCATCCCCGTGTTTTAGAAGAAAAAAACCAAATCATGATGTATCGTATCTACAACAACCATACAAGGGTCTATAGCAGAAAATATTTCCTAACAAATCCACGTGGAGCGGGGGATGTAAGATCACAAAGCCCAGTTGCCGAGCGGATTCATCTTCAGAGTGACCAATGACTAGAATGCCCTCACTACATATGAAGCATCACATCAGTTCAAGAAGAAATAGGACATGTTCTTGGGACCATTCAACGCAGTTCCGCAATCCGTTCCAGCCTGAGTGCTAAGCGTCTTTTAGTAATTCAGCCCTTCTGTAATTTATCATTTCCAACTTTCCAGTTAACTACGTTAACTGACTTCACCACACCATAACAACTGCAATTGACTGGCACTTCCACCAGAGAAACCACCTTGAGAGAAAACGATCCTTTTAACCGCAAGAGAGGAAACGATGAAAAGAGAGAGGCATAAGGAAAGAGAAAACTATGGCAAAAAGCCCTACTATGGGTAAAACCTTGAGGTGCAAAATCGTAATCATAAATGGTTTACAGCTTTTAATCTCCTTCTTTGTTAATAAAAATAGTTTTAGTATAGCCACCATGACTGAAATTTTTTAGTTTGCTTAAACATAATTTTTCTACTTAATAATATATGATAAAGTTTTTAAAGCACAATCTAGGATTGACACCTGAACCAAGATCTACCCTTTTCCCATTAGTTTCTGTATTATTGCTGTTATAATTCTCAGCCTTTATTAATCACCTTTTTTTGCCTTTTTCCTAACTCCATAATTTTTTATGGAGTGGAGTGTGGAACTACGGTTGCCAATATTAAAGGACAAGGAAAGGGGTACCTGAAGTAGGTTTCAGAAAAATCGCTTTAAAAAACTATATTACTTTATAGAAAATTTATGCGTATATCTTACTCGCACTGAAAGGAATTTTAGTTTGTTTTCATTTTAAATCTCCCGCAATACTGTTCCGAAATCGCCATTACATGACGTAATGTACCAAACGTAAATCAAGGGAAGAAAAGGCAATGTTAAATTATATCTCAAAAGACTTTCCGTGCAAATCTATATTACTTAGATTTTCGCTTACCTGCTAGAAAGACTTGTGTAACTAGAAAAGAAAATTATTAATTATTTAAATATTTTCACCAGTTGGTATAATGTCGCTGACTCCCCAGGGTGTGCCACTGACTAACCAAAAAATGTTTTTTTAATCTTATTGACAAGATACAGTAATTTTAAATTTTATTTAGTTAGTGACTTGTGCACTATGAATGCTCTGATTATTTTTTCAAACTTTACAAAATGTTATCTAAATTTGTTTCAAATGACCTGTTGTGAAAACGGCTGCGTCTAACGGTCATCGCGGGAGTTTAAATTTATATGTTTTATACAGCGTGACTGCCGATTGAAGTACGGCATGCAAAGAGGTGGTATGTAAGTGATATAAAATTTCAAAACGAATTTTTTAAGCTGTATGTTTATGAAGGGTTCTCTTGTGCTTTATCTTGTTAAAACTTACCTTACTCCTTATGCATAAGGCTAACTGTAGAACTGCATTGAAATGTACAAGTACCAGTGATGGACAATTAATAGATTAATCGAGATTAGAATCATGTATAAATTGATACAATTGACAATTGAACAATAACTCACTTTATTGAGAGCAAAATACACATGTTACACCCTGACTAAAAGACAGTGTTTTAGCTTATGTAAACAGAATTGTTGCATTTTTCTTCGTTTTTCTCACCTTACACAATGCGCACAATTGTAAACCACAGTGTGCATACTGGGGCTTCTTATTCATTTTCATGTGATGTGTGTAGTTGACACAGTAATTGAACAGTTAATCAATGTACGTGTTTATAAAAATAGTTTGCAGGTACGAAATAGGCAGACAGTGACGAAAGCCATGAAGAAGTTTATAGGCTATATTTCAGTGCTGAAATTTTCGAAAAATTTTGACTAAAACATTGAAAAATTGCGGCAAAAGATTAATCGTGATGTAGAATTACAAGAACAAGATTGTAATCGAATTAGAAAATTTCAAAATCGTCCATCCTCCGTACAATTATGTTTTATGGAATTTAGGTAATTCGATGCCGTGTGATCCCACTTTTGTTGATTTAAACGCAGTTCAACTCATATGGGGGTCATGGATGAACAGAACAGGTCACGAGATGCAGAGATGAAGGATAAAATTAATCAGAAATTGGTAGAGACTGGGGAGAAAGAAAAGTAAGTGTCGATTTTTAGCTTTGATTTTTACATGTGTTGCTTGCAAACAAAAACAGTTCATAAGTTGGCATAGTTAAATCTACGTTATGTTGCTTCAAAGTAGAATGTACCGAAAGTTTGATCAAACGTCAATTTTTTGCTTTTTATAAAAACAAATGCTAAACGTATTGAACTTTTTATGTTCTAGCATCAAATTATCAAGAAAGTGTTCAAAAAATACTAAAAATCTAATTTTATAAACCCCGTACTCATTTTTCTGGCTAAAAACTAGTACTACAACTGAGAAAAACTAGTATTTTGAAACTCCGATAGTATCTCGTGGAAGCAGTCATTTTGCTTTGGGTTTTTTCTGTTTATAAGCCCAGCTCTTCAGCGGGAAGGGCCATCTTCTGGCGTCAAACATAACTTCAGTGTGTTCTTGCAAAGTTCATAGCAACCAACATTTGTGCGATTGCTAAGTGTTTTGTAGAAACGTGACAAAAAAACAATGGCTGACTTTATTAGTGATTTTCCCAAGGTTATGTTTTTCAGTGTGCAGCCTGTATCTCAACATCAATGTAGATTATCTCAGCTTAGAAATAACATAGAGCGATGAACTTGGTATCAAAATGATCCTCATGAAATGGAAATTTGGGATATGTGAATAAGTAGAAATGCGAAATTGCCGACTTCTGGACAATTTTGCTACTTAAGCAAACGTATATGTAGTTATATTGCGCAGGGAGATTTTTCTCTCTAGGGCGCATGACGTTCTGTGTTAGTTTTTATAATAAACTATTAAAGTTTCTTATCTAAAGTTTTTTACATTCTATTCTCAAAAATCACATGTATGTCCTTGTTTTTTAGGCTGAAGCAGATTTTGCGAGCTCAGTTAATTGAGTGTGGGTGGAGAGACGAATTAAAAGCACATGCAAAACGTGAGTACGTCGTCATAGACATGCACCATACCGTATGCTGTATCGATGTATCGTGACAGCTTTTGTCACAATACGTGTATGGTCACAATGCACCAGTATTGCGATGATGTGAATCATTAATATTTAGCACACGGTTGACCGCTCGCTGATGAAAACAATGTGAAATAATTCAAGCTACAGCTGTAGAGTAACAATCAGTGCAGTGAGTTCAGCATATATAGGTAGGTTGACCTTGACACAGGCAGACCTGCTGCTAACAGCCAGCTAAAGTGAAGCGGTTGAAAGCGCAATGTGTTTATGATGGTATATACTAGGCTAATTACGTTGCTGCTTATAAGTTCCTGAAATGGCTTGCAGCAAATGTGAACTAGAAAATGCACCAGCATATTTTAAATCAAAAAGTGTTGAAATGTTTTCTATTTCTGCTGGCTTGCTCTGCAAATGATACAAGAGTATAAACAGAAGTCGAACAGTTTGCTGAATTATTTTAGCACTTACCAATTTTAAAATTGTTTGATAAATCTAATATATACATATAATATATCAACAGCTTATTCTAGTTTTTTATTAAAACCTGCAGCCCATTAAAACCTTATTAAAACCGTCAACACTAATTATTACGTATCCACAGTTCATTCTACAGCTGTAGCTTGAATTGTTTCGCACTGTGCTGAACATCAATGATTCAGATTATCGTGATCCTGGTTCCCTTTGACGATACACGTATCGTCACGAACGGCATCACGACGCATCGATGTACCGTTACAGGCTGTCAAGGTAGGAGAATTTGCTGTATGGGAGTGGTCAACAAATACGCCTAATATTTAATTTAACAGTGGCATAATTAAAATAAATGTAGGTGCTGGTTTAGAAAATTTTTAGCCATTGTTTTAATTCTGTGTAAAACGAAACAAACACATGTAATTTTAATGTTGTAATTTGTAATTGCAATTTTAAACAAGCAAACATAAGAAGATTTATAGGTAAACTTCTTGTTGCTTATCTGGCTAAGATATTTGAAGATTAGGTGTTGAATCGACTGCAACATCCTCTAACTATGAAAACTTAAGTTGTTGGAATTCACTTAGTCACGGAATTTATTTCTTGGGGATGCAAGGCAGCCACAATTAAATTATTTACATTCTAAGCACACTTTACACGGTAACCACATGACAACATACTGTGGGAGTGACAGTACTTTCTTTACCAAGCAGCAGACGCTAGCAGTGCAGCGTACAGTGCACAGAGTTTTATCTCAGACATGTGCAAATGGCTGTATGTGCACAACAGCTGAACACCACTGTGCTGGGCTGTGAAGCAAACAGTAATACCCTCACTTGCTCTGGTTCCATACAAGTATAAAGAAAGGACTAAAGAAAAAAGACTTGTTATATTGAACATTATCAATAATATTGAGTGAAAATAGGGGGGTGTTGCAGTTCCACAGTACCAATACACGAGCCGCCACTGCAGTTTAACTTGAAACCTTTAGCTAACCTAATGTGAGGTATTTTTTGTTACAAATGCCATGAGAAATTGTTCAGTTGCATTACTAATGCAGATAAATTTTCGATAAAATTCATTCGAAATTGTTCGTTTACGTGTACAACATGGACATGTATGCTGTGTATTAACTGTAGTTATAACAAATTTATGCATAACCTGCTTATAGCCTATCAAAAGGCCTGTCAGAAGATTGAGCAAGTTCATAATGTAATTTTAATCTTTTGTGCTGTAACTGCAAAATGGTGTGACTGTCTAGAAAAAAATATTATTTGAATTAAAAATTGTAAGCCAAACGTTTAACGTTGCTTGAATGAGCGAATTTTGATTTGTTGAATTTGACTTGAATTCTGGGTACCAGGAATCAAAGTCAAGACAAATGTGGCATGGGTCATTTACTTCGAATCTTCCTCTATAATGTATGACTTTCGCATTGTTACACGTGTTGCTTGCAAACCAAAATCATCCATAAGTCGGCAAAGTTAAAACTACGTTATCATGCTTCAAAATAGAATGCACCAAAAATTTGGTCAAATGTCAATCGTTTCATTTTTTACAAAAACAAATCCTAAATATATTGGACTCTAATATTCTAGCATCAAATTGTCAAGAAAATGTTGAAAAAATAGGCTAAAAATGTTTTTATAACCACGTACTCACTTTTATGTCTAGAAACTACTACAGTGATTGTAAAAAACTCGTATTTTCAAACTTTTATTGTGGCTCGTGGAAGTAATCATTTTGCTTCGGGGTTTTTTTTCCTGTTACCAAGTCCAGATTTTCATCAGGAAGAGTCATCTACTGGATTTAAACATAACATCATGTGCTCTTGCACAGCCCGTAGCAACTGACATTTGTGCAGTTGCAAAGTGGCCTGCAGAAACGTGACAAAAACAATGGCCGACTTTAACAGTGATTTGATTCAAGGTTATGAGTTTTAGTGCGTACCCTGCACCTCAACTTCAACGTGGATTATCTCAGCTTAGAAATAACGTAGAGTGATGAACTTGGTATCAAAATGATCCTCATGAAATAGAGATTCCGCGGTGTGTGAATGATTAGAAAATTTAATGCCGACTTATGCTGTGCAATCACACACATAGCATTGATCAAGCAATATTGTGCATGTTAGTCGTAAGTGTATTTTGTAAAAATTTAAAATATGTTTTAGAGATTGTAAAGGACAGAGGTGTCGAAAATGTGACCGTTGACGATTTGATAGCCGAGATTACACCCAAAGCCAGAGGTAATACAGTAGAGTCTGCAACAGTGCAAATTATTCATTATAACGTTTCATCTATTTGTCTCTGTTAAGTAAATTTCTAATGAGACGTAAGTAGAGCCCAGAGCTGTGCCGTTTCAGCTGAGCTCCAGCCAGTTTAGTTCTAGAGTCGACCTAGCCGATAAGAAACCCAACTTCAGTCGTGCTAGCCGCTCATTGATGAGAATCGAGATAGCTGACATTTTACCGGCTGCGAAGATTTTTGCCTTCGGCTGAGCCAGCTGATTTACTGTGTGAGTCAGCTGATGTGGTAGCAACTGACTCAGCTTCAGCAGAGCTAGCTGATTTATTGAGTGAGTTAGCTGATGTGGTAGCAACTGACTCAGCTTCAGCCGAGCTTGCTGATTTATTGAGTGAGTCAGCTGATGTGGTAGCAACTGACTCAGCTTCAGCCTAGCTAGCTGATTTACTGTGTGAGTCAGCTGATGTGGTAGCAACTGACTCAGCTTCAGCAGAGCTAGCTGATTTATTGAGTGAGTCAGCTGATGTGGTAGCAACTGACTCAGCTTCAGCCGAGCTAGCTAATTTACTGTGTGAGTCAGCTGATGTGGTAGCAACTGACTCAGCTTCAGCCGAACTGGCTGATCTACTGTGTGAGTCAGCTGATGTGGTAGCAACTGACTCAGCTTCAGCCGAGCTGGCTAATTTACTGTGTGAGTCAGCTGATGTGGTAGCAACTGACTCAGCTTCAATCTCTAATCATAAGTGATTAGAGCGGTATCATCTGATGTTGTCTGGTGGTGGTCCCAGAACTGTAAGAAGTGATTCAAATTCTAAGGATTGCTATCGAATTCATACGTCACCCGTGTTGAAAGGGAAGACAAGGCAATTTTAAAGAATGTCCCAAAAAATTTTCCGTACAAAGTTACGTTACTTAGCATCATGCATACCTGCTTGAAAGACTTAAGTAACTAGAAAAAATTCTTAGTAATTTAAAGCAAAACCGGACCCATTCTTAAACTGTAGGTCAAAACAATCTACTCTTTAAAATATTGAAAAGAAACATATTATTTTTTCAAAAATGACTTACGTGAATGAATTACCATGCAATCACAATTTCACGTTCATGCCACTAGTTCTTCATTGTTACATGCATTTTGCCATTCGCTAGTTAGACTGGCAGTAGCGTCTGCATTTCGGAAAGACGTTGCACAAAAACAGGTGCTGTACCTTTCAGTTTGGATGTGTTAGTGTGTGACGAACTACATGTGTTCGACAGCTCATGTGTGAGCACAGTGGTAAATTTGAACTTTGAGTTTTTATTTTAAAACTTGCCTATCTTTAGTACAACCCACTGAATATCTTACAGTAGCACTATATTCGATTTTCGCTTTTGCAAACACGTGCAACACGCTCGTGGAATATTTTTACTGTTGAACATTATGTTAGTTTGTGATGTCATCAATAGTTGGACTTGGCTAATTAAGGTTTTTAATCTATAATTTAATTATCAATATTAATTGTGTTAAAATGTATACGCTTTGTAGGATTTGAAAATGGAACAGTATATGAAAAATCATCTTATCTTCCTTTAAAATGTTCATGCCAACCGGAAAATGTCACTAATTACAATCCCAGAGTGCATCACCGACTCACAAAAAACACATCTTGTTGACAATTCAGCAAGTTAAATACTTTTGCTTAGTTAGTGAAGTATGTGCTACAAATGCTCTCATAATTTTTTTTTAAACTTACAAACGCAATGTCATCTAAATTTCTTTCAAACGACCTACATTCAAAGTTGCTGCATCTAACGGTCTTGTCGGGAGTTTAAATTTTCATGTTTTATATAGCATTACTGCAAATACTTTTTGTGTAGTAAGATAGTATGTAGGTGAAACAAAATTTTCAGATGAATTTCTTTTGTAGTTTTCCGTAAATAAAGGGTTTCCTTGTGCTTTAAACTTACAAATTGCCTAAGAACAGTTTGTTTCGTCCAAATATGGTGCAGTGTTCATTTTTAATCTTCTGCATTTCGTCTTGTATAAATACAATTGTAAACATTTTTGTATCCGTCTATTTTCAGAAACTGTTCCAGATTCTGTGAAGAGAGATCTGTTACAAAGAATCAAATCATTTTTGCAAAGTGTTGATGTGGACGAATGAAATTAGGCCAACAGTGTTTCCCCGGATTCGAACCTTGACCCTGGCTCTCAGTTTGGCACCAAACTTACTGGTGCCGCCAGTATTGTACGGATATATAAATGTGATCATGCGAACTTGTGCTCACGTGCCTCCGAAAGTCGTCTTCCAGGTTTTTCTGGCCCTGAGAAATACTTACCGAGCTACGTAGGAAACTTGCTGCACATACAGGACAATTTGTGTGAGCAGAGTTGATTTTAGTTAGAGTACTTTTGACCTCATTTAGCCTGGACTGACTCAGGATACATGATCAACTAGTTTTATGTTCACAGATTTTGTTGAATTAGTTATTTTGATGTTCTTGTAAATACAAGGTTGAATTTAGCAAACTATATTGAGTAACTTTTTCAGTAAGCCGATTATGTGAATTCTGTTTGTTTTCGTATGTCAATTTTGTCTCTTTCTCACGATGCAGATTCAGACTAGCGAGTTTACTTACCAAGTGAGCTGGCTAAGTAACTCACAAGTGTGTTCAGAATAGAGCGAGCTTACAAGTTTGCTGTGAGAGACAAGACTCACAACAGAGAACTCGCAGTCTGAACGCATCGTAAGTCGTTATGTGTGAAATATAAAAAACTGCAAAACTGGAAAGATTACTTGCTGTAGCGTTTTAATATTTGTTGTCACATTTGTAATATCTGAACAGTTGTACATAAAAATATCATAATTTCTTTAAAAATCAGTCACATGATGCGTAAACAATATAATGTAATTATTATTTATGTGCTTGCAATCCAGAATTGTCCATAAGTCGGCATAGTTAAAACTATGTTATGATGCTTCAAAAGTAGAATGTACCAAAAATTTGGTCAAATGTCAATTTTTTCATTCCTTATAACAAATGCTAAATATATTGGGCTTTTATATTCTAGCGTCAAATTATAGAGAAAATATTCAATATTACTATAAATCTAATTTTGTATCATCGTACGCACTTTTCTGGCTAGAAACTAGTACTGCATTCGTAAAAAACTCCTATTTTTAAACTCCAATAGCAGCTTGTGGAAGGGTTTTTATGTTGCCAAGCCCCGTTTCTTCGTCAGGAAGAGCCGTCTACTGGATTTAAACAACTTCAATGTGTTCTTGCAAAGTCCATAGCAAACAACATTTGTGCGGTTGCTAAGTGTTTTGTAGAAATGCGACAAAATACAATGGCAAACTTTAACAGTGATTTTCTCAAGATTATGTTTTCCAAAGTGCAGCGTGCACTTCAACTTTGACGTGGGTTGTCTCAGCCCAGAAATATCATACAGCGATGAGTTTGGTATCAAAATAATTGCCGACTTATAGACGATTTTGCTGTGTAAGCGCACATTTTTCTATTACCAACTTGCTGCACATTTGATACAGGTTTTGTGGGGTTTGTAGACATGAAGATCACATCACGTTGAAAAGAATAGGATAGTTCCCTATTAAAAATAGTAACCAATAATAGGCATTTTAAAAATTTGTAAAAAAGTAAGGCAATGGTAATTATCTTAACTGTAAAGTGTAAAATCATTTGTAAAAATAGTTGCCTTTTACAGAATATTCATTTCAAAGAGGTACTCGTTGTTTCTATGTCAAAATTGTCTCGTAGTACAGCTGACATCCCGGTAATACGATTTTCACGGGAACAAAATATTTTTTGTACTGAGCATGTTTCTTACTATCCATTAAGCACATTATTCCTAACACGTATGATGTTATTTCTAATGTAAAACAGTAATTCACTAGTCTTGAAGCCTTGAATAATATGCTTCTAAAAGTCTTTAACGACATACTAGAAGTTTGGGGTGCGCATGGTTAGTATACACGCTGCAACTCGCTAACTGGTGATGGTATTAGAGGTTAAGAAAAGAGGTGAAACAAGCAAAACAAACATGGTGGGCGCGGGATAAAAACACATTTAGATTTACAGACAGGTTAGGTGGGATGGCACGCTCATGGTAAAAACAGCAGAGAGTGTTAGTGCGCGGAAGTGATTTCTCTGATATCCGGTGGAAGTTTGTTCCACAAACGTATTGCCCTGGGGTAGAAAGAGTATAAATAAATATTGACTCTTGCTGATGGCTGAATAAATGTGTTGTTATCTTTGAGAGATGGGGTGATGTAAGTTGGTAAATTTATACCTACCCTGTGATGCACTATATCATGAAAGATGTTTAGTATTGTTTGACAGCGTCTAATTTTTAGTGTTTCCCACCAGAGTTCAGAGGTCATCCTGGATACTTCAGCATTTCCGGTGTACAGTGTTCCCTCACTTATCGCGGGTGTTCCGTTCCAGGCCCACCCGTGATAAGTGAATTTCCGCGAAGTAGGTATGCTATACTTATTTTAGTAGTTATACATTATTTTAAGTCTTTATAAACCCTCCCCACACTCTTGATATAACGAACCGTAGATTCGTTGATCCCGTAATGGCGGCCAACTGCAGCATACAATCTCCTGATTTTTGGTGTGTATTCATCCGCCGAATAAATACACTATTTACTGTAAATGGCAATTTTTTATGATTTATAATATTCTTTTAATGTTACAATTACTATTTTTAATATATTTTTATACATTTTGTGATTTTTTATGCAAAATTCATCAAATCTATACATTACTGTACAATACGTACTACGCACGTGCAAAAATACTTTTGACGGAGTACTGCAAATACCGCGATAAATATTTTGCATTAATATTTTTGAAAACCCGCAAAACAGCGAGTCCGCGATAAACGAACAGCAAAGTAGCGAGGGATCGCTGTATTCATTTCGTAGAAGTAGTCTCTATATTGATTATCTTTTGATCAGTGAACATAATTTAAGTTAGTTTAACCCTCTTTACAACAAGTACGAATTACAAACAACAAATTGCCAATCAGTCTAGAAGTAAGTGCTAGTGCAGCTTAGCAGTGTCAAAGAGTCTGCGGTTTGTACGTTTTGGCAGCTTTATAAGCCAAATCGTATTACCGGGAGTCGACTGTATAATGAAATTGGTAAGTTTCTAACCGTAATAAAAAACATGCGTGCTTGTACTGTATATAAAGTAAAATAAGTGAATAAGCCCTTCCACAGATTTGTTGTGCACACGCTCAGTTGCTGTAGGTCAAAGGTTAAGTGCCGTGTGCATAAAGCAACGCGTTTTAACTACAACCGTCACGTGCCATTTGGATAAAGCAAGGCCGTCTGCTGCACTGGTTCAGTAACTTCAATTGTTTTACGTGGACTTTACTTAATTATGAATTAGTCTGTGCAGAGTGTAATTTACTAGCAGGACCTTGCTTGGGAACAAGAAAAAATGAACTAGGTAAGGTTCTAGCTAGCCATCAAAACTGTTACTATTACAGTAGCATGAGCTGCGAAGCGTTGTCACGTGTACAGTGTACGTTGTCTGGTACTCTGAACCTTTAACCTTTGTAAGATCATCATCAATCGCTGAAACTGTGAAAAGGCTCATTTGTGCTCTGATAAAAAAAACTGACGATCAATTGTCCTCGGAAGCCACACATTTCAATTTAACGTTTGTATCATACGTGTCTGTGCTCAACTCCCAGCTGGCTGGCGTCGACGGCGTGGCCGGCTTCGTTCTCTTAATACTGGTCTCTTCGCAACTGTAAGTTAAAAAGCGATACAAAAAACGCTAGCTTTGTCACATTAAAATTACACACAGAAAACGACAAACGTACGTCAGCGCCGCCTACTAAACTATGCAATAAATAAATTTCCTTCACAAGTTTTAACATAGAAATGTAAAGTCGAACGAAAAAAAACAAGGATAAAAAAGAAAAAAGGCACGACATTTTAACTACCACTGTAGTTCTTCTTCGGGAGAACAAAAAAAACCAAAGAGAAGCAACCACAACAAATTACTATTTTTGCAAGTTTTTTTATAATATTAAGTTATTAACACAGCATAACAGATAAACAAGGGATTTTTTATTCACTGCCATAGTTTCATTAAGAACTAATTTTAACATGTATTACAGGTTTATTCTTATCACTAATACTAGGATAGGATACTTAAAATTTAAAGCTGAGCAAACAAGACTTGCCAGGAGACACTGGACACACATTTGTATTGACCTTTGGTCAGCATTTCGCCGGCTGGCAGCAACATTTAATAAGTTGTGGACATGCTTCGTGTCTGAATGTCCAGTGTGGTTCCCATGTCAAATCAATGGAGCCCTTCCAATCCTAGTATTAGTAATAAGAATAAACCCGTAATACGTGTTAAAATGTAGCGTGTTAGAATACGTGTTAAAATGTAGCGTGTTAGAATACGTGTTAAAATGTAGCGCGAAAGAAGAACATTTTTATTAAAAGTCAGATTGGCAGGCAAAAGCGAAAGGTCAAATACTCCATAGTCAATCGTTTTATACAGCTGACTAAAAGCTGTTTTGCTTTTGCTGTGGTCTGCAAACCTTCATGTCTCTTAACTAAAGTGGATCATAAAAATTGTCCGAGATTTCGCCATTGTAGGGCATCCGTGCAATAAATTTTAATATGCTTGGCCCAAGGACTACTATACACAGGACACGCAGGGCCAGATCTCTGACTCCGCTAGCGGAGGCGATCAATACTGACCCAGCTACCTACCTGCGGTCTATTTTTAGAATGAACGTAATCTAGGAATAGTGCGCTTTAGAGAGTAGTGATCTTGGAAATTAAAGAATGAACAGATCGGTAGATAGCGAGTATTGTTTTTCATTTATATAGTAGTTCTTGGCTTGGCCCCAAACTTACTACATTTGCTTAGCTTAAAAATCAAATACAGCAAGTCCTTGCTTAACGACTCCCTGTTTAGTGACGTTTCGTTTTAACGACGCTGATGATTTGACACGTTTTTTCACTTAATGACGCATGTTTCACTTTAACGACGATTATTTTCACTTTTATCAATGCAAATTTTTATTTCATCAGCAACTTGTCACCTAATTTGATGCATTAAAACAGCACATGTTGCGTTATTCAGTTCTAAAACTGCACTAGTAACGTAAATAATGCTACTATAAACGTTCTTGCTTCTCAACCGACTGCTAGCTGTTTATATCAAGTGAGGCCTACGAGTAACATTACCCAGGGCATGGCTTTGACTCTGCAGTGTTCATTGTTTAATCGCTGCCTGGGCTTAAACGTTAACGAAAGATAAACCACTATAGCTAGGTAGTGTTAAGTAACATATATACGTGGTTTCAGGCAGAAATCAGTCGAAATATGAATAAAACTCAAAAAATGCTTAAGTTACATGATTTTTGTCTCTGGAACGTATCTCAATTCTTTTACGTTACTTTCTATGGAAACCTTGGCTTCGTTTAACGACGTATTGCTTAACGTCGCGTTTTGCTGAAACGCATTAGCGTCGTTAAGCGAGGACCTACTGTATATATATAATATATGGATCCAGATTATATTTGAAGGACAGTAGGGAAATTTTTTAAAATTTTCACTTCAAGTTAAGAAACTTGGGCTTGAAACTCTACGTATGAAATCTTATTTGTACGAAAATTCTAAATATATAAATTTTTAACTACATTATTTACCCGTCTATATCGCTTAATGATGAATTTTCACTATCAGCGTCACCAATATCAAAGGTAGCTGCCTTGTCAGGAGGTATTAATTGCTGTAACCTGTGATAAGAAACATTATCTGATTATTGATTTTCTGTGTGACTAATGTGCCGATCATTTGTAGACAACTAACTACAGTAGTACTCTGTAGACAATTAACTCTTAATTACACAAGAAAAGCTGACCAGCCGGTTCAGTCTAGTGGTAACGCGTCCGCTTTCCGTCTGGGAGGTTGCGAGTTGCAACAACAGACAATAAAACTTGTTTCAAATGAATTATCGTCAAAATGGCTGCGTCTAACAGTCATCGCGGGAGTTTAAATTTACATGTTTTATACAGCATTACTGCCGACGCAAGCCCTGTATGCAAAAGGCAGTAAGTGGTATAAAATTTCAAGACGAATTTTTTAAGCTTTACGTAAGTGAAGGGTCTTCTGGTGCTTCAGAAGACAAATACGAGAGTTTAAATTTACATGTTTTATACGGCATTACTGCCGACGCAAGCTCTGTATACAAAAAGGCCTATAAGTGGTATAAAATTTCAAGATGAATTTTTTAATCTTCATATAAGTGAAGGGTCTTCTGGTGCTTTAAAAGACAAATACGTAAAGGGATGAATGTGCTGAAAAGACAGTTAAAGGGGAATTCCTTCCAAGCATATAATGGACATGTAAATATCACTCTTTTTAAATTCACCTGTTTATTGTCTTGAGTAGTTTTCGTTTTTCACTTCTACTGATTAGCAGTTCTCCATTGAGTGCTTTGATTGTCTCTTCTCTCTCACTAATGTCATTCTTTAATTCATACAACGTTTCTTCTAGAGATTCGCAATACGCCTACCGAATAACAACAATACTCAAATGACAGTTCTCGAGTACGACTTTGTCTGATTTTTGAGCTATTACGATTGGCTTGACTACTACATTCAGCATAGGCGTTGTGTGGTCTAGTGGTTGCGGCAACGGGCTTATAATCCAAAGGTCCATAGTTCGAACTCAGGTTCGGTCCGGAATTTTTCCCAAGTCCTTCCTTTTGACAAAAGTTCTGTTTTGAAAAAAAAGTACCGGCAGTGATTTATACGAGAATACTGTACAAAATGAAACAGCTAAAGTAATTTAAGCAGAATAGGCAGGCCTAAATGATACTACTACAGTATGAAGCAAATGTGTGCTTCCAAACCAAAACTTTCCATAAATTGGCAAAGTTAAAACTACGTTATCACGCTTCAAAGCAGAAAGCACCAAAAATTTGGTCAAATATGGATTTTTCATTTTTTATGAAAACAAATGCTTAAATATATTGGACTTTATATTCTAGCATCAAATTATCAAGAAAATGTCCAAACAATACTAGAAATCTAATCTTGTAACTTCTTACCCACTTTTCCCTGTTAGAAACTAGTACTGCAATTCTAAAAATAACTCCTATTTTCTAACGCCGATTTTAGCTCGTGGAAGCAGTCATTTTGCTTTGGGTTTTTTCTGTTGCCAAGCCCAGATGTTCGTCAGGAAGAGTCATCTACTGGACTTAAACGTAACTTCAATTTGCTCTTTTAAAGTCCATAGCAACCTCAATTTCGTACGGTTGCAAAGTGTTTTGCAGAAACGTGACAAAAAACAATGGCTAACAGTGATTTTTTCAATATTACATTTTCAGTCCATAGCCTGCATCTCAACTTCAGCGTGGATTGTCTCAGCTTAGAAATAACATAGAGCGATGAGCTTGGTATCAAAATGATCCTCATGAAATGGAGATTCAGGATATGTGAATAACTAGAAAAGCTTGACTGCTGACTTATGGACGATTTTGCTATGCAAGCATACAAATGATATGAAACGAAAGCAAAATATATGGAAAGTTAACTACTGCACAGAACAGGAGTGGTAGCTGTTTCCTAGCACACCACAAGACTAAGCGGACACAGTAATTATTAATTTAAGGAACTTAGGAAATTGCGAAGTTATACAGTTGCATTGTTATGGAGATCTAGAAATTGTCGCAGCAATTGGAGATATGGCAATTTTTTTAGGTTGCAGTAAAGTCTTCTGTCTGTGTGAAGGGATGTTATAACTACATCATGTTAAACACAAGAAGTTAGAAAAGTAGAGGTACAAATACAAACCCTGCTTTCCTCTATGGTGTCATATGAGCTAGGCGGAGCATTAAAACAGAAGAACTGCTTCACGGGATCACTGAAATATTTCAACATCATTTTGATAATTCCGGCGTGTGTACGGTGTGACAGCAAAGAAAAGGTTTTGGAATGGGGTTACAAATAGAGTTTGTGGCTGTTGCTATGGCTGTTGCTGCTGCTGCTACTGTTGCTGTTGTTGTTGCTGCTACTGTTGCTGCTATTGTTGCTACTGCTGCTGCTGCTGCTGCTGCTGCTGCTACTGTTGCTGTTGTTGTTGCTGCTACTGTTGCTGCTATTGTTGCTACTGCTGCTGCTGCTACTGCTGCTACTTTTGCTACTACTGTTGCCAATTGCTACTGCTACAGTTGCTACTGCTGCTGCTGCTACTGCTGCTGCTGTTGCTACTGCTGCTGTTGCTACTGCTGCCGCTCCTGGTGGTGGTGGTACTATTGCTACTACTGCTGCTGCTGCTACTACTACTGCTGCTGCTGCTGCTACAGGTTGTTACTGCTGCTGCGAACTGCTACTGCTACCACCACCATCAGCACCACCACCACCACCACCACCACCACCACCACCGCTGCTAAGAACTGCTGCTACTACCACTACCACTACCACTATAGTGGCACACAAGTGGTCTTTATAAACAATTTTTTTTGAGCAGTTCATTGATCAGTTTTTTAATTTTTTTTTCTTTGGAGAATGTTGATCAGACTTATCAAAAATTGAGTTCTTGAGATATAAAAACCTACTCTTTACTGATTAGTATTAATAATAAATAACTATTATTTATAATTTTACTAGACAAAGAAAAATATTTAATACGGACATTTTACTCCTGGAATCGGATGCTATCATCATAAAATATTGTAATTTCTAGCAATATTACACAAAAGTTTCTTATTTGTGTGCTTGCATAGCAAAATCGTCCATAAGTCTGCAATTTCGCATTTCTACTTATTCACATATCCCAGATTTCCATTTCGTGAGGATCATTTTGATACCAAGTTCATCACTCTATGTTATTTTTAAGCTGAGATAATCCACGTTGAAGTTGAGGTGCAGGCTACGCACTGAAAAACGTAATCTTGAGAAAAACGCGATTTAAGTCTGCCATTGTTTTTTGTTGCATTTCTACAAAACACTTAGCAACGGATTTGCTATGGATTTTACAAGAGCAAATTAAAGTCATGTTTAACTCAAGTAGACGGCTCTTCCTGATGAAGATCTGGTCTTGTCAACAACAAAAAACCCGAAGCAAAATGGCTGCTTCCACGAGCTACAATCGGAGTTAGAAAATAGGAGTTTTTTTACAATTGCAGTACTAGTTTCTAGCCAGAAAAGGGGGTAAAGAGTTATAAAATTAGATTTTTAGCATTTTTGGACATTTTCCTGATAATTTGATGTAAGACTGTAAAAGTCCAATATATTTAGCATTTATTTTCATAGAAATTTGACCAAATTTTTGGTGCTTTCTGCTTTGATACATCATAACGTAGTTTTAACTATGCCGACTTATGAATGGCTTTGGTTTGCAAGCACACACATAATCTGTATGATGCGAAATCTAATTTTCTTCAAAATTAGGTAAAAACGTTAAATTAACGATGCTAAATTGTTCAAGGAAAATTTCACATACCTGTTAAAAACAGCATGGTGCCCAATGAGATTATTAATGAACACCTGCAATCCCTGTAATCTGTCTTCCAGAAAACGGGGGTCAAAATTATCGCCGAACCATCTCTTTGGTGGCAATGAGAATCTGCAGCCGGGAAACAAAGAGGATAACTGAAAGAAAAAAATGCTATTCAGGTGCAAAAATGTAATCTGGTCACGTCTGAATTTCGTTGTTAGTTTTGGTGAAAAAAGATAAGGAATAATAATTACATTTCTCCGAAAAGATTTTAAAAAGTAAAGTTTAAATAATGTAGTATACCGTATTTTCCCATGTATAAGAGACCCCTTCAATTTTTAGGCAAAAATTCTGGAAAAAAGTTTTTTGGTAATGAATAACTTTATTCATCATAGAAATCATTAAATTCCTCATCACTCTCATCAAAAATATCAACTGGAGTCAGACCTTCAGCAATTCCAGCCAGTTCATCATCAGAGGAGTCACTCTGCTCAAAAATGGCATTGTCCTCTGTGCCGTCCATGGCATTGGAGATGCCACACTTCTTGAAAAATTTAATAATGACCTCTGGCTTTACACCATTCCATGCCTTGAGGACCCAGCTGCAGCTTCTCAAGGGTTGGCTTTTTTTGGTTGGTGTGTTGGGTGGTTTGTTTGTTTTGTGTTTTGGGTTTGTTGTGGGTGGGTTGTGGTGGTTTGGGTGGGGTTTTTGTTGTGGGTTTTGTTTTTGTGGTGGGTTGTGGTGGGGGGGGTTTTTGGGTGGTTTTTTTAAATCTGTTTGTGAAAAGCTAGATGGACCCCCAGCTTGTATCTGTAAAGTAAATGCAGTCAAGCACTTTTCTTGGGACAGGTCTAAAAAACATTTGAAATACAGTAAACTCTGCATAGCACAATTTTTCGCCTAACTCAAAGAATTTCAACTGAACGGATGAAATCCTTTGTTTCTCCCACAAAAAAAGCATCGCATAACTCAAAATTTTGCCTAACTCAAATAAAAAATTATGGTCCATTTAATCAAAATACGTGTAATTTACTTCGCCTAACTCTAAAATGCAATTTATACTCTAAAAAAATAAAAAGTTTCGTACAACTCAAAAACAGCACCGTCTTCCGGAAAAATTCTGATGTCTTACAAGTCCCGCCTAATGATTATTTTCTCCGGAATTGATCTTTCCGGGAAAGTCTCAGGCGGTGACACTCTACTGAGGAAGATCTTTCCCGGAAACTATCGGTCGGCGACGTGAAAACAATCAAACAATCACTCTATTGTCATTTGGCTGTTAGAATTCACTCTCTCTGTCTAACACTCATTATTGTCTTGGTCTGAAACTCAATATGACTGATAAAAATAGAAATCAGTGCTGATGAAATGGGAACAGGACTTGGTGCAGATGAAGATAACTGAATACTTGATGGAGAGCGTGTAGATAATTGAACTTCACACAAACTCAACTGCAGTACGTAAGCCATTGGTAGCCCCACTGTCATATTGTTTATACAGTCAACCCTCGTTAAACCGGACCCCGTTAGCCCGGATATCGGATAAGACGGACGTCATCCGTGGTAAAGGAAACTGACCGATTTCCGTCCGAGCCCGAGCGCTAAACACAACACAGCCTACCAACTGTACAATAATTTCTTTATTAACTATTTTAACAGGTTAACTATTTCAAAGTAATACACAGTATAGCATATAGTGCAATGTATATAGGCCTTATTAAGGTGATTATTCCTGTATAACATAGACCATATATAGGCATATCGGATAAATCGGACAATCGGCTAAACCGGACCAACCCCCCCCCCCCCCCCACGGGTTGACTGTAAATGTGCACGTGTTCTTTTGAAACATAAAAAAATCGTGTTTCACAAAGCATAATTTGTTATTCTTTAAGTAATTGTCACCAAATCTCGTCGTTTATGCATAGAAGGGTTGAACTTTCTGCTTACTATTTAGATCGCCATCTGGAGGAGGGGTTTTGAGTTTCTATACTGGAAAATGGTCAACATCGCCCAACTCAAAGTTTTTTTTCGGTCCAGTTGGATTTGAGTCATGCGGAGTTTACTGTATAAATTGGGCTTTCAGATGAGTCTTGGTTCTTCTGGAGTGCTTTAATCCTGCTGTAGAGTTTACAGACTAATCCCAATATAAAAAAGTAGCTCTCCTTCACTACAGTGCTATAATGAACTTGTAAGAGATGAACAGTAATAAGCGCTGAAAATTTTACATTGAGTACAAGTTACCTTCTTGTTTAGCCGCAGAAAGTCTGTGTACCGCCGAAAAACGCACCAACTGTCGTTTTCTCCCTTCTGGACGCTTATTTTAAATACCTAAAGTTAATAAAGAATTTATGCACATATATTAATTTTATATAATATTAATATATAACCATTTCACAAGTTTAAATTTTTTCAACTATCACAACTACTTACTGAATTACTAGTGTAGCAACCTTTGCAAACTTCAAAATTAAGTCACCTGGTGGTAAGTACATTAACTAAAAATGAGCAACTTAAGCACTAATGAAAACGAATACATTTCCTATTGTTAGGGTAGCCATAGTTGTACTAGAAATTAATGTTGCTCCGGATATCCGATTCGTATCCGAAAACAGTGATATTCGCGAGATTCTGCAGTTATTCGCATCCGACATTATCCAGTAGTTATAAAAATTTGATATTCGCAAATATTTGCTATCCGGTTTTCGTAATGTGCAAAACGGTTTTCGAATAATTTAACGGTCGAAAATAACTAAATAAAATACTGCCGAAACGCTTAGAGATTGTTTTAGCCTATGTTTATGTTTTCAAGACGAAAATTTTACACACATCTTTTTTCGTTTGTGCGCGGTAATACGGTGCATCTTTGAGCCAGGTCTTTTAAGATGATAGATTAAACGAAAACGCTCTAAAGTTTCCAAACACTTACTAATTTTTCATTATCCGAATCCGAAAGTCAATTTGCGATAATATCCGATGATACCGGTATTTGCTATCTTGCAAAAAAGTATATCCGGAGCAATGCTATTAGAAATATCATACCGTAAATCTTGCTCGCTGTTCCATGATTTCATATCCAAGTATCGGAACTTTTATTTGGCATGGCAGTAACTGTTCTGTTTGTGTAGCATGATCTAATACAAGCTCATGGTTCATGTTTCCTCTTTTAGTAAAGTAAGACCTTCTTAGGTTCCAACTTTAGTATCGGGTAGGTCTCTTGTCACATCTTGGCTGATGACGTCTTCCGGTACTATTTATAAGTGAATAACTAGAACTATAAATGTGAGGATAAAGATACAACATGGAAGTTAAAGCAAAACCGGACCCAATCTTAAGCTGCAAGTCAAAACAATCTACTCTTTAAAATATTGAAAGGAAAGATACTATTTTTTCATAAATGATTTACATGAAAGAATTGTTACCACACAAACACAATTTCACAATCCTGTCACTAGTTCTTCGCTGTTACATGCATTTCACCATTCGCTAGTTAGACGGGCACTAGCGCCTGCATTTCGGAAACGCACTGGACAAAACCAGGTGCTGTACCTCTCAGTTCAGCTGTGTTAATTTCTGACGAACTACACACATTCGACAGCTCATGCGTGAGTACAGCGGTAAATTTGAAATTTGAATTTTTATCTTAAAATTTGCCGAGTTTTAGTACAACACACTGAATCTCTTACAGTAGTACTGTACGTCAATTTTCGCTTTCGCAAACACGTGTAACATGCTGATCGAATATTATGTTAGTTTGTGATGTCATCAGTACATGTAGTTGGGCATGCCTGCCGTAAATTAAGATTTTAATCAATTATTTTATTATCAGAAACGCTTTTGCAAAATTGTGTTAAAATGTATACTTTTTATCGGAATTGAAAATGGGGCAGTATACGAAAAATCCATTTTTTTTCCACTTTACTAGCAATGGTTTATAATGACAAAAATGAATAATAACACACAAATTCAATTTCATTTTAGACATAAAAACTTCCATAAATCTAGTTGCACAATGCACATAGCAAACGATAAAAGATAAATGGGAGTTAGTTGATAAAACTAATTAATAAATGAAAAAAATTATGTACATAGATCATTACACGTAGGCCTGCGTATTTAAGTACGTCTGAGAGAATTGTGATATACATACAAGAATTATATATGTATATAATACATACACATATAAACATATATACATATAAAGAAAGTTTTATACAAAGATCTCTAATAATGCATAGAGTACCACTCTGTTAAAAAGACAAATTAACTACCTTTATAATCAATATTTTATCATAAAAAGCAGCATAAACTGCACATAAGTCAGGTTTGGTTGTTCAGCATTTTTGCTCGAATATATGTTTGCTTGCATAAAAAAATCGTCCATAAGTCACAATAAAGCTTTTCGCGCTATTCACATATCCTGAATCTCTATTTCATGGCGATCATTTTGAAAGCAAGTTCATCGCTCTACATTATTTCTAAGCTGAGATAATCCACGTTAAAAGTTGAGGTGCAGACTGAGCACTGAAAAACATAACCTTGAGAAAATCGTTGTTAAAGTCAGGCATTGTTTTTTGTTGCATTTCTACAAAACACTTAGCAACAGTACAAATGTTGGTTGCTATGGACTTTGCAAGAGCATAATTATTGAAGTTATTCTTAGATCAATTAGGTGGGTCTTCCTGATGAAAATCTTTGCTTGGCAACTGAAAAAACCCGAAGCAAAATGACTGCTTCCATGAGCTACAATTGGAGTTTGAAAATACAAGTTTTTTACAATTGCAGTACTAGTGTTTAGCCAGAAAAACAAATATGGGGTAATAAAATTAGATATTTAGTTTTTTAACATTTTCTTGATAATTTGATGCTGGAATATAAAAGTTCAATATATTTAGCATTTGTTTTTATAAAAAACAAAAAATTGACCAAATTTTTGCTGCTTTCTACTTTGAAACATCATAACGTAGTTTTAGCTATACCAACTTATGAACGTTTTTGGTTTGCAAGCACACATGAATCGGTACAAAAAATTTGCGCTTACTGAAGGAAAATAATTCCTAACTCTTCATTCTGATACTAGAACTTCAGCATTCTGAAATTTTTGCTCACCAGATGAAAATCAAAACTGGAAGTAAGAAAGGCACAATTGATTTATTATATATCCAGTGTATGTTCATGAATAATACCACCTTTTGCGCACAGCCATGCGCAATCTTAATAAGTTGTAGAAATAGTTTGTTGCATAGATCTTAGGCTTAGTCTTCAGATCAATGTAAAAACTCTCATATATTATGTTTATAGACTTTATCAACTGTACTCTACCGTAAACAAATAAATATCGACTAAGACATGGATAAAACTCAATAGATCAACAATCGAGTAGGTCTGCAAAGAGGAATAACACATAGTATTGCTAAAACAAACATCAGAATGAAAGAATCATTTATGTACGACAGTATACGCAACCATTTTTCTGAAAACTTTGATTAACACCACACATGACATTAAAATTTTACTTTCTTCTGTACAGCATGCACGTATTGTTGTTTAGAAGTTATAGAAGTGTACGGAAGAGGGCGCAAAATGCGTTTCACAAATTCACACACTCAGTTTATAAAATTTATTTGCACTTTGGAAAAATAAAATTCGTGTATAATAAAACCACATGTCAAGAGAGTTGGGGTTACATTCTCACAGATTTACAACGATTTTTGTGTTTGAAGTCATTGACGGAGTATAATGTAGTGATGTAGTGACAGCCCATTGTACTGTATGGGATCGACATTGCTGTATTGTTAATGATGTTATTATTAAAAAGGACAAGTAATGGTTAAGATTGAATGTAAAATAAAGTTTTCACGTTTTTCTATGTATTGCTGCTCAAATACCATCCATTGTAATTTGTTTGGTTTTCGACCCTGTGGCCTAATGGATAAGGCGTCTGCCTCCGGAGCAGAAGATTGTGGGTTCGAGTCCCACCAGGGTCGTTAAAACATTTTCTAATTCAATATTGTAATGTTTGTAACTCGTGAGCATCCGGAATACAATCTATTTAGTAAAAAGAAAGCATGGAAAGTTTTCTTCATAGTAACCTTAATTTTTGTATATAAATAGACAATTTCTCAAAAAAGTGCGCCTAAATCAGCTGCCCGTCTATATTTGCTATGCCTCTTGTGGCGTTGACGTGATTATTTTTATTCTGCACAAAATGCATAAGAATACCCGAGCCTCATTATAGTGGCACAATTAAAAATAATTAAGGTTCTCTCAGGTTGCACGATACTGTGTAACAAAATTATGCTCTCAGATCGTCTGAAATGTTAAAATAAAATTTGCAGCCGTGTCCTGCGATTTTGTGACACGCAGTATCTTTCTTTCTCTTTTTCCCTCTATTTCTATGACGTTTCACGTTCTGTGCATTTGCACACCCTCTCTCTTTTCTTTTTTTCTCTCTCCCACTCACTCACTCAGTCTCTCACTCTCCCCCCCCCCCGTGTTTTCTCTCTCTCCCTGTTTCTCTTATAAATTAGCAATAAGTTTTAGTTTTTTAAGCATAATGTCAACTTGATGTGGCATTTATTAATTCTAAAATGTGTTTCATAGCTCAGACCTTACCTTAGACCTTAGTCCTTCCTGCGCATTGATGCATATTGGGCAGACAGCATTTTCCACTGAGTTCTATCGGCGGCTTCGTTCTCTACGTTTTCCCAACGTATGTTGACAGCTCGAAGGTCTTCTTTGAAGGATCTGCGCCACGTTGTTTTTGGCCGACCTCTTTTTCGTTTCCCACCAGGTGGTTCCCACTGTACTGCTGTTTTGGCGTAACGACTTTCTGATAGACGGAGAATATGTCCAGCCAGTTTCATTCTTCTCTCTGTAACTATATCTTGTAACCGCAATGACTGCGCTCGTTGAAGAACTTCTACATTGGTGACATGGTCGCGGTAGGAGATTTTTAGTATCTTTCGAAGGCATTTTTGGTGGAAGACGTTCAGTTTCTTTGATAACTCCGCTGTGACTTTCCAGGTTTCGCTGGCATCTTCCTAAATACTGCTGTTGCTTTGCCGATTCTCCCCCTGATGTCATTTTCTGTACCTCCATTACAGGTCATCACACTGCCCAGATATGAAAACTGGTAACGTTCTTAACCATTTGGCCTCCCACTGTTATATGTACATCATTTGTTGGTTTGTTTTTTGGTTTTTTTGTTTTTTTTTTTGGTTGTGTTTTGTGGGTTGGGTTTTTGGTGTGTGGGTGTTTTGTCAATAAAATTGATTAATAAGGGCGTTGGAATTCCATACATTGCTCAATGATGTTTCTGAGAGTGAATATCTGTTCACAGCATGATCTTCCTTTTCTAAATCCAGCTTGTTGTTCTCTTAGTCTTATATCAACAGCATCTCTCAACCGATCTAGCAGTTGGTTTTGGTTTGTGGTTTTTTTTTTGTTGTGGTCCCTTTTTTAGGCAACTTCACGATGACTCCATTTCTCCAATTTCGGGGACCTTTGTTGTTCCAGCAGCTGTTCAGGAGCTTTGTCATTGATCGTGTTATCCCTTTATTACCGTGTTTCAGGAGCTCAGCTGTTATTTGGTCCTCTCCAGCTGCTTTGTTGTTCTTTAGTTTTTTGATGGCAGTTTCGACTTCCAGTTCACTGATGTTGTCCAATCTTACATCTAGCTGTTGTTGTCCAATTTCATTCTCAAAATTGAATAATGTCATAGCTCAGAGCTCCTTAAAATTGTTTCATTTCTTAGGGTTGAAATCAGAGTTATTTGATATTTGCGCGGTTGTTCTGGATAAACACAGCGATTTTTGACTGATCTTCAATGGTATCGGCGCCTCCTGGCGGGCATAGACTTAAGAGAAAGTTTGTAGCATTTCTGCCTCAAGTCGTACTTTGTAAGAGCATCAAGGGGTCTTACCGGGAATTACCTGCAACACATACATACTTCTATAGGCATATAGAAATGTGTCTACGGAATTTGGAATTTGTTTATTAGTATACATGTTACACAAGCAACGTGAAAAATTCAAATATTTTATCAAATTCCTAAGCATTCCATATAACACTTATGCATTTCGGAAAAAGTGTGAAACAGCCCTTTTTGCAGTGACTTTTTCACACTTTACTTAGTCATTTTTACCGTTAGGATTCATATAAAATGCGTATAGTCTTACAAAACAAAAATCTTCTACAAATATACTCTTGCATAGCTAACGGATAGGATTGTTTAATGTACAAAAGCACACATAGTATACAAACAGTAACGATTTTTATGGGCAAAGCTTACAGTACAGCTCGAAACGTTTGACAAGTATTAGTTTACATCAGTTTGACATTTTATATTTTTAATAAAAGTTGTTTTCTTTCAATAACACTGTGGAAAGCCTGTAAAACTGTCCATTGATTTGTTTTAATACTGGAGTGCAATAATGAACTAGCATACAGTAGGATCACGCAGGGGCGGAACTAGATGTGGAAAGGGGGGGGGCGCAAAAATTTTCTGGGAGGGCGAGGTATCCGAAGTGGTTAAATAATGATTAAGCCAATTTTAACCCCTTTTATACTGCATGCAGGCCTATAATTAGCATGTGTGTAGGACGGCGTAGCGGACAAAGCAATAATGAGAAAATTAACTCTCAGTTAACCTAACGTTATTAATGGCGCGCCGTTTGCCAGTATTGACAAGTATTGAGAACTGATCTTGAGAATAAAGCAGTTTTTCTTTCAATTGTTCTGTCCTTTAACAACTGTATAACTCCATTTTTTCTCTTCGAAAATGCTTCTCTGGCGTTCTAGCAGTTTAAAAATGCCAACCATGGTACCGTTCTTGAAAAAGTAAAAAAACTCGAATCTATATAAGTTAATATTAAATATGTTTGTATATTGTTGTTACTGATTATTAATAAACGAAAGTTAGTGTGAATTATACTGGTACAATTTATACGCATTACTGCATGCTCCTATGTAGCAAGTTTGCAACTCTTGTATATCACGAGCATCTGCTTATACACAATTACGGCGTTGAAGATACCGGTTGTTCAAATTACGTTGATGACAAGGGTTCTCGTCTGATCACCGAAGTTAAGCAATGCCGATGCGGGTTAGTACTTGGATGGGTGACCGACTATGAATACCAGGTGCTGGAGGTTCAAATCACGTTGAAGACGTAGTAAGTATGGGGTTCTCGTCTGTAGGCTAAAACAGGTCCTGCTAATTATAACCCAGTAAAATGATGGTTAAATGAAGGTGGAACGGAGAAACAAAGAACTAAACAAACAGGCAACCCTCGCGCGAGACTACTGCGCATGCGTCAGATCAATGGCGTATAACTAGCAGGTAAATACCGGTATATATTATTTTTACCGCAACTTGCGAAGTATGTTCTCCATTTCTAATATCAATGGAGCGTTTATGCGCAGAGTCAACAAACTTTTTGAACAGTACTCACAGTGTGTGTTGTGTCCTAGCAGCAGTAACTGAGTAGTCGTGGTATCATTATCGCTGAAATTTCAAAAATATTTTTACACATTATGCATAATGGATAGTTGCGCAAAATGAACTGAAAAATTTCGGCTAACATCAAATCTAAGTTTTTACGTTTGCTGTTTCAAGAGTGTGTAGTTTTTCAAGTATCGCCACACTGACATGCAGAATGTTGTGTAAACACTTTTGGAAAAATAAAAAACGTTTTCATTCAAAAGTTTGTATATAAATATAATTATTTTAATTATCATTGTAACTTTGTACATGTAGTTTGCGTTTCCGCCTCGCTTAAAGAGTATCCGCAACGGAGTTCAGTGTGTTTAAACGACTTATCTTATCTTATCTTATCTTATCTTATCTTATCTTATCTTATCTTATCTTATCTTATCTTATCTTATCTTATCTTATCTTATCTTATCTTATCTTATCTTATCTTATCTTATCTTATCTTATCTTATCTTATCTTATCTTATCTTATCTTATCTTATCTTATCTTATCTTATCTTATCTTATCTTATCTTATCTTATCTTACCTTACCCTACCCTACCTTACCTTACCTTACCTTACCTTACCTTACCTTACCTTACCTTACCTTACCTTACCTTACCTTACCTTACCTTACCTTACCTTACCTTACCTTACCTTACCTCACCTTACCTTACCTTACCTTACCTTACCTCACCTTACCTTACCTTACCTTACCTTACCTTACCTTACCTTACCTTACCTTACCTTACCTTACCTTACTTTACCTTACCTTACCTTACCTTACCTTACCTTACCTTACCTTACCTTACCTTACCTTACCTTACCTTACCTTACCTTACCTTACCTTATCTTACTTTACTTACCTTACTTACTTACCTTACCTTACCTTACCTTACCTTACCTTACCTTACCTTACCTTACCTTACCTTACCTTACCTTACCTTACCTTACCTTACCTTACCTTACCTTACCTTACCTTACCTTACCTTACCTTACCTTACCTTACCTTACCTTACCTTACCTTACCTTACCTTATCTTATCTTATCTTATCTTATCTTATCTTATCTTATCTTATCTTATCTTATCTTATCTTACCTTTAGTAATATTTCACTTTACAACTGCTTATTAATCTGAGTTATTTATTAGAAGCGGAAGTAACGTAAAAAAGAAATTTAAAATGTGTTTTAGAATTTGCTACTAGCTTTGCTATACGAGAAAAGTTTAAGAAATTTTGGTAGTAAAAAATTCGCCTTCCAAATAATATCGTTAATAATTATAAAATATATTGATTAATTATAAAATACCAATATATTTATATTCAGTTACGTGTTATATTCAGTATGCTAATCCATGTAATACTGAATGAGGTTTCTATATTCATTATCGATCTTTCATTCGTATAAAATTTAATACAACAGTGATTTTTAGTGTAGATAATTAATACGATAAAATTAAAAATAATTTAGTGATTAAGAAAAAAGATAACGAAGTCCATACATATGGTCATACATGCTATATGTAGTTGTTTACACATTCATAAAATGCTATATGTAGTTGTTTACACATTCATAAAATGCTCTTCTAACTTTTCGTTTTACAAGAAAAAAGGATTGAACAAGTTTCCAAACTTTGTTACCCCTTACCCGTTTTGTTATTGATCGCGGGTTACTCTTCCCTTTTGCTGTTAAAAATCCGAACATTTCGACAGACTGTAAAGCAGGGGTGTGCAAATTATCTGACTAGCCGGGCCACATTAAACTTTCCCGCAATTCCTGCGGGCCACATGCAGTTTGGTCAAGGAGCCAAGTTGATCAAGGAGCCAAGTACACAAAGGCCTAATAACGATTTTTTTGCATCCGACCTGCGTACATCATTACTACTACACTCAAGAAACTATTTTAGAAGTTATTAAAATTTATATTACAAACCATATGTTTCTACTTTCAGGACAGATAGTGGTAATTTCATTACAATGCATATTAGTAATGTGTATCACACAGTCTGTGTAGTACAGTGACATTAAGCTACAACCATCTTGTAAGGGTTAATGGCATCTGATCTAGTAGAAAAAACTACCCGCACTATCTTTGGGATCGTGGCACGGACTTCAGCTGGATACACTCAATTAATCGCCCAGGCCGCAGTTTCACTAGGTTGACAAACCTCTTTGCGGGCCGCACAAATTCTCTGGGCGGGCCGCAATTTGCACACCCCTGCTGTAAAGTGTCACAAAATGCGATTTTTCCTAAACTTTTCATTTCGCGACGAAGATTACGCATATCCGCACTGTTCGTGCACGATGAATTATATACTATCAAGAGCATATCATTGTACGTGCCGATAAGGTGTGAATGTGGCTTAAGACTTTTGCCAATAACGTTTTTTGCAGATATGGCGGAAGTAGAAACATCAACCACCAACAAACCTGTCAAGAATTTACTTCTATTTCTCCTTGTGGCGTTCGTCGTCGGTAAGTTGTCAAGTAAGTGTTCGTGTCAACTTTTGACAATTAAGACAAATTGACAATTAAAAGACACTAGTGCACTAAACCAGGTTATTTAG
Organism: Tubiluchus corallicola; assembly: GCA_030141605.1. Lineage (NCBI taxonomy): Eukaryota > Metazoa > Priapulida > Priapulimorpha > Priapulimorphida > Tubiluchidae > Tubiluchus > Tubiluchus corallicola. Next base: position 94,175 of record JAQGDQ010000170.1, read on the forward strand.
CCAAACATACGTAATTAATGCGCAATGTGAACTCACTCGCTTTGTCACGTCAACTTACTTAATTCTTGTCTCCAAAGTGACCTAAATGTTTATTTTATTTTATAGCCTTTTCACATATAGTTAACCCGTTGTAAATTCTTGCGCGCTTATATAATTTCTTATATAACTGTTGCTGTTGTTGATGATGCTGATGATGATGATGGTCGTGGTAGTGGTGGTGGTGGTCGTGATCGTGGTCGTGGTAGTGGTGATAATGATGATGATGATGATGATGATGATGACGCATGATGATAATGGTGTGATGATAATGATGATAAAAATGACGATAATGACTGATGATGTTGATAGTGATGAATGATGATGATGGATGGTGGTGGCGGTGGTGGTGATGATGATGATGATGATGGTAGTGATGGTTGTGGTGATGATGATGATGATGATGATGATGATCGTGGTAGTGGTGGTGGTCGTGATCGTGGTGGTGGTAGTGGTGATAATGATGATGATGATGATGATGATGACGCATGATGATAATGGTGTGATGATAATGATGATAAAGATGACGATGATGACTGATAATGTTGATAGTGATGAATGATGATGATGGGTGGTGGTGGCGGTGGTGATGATGATGATGATGATGGTGGTGGTGATGATGATAATGACAATGATACTGATGATGATGATGGTGATAATGATGATAAAAATGACGATAATGACTGATGATGTTGATAGTGATGAATGATGATGATGGATGGTGGTGGCGGTGGTGGTGATGATGATGATGATGATGATGATGATGGTAGTGATGGTTGTGATGATGATGATGATGATGATGATGAGGATGATGATGGTGAACCTTCACTTAAAAATTAAAACACAACTTTTAGCCGAGTTGTTATTTGCTAGTTTCCAAGGGACACTTATGTGCAAGTGGGTCGTGTTGTGAAGACATTTTACATATTGACTATCATATTTCTTTATTGTCATATTTTCTTCACTAATTGTATCTCTTCTTGTCATTAAGAATTATGTCCGTGTTTATTATACAGTAACTTTAATTCGTAAACAAACAAGCAAGTACACGAGCTCGTCTTTGGATCTTTGCGTACTGTCCATTTCTTATCATTTAAATCTTGTGAACTGCCCTTTTTAGATATAACCAGTTTTGAAGTTCATTGTCATAGCGCACAATGTTAGAACAATTTGTCGTAGTCGCTTGTACTTTGAAATCATTCGTGGTTTATGTCCATAGCTCAGTCCATTCACCTTTGCCTACATGTTTGACTACAATGCGCACTATGATAATTCCACACCGCGATTATCATGCTTACGAGGACCAGAATTTTCACACTAACCCTCCGTCGGGTAATCCTAGGCTTTTCCTAGCCCATAGGAGTCTACTTTTTATATTTTGCAGGACGACAGGACGTGTAGGTGTATTATTTTGTTATTGATTGATTGATTGATTGATTGATTCTTTTCAAAATAGTATTACAATGTAGTAGAAGAGAAAAGGGAGAAGCCACCCAGGCAGAGCACTTATAGGTGGCTCTCTGTTAACAAGTTACGATCAAATTTACAAAGTTGTAACACATTGATTTCCCCCCCCCCCTAACAATGATATAAAATATTTAACATTAGAGACATCAACTGTGTCATAAGTTAATGTACTTCGTTTACTGTATTTCCTGTACAGCTTATGATTTATGACTATGCAATAATGACTTTATTGTAGTATGATACAATAGCCTAAATGGATGTCATCGGTATAGAGTTCAAAAGCTGAAACGCAAAGCACCCTTCCCTTCCTACTCATTCACTACTTGTTTATTCACTTTTACTTTTTTACACATTTTTCTTCGCCTGTTCGTCTAGTAGTTTTGTGGTATTTCGTGAGCAATTAAAAATTCCTAAATTCTAAATCAAACTCAGTTAAACGTAATAAACGAACTTAATTAGATTACCATTTATGAGCAAAAAGTCGGGAATAAGTACTATTGTATTGAAAATCAAATGTTTAATCAATCAGCCAGAATCATACGTGTGAAAGTGCCTCTAACAGGCCCATTACGTCACAGCCTCTGATGATTTTTCCGTATTGCCGTTGCCGTTTACTGCCCCCCCCCCAGAGAGCTCTCAGTATTGCAAGCCGTATGTAACTTAGCTGCATATTATCCGTTAAGCTGTTTGCATTTCTGAAATCATTGATACTGGTTTAACTTTAAACTGGTTTAAAACTTCCCAGGAGCCTCCATGGAGATGATTAGCAAAATCAGCAAAATCAGCAACTCACGTGATCAAATAGACGCAGACACTGGAGCTCATGTTTTTCTTGCAGATTAAAGGAAAAGCGTACCCATTCTTAAGCTGTAGGTCAAAACAATCTGAACTTTAAAATACTGAAAGGGCTAATTCTTCGCTGCTATTCCCTAGTTATATGGGCACTAGGCTCTGCATTTCGGAAACGCGCTGCACGAAAAACAGGTACTGTACCTCTCAGTTTAGAGGTGTTCAGTTGCGGCGTAGTGCATCTACGTTCGAGATCTCGCGCTGAGCACAGCGGTAAATTTGAAATTTGAATTTTTATCTTAAAACTAAACGTGTACTTTAGTTTTCGCTTTTGCAAACGCGCACAACACGCCCATGGAAAGTTTGTACTATTGAAAATTATGTTCGTTTGTGACGTCATCAACAGTTGGGCTCGCCCGCCGTTAATTAAGTTTTTAAACTATTATTTATTTATCAGAAACGCTTTTGTAGTATTACTGGTGTTAAAATGAAAATGGGGCAGGATATGAAATACCGCCCAGTCTTCCTTGGTGAAATGGTGGGAAATGGTGGACCAGGAACACACCATTATTTCGAAAAGGGAGGCAGTGGTCGTGGGCACCTTTTACTAAACGGCCTAAAATGCAAATGAGACGTGGACGAGCTTTATCATAACGTGTTGAACTTGTGGTGGCAGCAGAGCTTATTTCAGCCTAGGCGAGGCCCGGGGAAGTGGGGCGTGTGAGGCCCCATCGGGGGGGGGGCGTCGAAACGCCGGGGGGGTGCTACCATGGTTGGCGCCCAGAAAATTTGTGAACTGCCAGAACGCCGGAGAAGCATTTTCGAAGAGAAAATATGGAGTTATACAGTTGTTAAAGGAAAGAACAATTGAAAGAAAAACTGCTTTATTCTCAAGACCAGTCCTTAATACTTGTCAATACTGGCAAACGGCACTCGTGCCGAGAGAGAGAGAGAGAGAGAGAGAGAGAGAGAGAGAGAGAGAGAGAGAGAGAGAGAGAGAGAGAGAGAGAGAGAGAGGGAGAGAGAGAGGAGGCAGTATGTTCGCATAAAGCAAAAAAACATGTTACCTTGACGCGAGGCCCCGGGGAAGTATCCCCCCTCTTGAAATAGGCCCTGGGTGGCAGCCCAAATAATAAAAACCTTGTACAAGTGTAGCATTTTATATCTTGTAGTAACTACTTTCAATATTATTAATATTGCGATAATTTTTAATTACTTACATCACCATTGCGTTACTGCGAACGCGGAAAAAAACAAAAAAACTTTGTTCACAAAACCAATTCTAACGTAATTGGCAACGTTTATTTAAATAATGTACTTTTTTAAAAACGTGAAAGAAGAGAAATATCTTGATAAACAGGGAATATAGGAATGATCGTGACAGACAGATAGACAACCAGCTTTCTTTTACGCAAGGTCAAACAAATTGATGAGAAATTTTTCAAAATGTAGCGTAAACGTAAAAATGAAATTGTTTGTATCGGATTGCTCAAACACTTACTGTGCATCTGTACGGTACAAATTTTATAATTACAGTTTTAGTTAAATAAAAAAGGTAGCCGCAAGTTGTTGTAGCTACAATATGACTGTTCAGCAAGGGGAATGAGTGTTAGCATACACATGCATAGAATAGCATAGGTTAGCACTGAAAGGTTAGCATACACATGCCGTATTTAATACTATAATGCGAATATGTGCTTATTCGGTTAAAAACAGGCTATAAAGGTTACAATGCTGAGTGAATGAAGGTTTCAATTCACCTGCACTGACTGAAAATTTTATAAGCGCTAAGTAGGCCAACATAACTTTTAGTATAACGTTTTTACTGATATTTTATCTTATATATGATACAGTGCAACGTACACTTTTTAGTAGTACCTTTAGTTTTGAGATTACTGTTGCTTTATTGCATATAATGGGGGGGGGTGATTGTGTGTCTTGTACATAGTAGTGTGTTTTTACTAATTTTATACTGTGTGATACCTTTTATTTTGTACGTTTTAGCCGCTGTTTTATGTGAAAGAAATTGTGAAGTAAAGGTTTAACTTCATAAATTCAAATATATTGCATAACTCATTCGAATTCCACACACATTTGAACCGAGTTTAACGCTCGCTCGCTCGGCAAATAAACTAAAGACCAGTTTAGTCAGCTAACAGACAAAAATAGATCAAAAATTACTTTCAAAGATGCTTAATGTCTTCGACTATATTTCGGTTGCTAAACGTCTACACTGTATAACCTGCAGCACAATTATGACTTTGTACCTCCATTACTTGTTCTTCACTAAGTAATCATAGATTTGTTAAAGTCTCTAAAAAGATGTGAAACGTCGTGTACATATTGCTGTTTCAAAGCTTGTACACTCTCATTTTCTGTCATAGAGTAATGTTCTTTGAAATTAGCATTGATTCCTTTTACACATTTCAGTTTGTCTTTCTGTTGATGCATTACATAAAGATCTTGTCTCATAAGCGTCAACTGGTAAAACAATACTGATTTTCAGTTGATAAAATTGTCAATCTGGGTGGTTCACTCAGGGCCGGCCTTAGATAATTGGAGGCCCTAGGCGAAGTGAATTTGGTGGCCCCAAATGAAATAGAAAAAAAAATAAATACGAAAAAAATAAAATTTCGCAATTTATTAAAAACTACCTGTATTTATATCAGAGAGAGAGGGGGGAGAGGAAGACAGACAGACAGAGAGAGAGAGAGAGAGAGAGAGAGAGAGAGAGAGAGAGAGAGAGACAGAGAGAAAGACAGAGAGAGAGAGAGAGGGAGAGAGGGAGAGAGAGAGAGAGAGAGAGAGAGAGAGAGAGAGAGAGGGAGAGAGAGAGAGGAAGAGAGAGAGAGCGACAGACAGACAGAGAGAGAGAGGAGGCAGTATGTTCGCATAAAGCAAAAAAAAATGTCACCTCGGCGTGAGGCCCCCTGGAGGGTGAGGCCCTAGGCGGTTGCCTAGTTTGCCTATGCTTAAGGCCGGCCCGGGGTTCACTATACCACCTGACACAATATACGTTCCCATCTCCTACTTTGATTATTAGAGTGGTGCATTGTGTTTTAAAAAGCTTTACAATAATCTTGATTTTCGATTGTACTTGTACATGTAAAACAATGATTTTTGCAGGGTGGTCATTACTCAACAATGATACTGTTCCAAATATGCGGCGTCCCAGTCTACGCATTTCTGTTGCCACTCATCTTGCAGAAGCAGATGGCGCATCTAACAGAAAAACGTTGGAAAAATTCAGCACTAATCGCACCGTCAGCCAAGAAACGACCGACGAACCAGTGAAGGTGGAAGAGAATCAGACTCATGTTTTGCTGAAAAGGAGGAAAAAGATTTTGCTTTGGGGAGATCTTCATCATCATCACTTTGGTCTTGGACACGAGCCGTTTGAAATGTACTGCCATGACATGCTGGGAATGGAAGACAACTGTGAATATACAAACAATCGCAGCTTACTGGAAGATGCTGATGCTGTGGTCTTCAGCACCCACAGCCGTTTCCAGCTGCCCTTGGACAGGAGAAAAGAAAATCAATATTGGATATTCCATGCTGGGGAGGCTCCAGCAAGAGTGTGTAGCACGGAGTCCTGCAAACAGGGAATTCGGGATTTGTCTGGGATATTTAACTGGACGAACACGTACAGACATGATGCTGACTGGAGAACTTACCATGGCGCGGTGATACCATTGGAACCGGGTGATTTACCTCCCGATTCAGATTTTGATTATGCAGCCGGAAAAGATCGTCTGGTCGCTTGGTTGGTGTCGCACTGTAACACAAGTAGCCATCGGGAGGATTATGTGAGAACCCTGCAGAAGTATATTACTGTTGACATCTATGGCAAATGTGGACCGTATAAGTGTCCTCATAATACGAAATGTCTTGAAATGATAGAGAAGAGGTATAAGTTCTATCTTTCCTTCGAGAACAGCTTATGCAGAGATTATGTGACTGAAAAGTATTTCAGGATGACCAAATACAAGATTGTTTCCATAGTGATGGGAGGCATCAATGGTGGCGACATCTATAGTCGCGTAGGTCCAAAAAACTCCTTCATTAACGTCTTTGACTTTCCCTCAGCTAAACATCTAGCGGAATACCTTAAATTTCTCGATAAAAATGACGATGAATACAACAAGCTGCATTCTTGGAGACGGAAATATAAGAATGGTTGGAAGTTTGGTTGGAGCCATTGTGCACTTTGTGAAAAATTAAACGACCCACTGTTGAAACCAAAAGTTTATGATAATTTGTACAAGTGGTGGCTTGAGGATGACAAGTGTGTCAATGGACGATGGGATAGCGAAGGAAGATGGATTGGAGAACAACATGGTGTGAAAGAATGACGGTTTAGTTCATGATATTAAACCACACATAAAGCGTTAGAAGTCACATTCTAAACAAAACAATTTTTTATTCGTGAAAATAATTCAAATGTGGCATTTGTAACATCTTTCGCCACGTGCAGGTTTCTTCTGCTACGACACCATTAATCTAACACTTACAAAAAACTTGAAGTTGAAATTCAATTCAAGTATCAAATTTCACCGAACTCCGCGACATATGGTGCTAGACCCATTAGTGAGCCACCAGTGCAATTCGGGAAAGTGAAACGTGAGAGAAACTCACAAAATCCGTGGACTAAAGGATTGGGAATCACAGTAAAACGTGACAAAATGGGAAAAAGTGATAAAAATTACAATAGAACTAGACGAAGATTGTATTACTCAAAACAACAGGTCACAAAAGTTAACTGTGATTAAAAAAGGATAGATACAAGAGAATGGTATGGTCACTGTCGTAGTTTAAAAGCACTTACTTTTGTGAATCAGTGAGATGTTTGTGAGCAGTATAGTCAACAACAGATACAAGAGAATAGTGTGCTCACTGTCGTAGTTTAAACGCACTTACTTTTGTGAGTCAGTTAGATGTTTGTGAGCAGTATAGTCAACAACAGATACAAGAGAATAGTGTGCTCACTGTCGTAGTTTAAACGCACTTACTTTTGTGAGTCAGTGAGATGTTTGTGAGCAGTATAATCAACAGTCAAAGATTCTAGTCACGTTATTAAATGACGTTGAAACTTTAATGTATTTTGGAATTTAATGATTTTTGTTTTCTTTTTCAGTTATTTTTATGTTTATCTGACTTGCTATTATATGTAGCCTATTATATTGTCTTGGCACCTGACACTATTCGTACCCTGTCATTATTCAAACACGGATTAATGCAGGGGTGTGCAAAGAGAGAGTTTATGCGGCCCGCGAAGAGATTTGTCAACCTAACGACAGTGCGGCCCGGGCAATTAATTGAGTGTATCCAGCTAAAGTCCGTGCCACGATCCCAAGGATAGTGCGGGTAGTATTTTCTACTAGATCGGATGCCATTAACCCTTACAAGACGGTTGTAGCTTAATAACACTGTACTACACAGACTGTGTGATATGCATTGTAATGAAATTACCACTATCTGTCCTGAAAGTAGAAATATATGGTTTGTAATATAAATTTTAATAACTTCTAAAATAGTTTCTTGAGTGTAGTAGTAATGATGTACGCAGGTCGGATGCAAAAAAATCGTTATTAGGCCTTTCTGTACTTGGTTCCTTGATCAAACTGCCTGTGGCCTGCAGGAATTGCGGGAAAGTTTAATGTGGCCCGGTAGTCAGATAATTTGCACAACCCTGGATTAATGTGTGCAGTCATTAAGTTTAATCTAAGTCGTCGTCGTCGTCGACTTTCACTCGTTTCCGAGTATTGTCCTTTCGGTCAAAGTTACTAGCTGTGGTGGGCACGTTGGTGGCTTAACAGCCCGATCCTTGCTCGAAACATTCTGGTGCATTTGTCACATTGGATAGTGGGAGTTACCTGAGGTTGACGGGCCTTCTCTTTCCTTCGTTGACGTTTGGCTTCAATTGCTGCTCGTCTGGTTGTTTCAAAATGCTCAGTCCCTTCCTGGATGACTCTTCTCCACTTTGTTCGCTGCCGCGCTGTCTGTTCCCAGGTTTCTGGATCGATCCTTGCTGATTGCAGGGTTTCTTTTAGTTGGTCCTTGTAGCGGCGCCTAGGGCGGCCCAGGGGGCGTTTTCCAGTGCTCAGCTCACTGAAGAGGGTCCTTCGGGGAAGTCTGTTTTCGTCCATACGTGCTACATGACCTGCCCACCTTAGCCAATGTTTCGTAATCATAGCTTCTATACTAGTGGTGTTGAATCTCTCGAGAACTGAATTATTGGTGACATAATCATCCCATTTGATGTTGGAAACTGAGCGAAGCTTTTTCTGGTGGAACTGTTCGAGTTTTTTCAGGTCTTGGCGGTACAGAGTCCATGTTTCACATCCGTAAAGGAGTGTGGAAACGACAATAGCATTATAGACCATCAGCTTGGTTCGACGAGTTAGATGAGCTAATCTAAGTATCCTGTCATTATTCAAACTTCGTCAATTATTTTCCGGGATATGTAGGGAACAATATTAAGTACTTTTTGTATAAGTCATAGTTAACACGAACTGAAGCAAGACTGAAATACTAAAAATGTTTAGCCGCGTTCTGGTTTTGTCGCTAGGCAACTCGCAAGCATGTTCAGACTAGAGAGCAACACTTAATTGCTTCAAGTTACTCTCAGAGAGTAACATTATTTTTTTATAAACAATAATAATAATAAATCTTTATTAAAGAAATGAACATATATACTAAAAGGTGTCCTTTTTGCAGGCTCAGATCAACAATTTACATTTTCATATAACAAATCTTTTAAATATTTCCAGTTTCACACTATGTACAATATTATACTTAAATTAGATTTAATTTTAAATGATTCACAAGTATTATACACATAAATTAACTTTACACACCTACATAATTTATTTTTGTATACTCGAGCGGGCCTAAATTAACAATTACTTAGTATAAAACTATCTCTGATCAGGTTAGTAAAGGCCATTATTAATTTTTTATCAGATTGAAGCATAATATTACGTGTATAATTGGCATCAGTTATTTCTATGAAACGCATTCTTTTTGTATTATCTACTTTATTGCATCTGAATAAAATGTGCTGAGGAGTTTGCTCTTCTTCTCCACATGGACATAAACTAGTATCACTCATATTAAGTCTATACAAAAAGCTGTTAAAATTGCCCTGGCCAGTTAAAAAAGACATGGCAATGGAGTCTATTTTCCTTATTTTCATTATTTCCAAGCTGCAAGAAAAATGGTTTACATTTTATATTCTGCATTCCAACATTTTCTCCTCGAAATTACATAACAAACCTATATTTATTTGACCAGGTACAATAAACATAATCCATAATTTGACGTTTAGTATACTTTAACATATTTTCAGGAACTTCTTCAAGATCTTGCGATTTTTACGAAATTTTGACCAAACAGCCTGTGGAAAAAACGTTCTAGCGGCGCCTGGTGGGACTTTCGGAAGGAGATATATAGCTCTTCAGAAAGAGGAAGAACAGGGCTACACGATGATGTGGGCTATATTTTAGCACATGTCCACCAAGAGGAGTGACGATGAGTTAATTAGATGTTCTATTTTTGGCAATTTTTGCTTGGAAAACTGCTGACGCAAAGCCATTGTTCTGACGTCATCCATTATACTCTGCCTATAACCCTATAACTTTAATTCAGTAAAAGCTGCTGCTGCTGGCTTTGCGTTAGGTAAATAAACGAACACTAGGTAGAACGTTCGCGTATTATTGATTATACGTGTATTTTTACGCAAAATATTTTGCGGGGCCTTTGCTAGTACATAATATTTTTATACACATGCCTTCCTGTCCGAGAGTAAGTGCGAGTTGATTCTCACTTGTTCATAACGAGAAGTATCGAGAGTAACTCGCCGAAGCGTTCACACTAGACAGTAACTCACAAAGCCATTCACACTTGCGAGTTTGATGTCAGAGAGAAAACTCGTTGGTCTGAACGCGCCGTTGGAGACATATTCATATCTTATGCACACAAAAATGTCCTCTCTAATAAATAAAGCACTCTAACAAGAAGTGTATGCCAGTAGGCGTATGGGGCAGTGATTTCATAAATCACTCACTAATTTGATCTCCAATTTTCTTTGCTGCTAATCGACTAACTACTTTTGACTTGGAGTTTTACTAAGCAGTTGGGAATCATTCGTCTATAATTGAAGTTTTGTGCTGCTTTAGTCTGCTATTATGCTGATTTAGACTTTTCACATCGCAGAGCTGTAAATTCGCACGGGTTACTCACTCGGCGGATGGTAACCACGCAACGCCCTTCCGTACACAGCGCCAAAACCTTCTATGAATGAGGGGTGAGACTTAAAGGTAAAGTCCACAAAGAAGTGGTCAGACCCGCTCTAATCTATGGGCTGGAAGCAGCTTCTCTAAAGAAGACCGAAGAGAAGAAAATGGGTGTGGTGGAGATGAGGATGTTGAGATGGATGGTGGGAATAACAAGAAGAGATAAAATTAGAAATAATAATATCAGAGGAACGGTAAAAGTAGTGGAAGCCTCGCAAGATTGCAATGGTATGGACACCTGAAAAGAAGAGTCGGTGAAGATCATGTGGGAAGGGAAGACATAAATGAAGAGATGGTCAACAGCAGGAATGCGTGGAGAAGACTCATTCGCAACGGCGACCCCGCATAAGGAAAAGTTGGGAAGAAGAAGAAGAAGAAGAAGAAGTACAAGGATACGTCAATGTTACCTACTCTGCTTTTTCGTGTAGGTGGCTTGATGTAGTTGAGTTTGTTTGAGTCTTCAGCGATAAAATATCTGCATACTATTAACAGAAATAAGTCGTTCGATGCGTTTTTATTATGTCAACTGCACTGGAGATATCAGGATATTGTTAGTTTTGCTCATGTAATTACAGCTTTTATTCGATTAATATGAGCATGCACCAGTTGTGTTAACAACGGCTAGGATTGTAAAGAGATTTTGTGTCTGTAGCGCTTTCTTGCTTTCCCAAGAGCATTTCCGTGTTTAAGAAATCAAGCGCATTTTTGTAACGACATGATAAGCCTAAAAACTGCAGCACTCCTCCCCCCACACCCCCTCTCTCGGTAATTTCCGTGATTTGTTTGTATTGGTTTTTGTTTTTATAATGTTGCGTGTTGTAAATATGCAAATTTATATTATGAATTCAAGTTCGAAATAAAGAATCAATCACATCAAATAAAATCTGTCCTCTCTCTCTCTCTCTCTCTCTCACACACACACACACACACACACACACACACACACACACACTCTCTCTCTCTCTCTCTCTGTGTGTCTCTCTCTCTCTACCCCTCTCTCTACCTCTCTCTCTCTCCCTCCCCCTCTCTCTCTCTCTCTCTCTCTCTCTCTCTCTCTCTCTCTCTCTCTCTCTCTCTCTCTCTCTCTCTCTCTCTCTCTCTCTCTCTCTCTCTCTCTCTCTCTCTCTCTCTCTCTCTCTCTCTCTCTCTCTCTCTCTCTCTCTCTCTCTCTCTCTCTCTACCTCGCTTTCTCTCTCGCATCTCTCCCACTTCTCTTACAGAGTGAAAATTGTTACAAAATTACACCTACAACATACTGATGTTTAAATTGATAATTGCACAAACCACAATGTGTAGTAGAATGGCAAAATTAAAATTACGAAAATGACCCTTACTGGCACAAATTACCAAAACTGGAAAGGTGTGATAGATTTTTTTTTATTAAACAACACCAACACATCACAAACAGTTGTCCGCTCGGCTTCTATTAAAAGAGATTGGATTAGACTGACCAATAATGCTTCTTTAGGAGAGCAATTAGAGAAGAAGCGATTCTACATAATCTACAATGATTATTATAGCTTCTTCCTTATTTCTGTTTTAGCTGCAATTCGTCGTGAACAAAATATATAGTGGGGAACATAAAAATAAGATTTCTGTGGGTAATTTTTGCACAATTAATATAGCTGCAATAAACAAATGCACCACATATATTTGTGGACTAGAGCCCAGAATTCAGTAAGCCATTATCCTTGCCTATGAAAATCAATTCTCCTGACAATCGCAATACATGATATTTAGAACGATAATTTATTAGCCAAGACTTTATAAACAAATCTTAACATATTTCACTTTGGCTTTAATCAGAACTTTGACTGTCATTAATTTGTGATACGTATATGAACCTTGTAAAGTTTGAAATAAAATATTAAATCAAAAATCAAAATCAGTCAGTCAGTAATTTAGTAAGTAAGTCAATCAGTCAGTAACTTAGCATATCAGTAAGTCATTTAGTGAGTCATTCGATCAGTAATTTAGTCAGTCAGTCAGTAGTTTAGTTAGCCACTCAGTCCCTCAATTAATCAGTCTGTCAGTCACTCTGTCAGTTAGTTAGTCCCGTTAGATAGCCAGTGAATTAGTCATGCTCAGACAGAGTTGTTATTCTGCCCGTCAGTCAGTCAACCTAATACAAGAGCTAAGGACTAAAGACGTTTAATCGATTAGTGAATGAGTCAGTCGACTCGTCACTCACTATGACAATTAGCCATTTTGAATGAGTAGTCTAGTCTATCATTAGGTCAGTAAGTCATTCACTCCATCGACTAGTTAATCAATTATGACATAAGACCACATGATTGTCCCATAAAAGAGCCTTTCCTACTTTTATGTCATCTTTACTTCCCTTTTGTGTACTATGTATGCAGAAACAATCAGGTTAAGTACTGTTTTGTTTATAAGCAGGTACGTTTGTGATGCACTAATACTCATGCGTAGCAGTATTTATCACGTTTTTGTCTCTGTTCACATAAAAACAACATTCAAATTTATAACAGTACATAAACCATTCTAATCTTTTTTTGAGAACAACGTTAACTGATTCGTTAATGAAATGTAACCATCTTTTTTATTTCGTTTCTGAACTCGTCTAATTTCGCTACGTAAACAAACACGTTGGCCAATGAATTGACATATGCTGGCAGAAGATACCAGTAATAATTGCTTGCGTTAACCATCTTGATTTCACCACTAATGCTTAAAATCAGAAGTGGCACCAGACTTGGCATGTAACATATGAAATACACAACTAGTATAATTGTTACAGTTTTTAGAGGTTTGAGTTTTGCTTGAAGTGAAGTCATTCGCATTGTTGTGTTGGCATTGCTCGCTATGGTTTGCATGCAGTGGTTTATTTCACGTGCTTGTTTTATAGCAGTTTTTAGAATAACAATGTACATGCAGAAGAACAATGCTAACATCCATGGTGCAAACACCACTGTATTGTAAAACAGTATCTTTGCGTATAGTCCGTGAGGTGCTGGAATACATTTGTACAGAATTTGCCCACTGACGAGGTACACTATTGAGCAAATGATGTAATTGAAAATTTGTGAAATCCAAGCACAGGTGAGAATCTTTTTCACACGTCGATCAGACAGCCAAATATGGTAGCGAAGAGGATACACGATGCTAACAAATCGTTCGGCCGTGGTCAAGAAATAGAAGATTATCGAACAACCCAAAGAAACGTGAGGTACTACATACAGAAACGTGCATAATGTGACATTTTGCTGTGTCAGACTGGTGACGTTAAAGCCAATGGTTTGTACGAGGAGGCAAATTCCGGACAGCAAATCAGCTACAGATAAATTACCCAGTATGTAATATAACGGTTTGTGTAAGCTTGGCATCTTCGTAATCACTGCAATAACGATGCCATTGGCTATGACGATCGCAACACCTAAAATCACTGAAAAAACATCAACAATGAGTTGGAAATTACTGGGATTCGCAGTGTTGTTGTAGCTAAAAGTCGTATTCATTTCGGTGAATCCAACTTCCGTTTTTTGCAGCATCCAAACCATGAGATTTAGAAATTACTATACGTGTGATGTTGAAAATGGCGTGTTTGTTTCGTTAATGTTACTTGTTTTGCAAGCATTGATGTGTGCGTCTAATGAATCAATTATGAGATGTGTGCTTTCCTTTATCCAAGGCTGGCTATTATTAACAGAACGAAAGTGTGGCAATGCTTTGTGCTTAGTGTAAACATATTTATTATACAACCTTTGGAATGCTTTGTGCTCATGCAATTTTGAGCAGTCTCTTCTGACTAACACATGCTAAATCAAACACACGTGTTCAATGTTTTCTGATAATGTTATTTAGTATGAGAAAAACTCCACTTACCATTTTGCTGATTGTGTAAGAGAGAGCCACATTTATTTTCAGGTTTAGGGTTGTAAAGGGCAACAACAGTACAACATTCCATTCTATTTGTTGCCAGCTTATTGAACAACTAAATGCACAAAAGCCACAACTGTCAGAAAAGACGGCGACATTGTAGATTGTGAAATAATGCAGTGTAACGGCAGCTAAGTTAAGAAAGGAACTAGAAAAAATTGAGTAGGCGTATCAAGATGAAGACACCACAGTAGACATAAGAGGAAAGTTTTTGAGTATTTACCAAAACTTTGTGTTACTCAGTTGTTAGTTTTACTGCTGAACACCAAAACTGAGTGGTCAGTTAGTCAGTGTGTCAGTCACTTAGTCGGTCAGTCAGTTAGACAGACCAGTAAATTAGTTAGGCTCAGACCGAATTGTTATTCTGTGATTCAGTCAGTTAGTCAGTCAAGCAAATACAAGAGCTAAGCACTAAAGACATTTAATAGATTAGTGAGTCAGTCACCATGTCAGTTGCCAGCAAAGCCATTTTCAATGAGTAGTCTAGTCTATCATCAGGTCAGTATGTCATTCACTCCATCAACTAGTAAATCACACAGTTAATCAATGTATTTCTTAAATATCTGAGTGAGTGAATGAGTGGTTCACAAACAATTATAGTAGCTGGTTGCTTAGATATCATTATATGTTCTCAAAAACTTTACAACGATTCACCAATATGAATCATTTCTTGTGGGAAATAAGATTTTTGTGGGTAATTTTTGCACAATTAATATAGCTGCAATAAACAAATGCACCACATATATTTGTGGACTAGAGCCCAGAATTCAGTAAGCCATTATCCTTGCCTATGAAAATCAATTCTCCTGACAATCGCAATATATGAGATTTAGAACGATAATTTATTAACCAAGACTTTATAAACAAATCTTAACACATCTCACTTTGGCTTGATCAGAATTGTGACTGTCATTAATTTGTGATACGTATATGAACTTTGTAAAGTTTGAAATAAAATATTAAATCAAAAATCAAAATCAGTCAGTCAGTAATTTAGTAAGTAAGTCAATCAGTCAGTAACTTAGCATATCAGTAAGTCAGTTAGTGAGTCATTCGATCAGTAATTTAGTCAGTCAGTCAGTTGTTTAGTTAGCCACTCAGTCCCTCAATTAATCAGTCTGTCAGTCACTCAGTCAGTTAGTTAGTCCGTTAGTGAGTTAGATAGCCAGTGAATTAGTCATGCTCAGACAGAGTTGTTATTCTGTCTGCCAGTCAGTTAACCTAATACAAGAGCTAAGGACTAAAGACATTTAATCGATTAGTGAATGAGTCAGTCGACTCGTCACTCACCATGACAATTAGCCATTTTGAATGAGTAGTCTAGTCTATCATCAGGTCAGTAAGTCATTCACTCCATCGACTAGTAAATCAATTATTACATAAGACCACATGATTGTCCCATAAAAGAGCCTTTCCTACTTTTATGTCATCTTTACTTCCCTTTTGTGTACTATGTATGCAGAAACAATCAGGTTAAGTACTGTTTTGTTTATAAGCAGGTACGTTTGTGATGCACTAATACTCATGCGTAGCAGTATTTATCACGTTTTTGTCTCTGTTCACATAAAAACAACATTCAAATTTATAACAGTACATAAACCATTCTAATCTTTTTTTGAGAACAACGTTAACTGATTCGTTAATGAAATGTAACCATCTTTTTTATTTCGTTTCTGAACTCGTCTAATTTTGCTACGTAAACAAACACATTGGCTAATGAATTGACATACGCTGGCAGAAGATACCAGTAATAATTGCTTGCGTCAACCATCTTGATTTCACCACTAATGCTTAAAATCAGAAGTGGCACCAGACTTGGCATGTAACATATGAAATACACAACTAGTATAATTGTTACAGTTTTTAGAGGTTTGAGTTTTGCTTGAAGTGAAGTCATTCGCATTGTTGTGTTGGCATTGCTCGCTATGGTTTGCATGCAGTGGTTTATTTCACGTGCTTGTTTTATAGCAGTTTTTAGAATAACAATGTACATGTAGAAGAACAATGCTAACATCCATGGTGCAAACACCACTATGTTGTACAACAGTATCTTTGCGTATAGTCCGTGAGGTGCTGGAATACATTTGTACAGAATTTGCCCACTGACGAGGTACAGTATTGAGCAAATAATGTAATTGAAAATTTGCGAAATCCAAGCACAGGTGAGAATCTTTTTCACACGTCGATCAGACAGCCAAATATGGTAGCGAAGAGGATACACGATGCTAGCAAATCGTTCGGCCGTGGTCAAGAAATAGAAGATTATCGAACTACCCAAAGAAACCTGAGGTACTACATACAGAAACGTGCACAATGTGACATTTTGCTGTGTCAGACTGGTGACGTTAAAGACAATGGTTTGTACGAGGAGGCAAATTCCGGACAGCAAATCAGCTACAGATAAATTACCCAGCATGTAATATAGCGGTTTGTGTAAGCTTGGCGTCTTCGTAATCACTGCAATAACGTATCCATTGGCTATGACGATCGCAACACCTAAAATCACTGAAAAAACATCAACAACGACTTGGAAATTACTGGGATTCGCAGTGTTGTTGTAGCTAAAAGTCGTATTCATTTCGGTGAATCCAACTTCCGTTTTTCGCAGCATCCAAACCATGAGATTTAGAAATTACTATACATGTGATGTTGAGAATGATGCGTTTGTTTAGTTAATGTTACTTGTTTTGCAAGCATTGATGCGTGCGTCTAATGAATCAATTATGAGATGTGTGCTTTCCTTTATCAAGGCTGGCTATTATTAACAGAACGAAAGTGTGGCAATGCTTTGTGTTTAGTGTAAACATATTTATTATACAACCTTTGGAATGCTTTGAGCTCATGCAATTTTGGGCAGTCTATTCTGACTAATACATGCTCAATCAAACATACATGTTCAATGTTTTTTGATAATGTTATTTAGTATGAGAAAAACTCCACTTACTATTTTGCTGATTGTGTAAGAGGGAGCTACATTTATTTTCAGGTTTATGGTTTTAAAGGGCAACAACAGTACAACATTCCCTTCAATTTGTTGCCAGCTTATTGAACAACTAAATGCACAAAAGCCACAACTGTCAGAAAAGATGGCGACATTATAGATTGTGAAATAATGCAGTGTAACGGCAGCTAACTTAAGAAAGGAACTAGAAAAAATTGAGTAGGCGTTTCAAGATGAAGACCCCATAGTAGACATAAGAGGAAAGTTTCTGAGTATTTCACAAGACTTTGTGTTACTCAGTTGTTAGTTTTAGTGCTGAACACAGAAATTGAGTGGTCAGTTAGTCAGTGTGTCTGTACTTAGTCGGTCAGTCAGTTAGACAAACCAGTAAATTAGTCAGGCTCAGACCGAATTGTTATTCTGTGATTCAGTGAGTTAGTCAGTCAACCAAATACGAGAGCTAAGCACTAAAGACATTTAATAGATTAGTGAGTCAGTCACCATGTCAGTTGCCAGCAAAGCCATTTTCAATGAGTAGTCTAGTCTATCATCAGGTCAGTAAGTCATTCACTCCATCGACTAGTAAATCAATTATTACATAAGACCACATGATTGTCCCATAAAAGAGCCTTTCCTACTTTTATGTCATCTTTACTTCCCTTTTGTGTACTATGTATGCAGAAACAATCAGGTTAAGTGTTGTTTTGTTTATAAGCAGGTACGTTTGTGATGCACTAATACGCTAGCGTCGCGGTATTTATCACGTTTTCGTCTCTGTTCACATAAAAGCAACCTTCAAATTTATAACAGTACATTAACCATTCTAATCTTTTTATGGGAACAAGGTTAACTGATTCGTTAATGAAATGTAACCATCTTTTTTATTTCGTTTCTGAACTCGTCTAATTTCGCTACGTAAACAAACACATTGGCCAATGAATTGACATACGCTGGCAGAAGATACCAGTAATAATTGCTTGCGTTAACCATCTTGATTTCACCACTAATGTTTAACATCAGAAGTGCCACCAGACTTGGCATGTAACATATGAAATACACAACTAGTATAATTGTTACAGTTTTTAGAGGTTTGAGTTTTGCTTGAAGTGAAGTCATTCGCATTGTTGTGTTGGCATTGCTCGCTATGGTTTGCATGCAGTGGTTTATTTCACGTGCTTGTTTTATAGCAGTTTTTAGAATAACAATGTACATGTAGAAGAACAATGCTAACATCCATGGTGTAAACACCACTATGTTGTAAAACAGTATCTTTGCGTATAGTCCGTGAGGTGCCGGAATACATTTGTACAGAATTTGCCCACTGACGAAGTACAGTATTGAGAAAATGATGCAATTGAAAAATTGTGAAATCCAAGCACAGGTGAGAATCTTTTTCACACGTCGATCAGACAGCCAAATATGGTAGCGAAGAGGATACACGATGCTAACAAATCGTTCGGCCGTGGTCAAGAAATAGCAGATTATCGAATTACTCACAGAAACCTGAGGTACTACGTTCAGAAATGTGCATAATGTGACATTTTGCTGTGTCAGACTGGTGACGTTGAAGACAATGGTTTGTACGAGGAGGCAAATTCCGGACAGCAAATCAGCTATAGATAAATTACCCAACGTGTAATATAACGGTTTGTGTAAGCTTGGCGTCTTCGTAATCACTGCAATAACGATGCCATTAGCTATGACAATCGCAACACCTAAAATCACTGAAAAAACATCAACAACGAGTTGGAAATTACTGGGATTCGCAGTGTTGTTGAAGCTAAAAGTCGTATTCATTTCGGTGAATCCAGCTTCCGTTTTTCGCAGCATCCAAACCATGAGATTTAGAAATTACTATACGTGTGATGTTGAAAATGATGCGTTTGTTTAGTTAATGTTACTCGTTTTGCAAGTATTGATGTGTGCGTCTAATGAATCCATTATGAAATGTGTGCTTTCCTTTATCAAGGCTGGCTATTATTAACAGAACGAAAATGTGGCAATGCTTTGTGTTTAGTGTAAACATATTTATTTTACAACCTTTGAAATGCTTTGTGCTCATGCAATTTTGGGCAGTCTATTCTGACTAACACATGCTCAATCAAACATACATGTTCAATGTTTTTTTATAATGTTATTTGGTATGAGAAAAACTCCACTAACCATTTTGCTATTTGTGTAAGAGGGAGCTACATTTATTTTCAGGTTTAGGGTTGCAAAGGGCAACAACAGTACAACATTCCATTCAATTTATTGCCAGATTATTGAACAACTAAATGCACAAAAGCCATAACTGTCAGAAAAGACGGTAACATTATAGATTGTGAAATAATGCAGTGTAACGGCAGCTGAGTTAAGAAAGGAACTAGAAAAAATGAGTATGCGTATCAAGATGAAGACCCCATAGTAGACATAAGGCTGCCAGGCCATAGAAACTCATGCTTCATGCCTCACGCTTCATACTTCATAATTCATGCTTCATGCTTCACGGCCCACTGAGCCATAGGGGCTCATGCTCTCACGCTTCACACACGAGTCTGC
Source organism: Tubiluchus corallicola (assembly GCA_030141605.1). Lineage (NCBI taxonomy): Eukaryota > Metazoa > Priapulida > Priapulimorpha > Priapulimorphida > Tubiluchidae > Tubiluchus > Tubiluchus corallicola. The sequence goes on from JAQGDQ010000170.1 coordinate 114,146, forward strand.
GTTGCGCATTCAAAATGGAATCATCTGACGAGGAAGATTTCTTGATTTTGTTGTGTCTCAGAAGAAGGAAGCGAAAGAGACGGAGAATATGGTGCCGGGAGCATTTTTTGCTCAGAGAATCCAGAGGAGAATTTCAGCGGACATTTCAACACCTCGTGGACAATCCTGATGAAGAACTATTTCATAATTATACAAGGATGTCGCACAAGACTTACAGTACATTAAAGTCCCTCGTGCTAGGACATTTGAAGCCACGCCATTCAAATTGGAGGAGGCCAATCGAAGCAGAACAAAAGCTCATCATAACTCTCAGGTGGTAATTACTAGTCAAAGTATGTTTGTCAGATAAGCATGCACTGACATGACCACATAAAAAAGTAGATCTAAACACCCCCCCCCCCCCGATAAAAAAGAAAGGCCACACAAAAATTCCAAAATGTTTTTGAAGGGTAAAATTTAATTATTTTATGTTTTTCAGATATACTGACATGACCATATAATAAAAACAAAAACCGAAAAACGAAAGTGAAAAATTTGAAAAGGTTTAGGTCACAATGTCCCGTTCTAACTCTGATCGTGAAATGAATAGTCCTCAGGACCATGAGCAGTCAAAAAACGCTCTGATATCCAGTCTGCCCCCGGACTCACGTCTCGAAAAAGTGAACATGTTCACTTCTAGCTTCACGCGTGAGTCGTGAAGCTTGAAGTGTGAGGCGTGAGCGGAGGTCTATGGCGCACCGCAAATAAGATTACGTTTGTTCATTTTTCCACTCACGCGTTTAGACGTGAAGCATGAGCGTGAGGCATGAAGCGTGAGTTTCTATGGCCTGGCAGCCTAAGAGGAAAGTTTTTGAGTATTTCCCAAGACTCTGTGTTACTCAGTTGTTAGTTTTACTGCTGAACACCAAAACTGAGTGGTCAGTTAGTCAGTGTGTCAGTAACTTAGCCGGTCAGTCAGTTAGTCAGTGTGTCAGCCACTCCATCAATTAGTAAATCACACAGTTAATCAATGTATTTCTTAAATATCTGAGTGAGTGAATGAGTGGTTCACTAACAATTATAGTAGCTGGTTGCTTAGATATCATTATATGTTCTCAAAAACTTTACAACGATTCACCAATATGAATTTAGGTTACTGTGCAGAAATACATGAATGCATTAAAAATTAAATATTAAAGAAAATTAAAATTAAAATTCATTTTTTTGTTATGACCGTAAACTTGTTTGAACAGCAGCTATAATCACACCGAAATATTCTGCACGTAACTTACTGCTACATGATGTAGGTCCAATAATGGGGCGAGTAGTAATTTAAATATTTATTATAAATGGGAAGTAATGATTTAGAAGTAATTAAGGCATTTATTAATTATGTTGGAAAAGCGTTTTTAAGACATGATGAACAATATACTACGTAATGATCATATCATTGAAAATGATATCTAATGAATGACTATTTATTTTAAATACTAATCATTAAACTTTTCGTTAAATAACTAATATAACTAACCGAAAGATTTAACAATATTTCTTTTATTAGTAATTGTTTTGTTTGTATGCAGTGTCATTATATTTCATAATTGAAATTGTATATATGTCTTGATTTTGTATTGTTCAACATTGATATTGTATGTATCTCTTTATGTATTTTTGACACTAATAAATAAATATCATAAAATTGCATGACTACTTCAACACTGAATCATCATCATTATCATAACTATCATAGATGATTCCTTACGAATACTTGGTTTTAATGCATTACCTTAGTTACAGTATCTAATAATGGGTGTTTCACAAGTCACTCACAAATGCCTTTCCAATTTTCGTTGAAGCTAATAAACCAACGGCATTCACTTTGTGAAATGCTCTTACTGAGAAATTGAAATTGAGAGTTTTTAAGTCTGTGTTTGACGTTTTACCCTATTTTTTCAGCTAGCAGACTCTAGAACAGAGGTCTAAAATCACTGCACAGCTGTGATAATATACGTGAAAGTTACAATCATTGCAGTAAACGTATGAAGTCCCCGCGAATCCCCTGATACACTTTTTGACACCAAAAAAATACAAAGTAATTTCAAAGTTTGTCAAAATTACGACTGATTTCACATACTGTAAGAACGCTCCTGTTATAACAGAATCACACAGAAGGAAAAGGTAGCCATAGCAACAGTGCAAATAAAGTGCAGTTTTTGTCGCCGCACTTCGTTGGCTCAATTCCAGATTACGCTACTCTTCTTCTTCTTCCTTCAAAATCTCATTCCACCTGTTGTACGCATTGTGGAATCAACATTTATCAGAATATTCCACCCACTTCTATTTGCGGCTAACAGCGTAAGTTCTTCTACTCCTAAAAATAGATTTGGTTAAAAATTGGTTGAAGTTGTTGAACATCTTTATTTATCTTAGCTATCCAAGTTGTTTTAGGTTTACCAGGTGGTTTTTTGCAAGGTTTTAAAGGCTTCCTTTAAGGCGATTCTCACTGGTGCTTTATTTGTAATCTTAGAAGATGTCCTAGCCAGCATAATCTTCGCATCTTGACTTTTGAACTCCAATAAATTTCTTTTGTTCTGGTGTATAAATCTTCATTTTTGATTATGTATGGCCATCTTATCTTAAAAACTCTGATAAAAAGACTTCTATGAAATGTGTCAATCTGCTTTTCTTGAGTAATCGCTAAACCCCAAGTTTTGCTGTTGCACATAAATATGCTGGTAACGTAAGCATTAAGTAATCGAAGTCTTACGTAAAGTAATACTAATCAGAGATGTTGACAGTCTTACGGCTTGGCACCAAGACCAAACCGTTGTTGCAAATGTTGTCCTCTTTCCGTTCGTATCGTCAGTGTTGTGATCATACAATTGTTTAAGATGCAGAGTTAAGAGTTTAGAAAATCGTACAAACAGCAGAAACCTACGTTAAGTGAAATCATTGTCTCAAAACTAATATCGTAAATCAAACACTAAACTAAACATTTTGTATAATTTGTTTGATTTCAATAAAATTGCTGCAGTATGTGATTTTGCTACGTAAACAAACACGTTGGCTAATGAATTGACATACGCTGGCAGAATATACGCTGGCACAAGACAACTAGAGAGTTACGAAGCAATTTCTATTATTTTTAAAGGCAATTATCTATTGTAATAAACAGAACTTTTGCTGTAATTGTTAAGGCATTCTCAAGACAAAAGTGATATGATTTAGACGCAACTTGTGTAGTTTGCTCTCATTATTTCATTTCTGGAGTCACACATCCTCTGTCATGACTCTTGCACTTCAGACCACGCTGCGCTGTCACCTGCAACCTCCCAAGTCTCTGTATTTTTCATATCTAATATATGACGTGTTGAGTAGATCTTTTTGTATGAAATTGGTTAAGTCAGCGGCTGTTCACCTTGCGGTATTTTGCTTTGCTGACAATTTGTAACCGTTCATTGCGTGTAAACGTAGCTCGTAGACAATTCAATTCAATTCAGCTTTATCTTCTCAACAGTAGTTTTTAAAAAGTTTGAACAGAAACGATAAATAACTTGACATTTGACTAGGCTTCCAAATTCGCTATTTGCAAACAAGAATGAAAGTGTTAAAATGTTCGAGAACTGAAAATATAGTAAAAAAGTGAAAGAAATTAGAATATAGGGTAACATTTCTAAAAACTACAGCGCCGAGAAAATTCAAATGAGCTTCCCGGTCTAAAAAGTACGGACAATACTAATTCCTACCCCTTGGTAATTAATATTTACTTACCGAGCTATCAGGACGGAATAAACCTTTTCACAGTTCCAGCGATTGATGATTATGATTGTGAAAAGGTCAAAGGTTAAATCTACCCGACAACTCATTCGTTTGTACTTGACAGCCTGTACGTCTCTCAACCCATGCAGTTGTAATAGTAATAGTAAACCCACGCTAGTTGCAATAAACAAATGCACCACATATTTTTGTGGACTAGAGCCCAGAATTCAGTAAGCCATTATCCTCGCCTATGAAAATCAATTCTCCTGACAATCGCAATATATGAGATTTAGAACTATAATTTATTAGCCAAGACTTTATAAACAAATCTTAACATAGCTCACTTTGGCTTAATCAGAATTGTGACTGTCATTACTAGTAAACTACATAATACTAATAAGAAAAAAGTCAACAAGTTTCATATGGAAGTTTTACCTTACAGAGTTCCAGTATTTATGCATGGGAGAAAGAAAGAAACGCACAGACGGAGAAAAATAAAGAAATGGAGAAATAAAGAGAAAAAGACGGAGGAACAGAATGACAGAAAAGAGAGGGGTCAATATTAATAATGATAATGATAATGATAGTGATAGTGATAGTGATAGTGATAGTGATAGTGATAGTGATAGTGATAGTGATAGTGATAGTGATAGTGATAGTGATAGTGATAGTGATAGTGATAGTGATAGTGATAGTGATAGTGATAGTGATAGTGATAGTGATAGTGATAGTGATAGTGATAGTGATAGTGATAGTGATAATGATAATGATAATGATAATGATAATGATAATGATAATGATAATGATAATGATAATGATAATGATAATGATAATGATAATGATAATGATAATGATAATAATAATAATAATAATAATAATAATAATAATAATAATAATAATAATAATAATAATAATAATAATAATAATAATAATAATAATAATAATAATAATAATAATAATAATAATAATAATAATAATAATAATAAATCTTTATTAGTACTGTTATGAATGCATTAACATGCTTAAACATGCAATAATTAGTATGTAACGTATACCACAATTCGGACCTCCATTTTCAGGCATTAAGTATAATCTAAGCATCCAGGGAGAGGATAAGGTATAAGCATCGTAGAGATGAATGAGAAATGAAAGAAGCCAAACATGATATCAGATGCCCTCCTTACTGAGTGGAAGAAAACGAAGTACGCGTTTCAGCGTCTCGTGAATCCGCCCGACGTAGTTATACGTTCTCTGCTGCTTTAGTATTTATCCACGGCTGCATGGGATGGGGGTTTATAGCCAAATCAACTGGCTTCACGCCTGCACATTTCGGCAATCATTCGGGGACCGTGTCCGCATTCTCACGTCTCACCATGATACCGTTCAGGACGATTGTAGCCGCGGTGCTTTTGGTGCTAACCGTTATCGTTGTCGTGGTCGCGTTTGCCTCTAATCAATGGCTGGAACTGGATCACAATGCGAACTCTGGACTTTGGAAGTGGTGCTTCTTGAAGCACTGCCGATGGTTTTACGAGGAAGGCATATCGGATGTCACAACAGAGCGTCTGCCAAGTAAGTCATTTGCTCAGTAGCGGAATGTCATTTAGTTACAAGATCCTCGTCAGTCAGTATTTTTCGTGCTGCAAAAAGAGAAGATGGTGATCTGGTAACCCCTGGTGATGCCAAAAAGAGAACCCCTGATGATCCAGTCGCTAGTTATCGTGTAATAACTGCTATGCTGTAATAATTAGGGGTTAAGCGAGCACACTTCACTATTTTCGACACTTCAATATTTTAGAAAATATTAATGTACGAATATTTAAGACTGATGCATTTCATATCAGATAGAAACTACTGGAGTCATGTATACATTGGAATATTTTACAGTTAGTAACATAGTTAAATTCATCTTTACCGAATAATAACAACTTCAACAGATCATTAGTTCCTAAGGCAGCTATATTAAGGTTTTCAGGCAGAAGCATTTCATTTAGTTTATCAAACATAACAACCCTAGTTTGTTGATACAAGATGCACATATCTTTTCCTCCGTTGTTCTATCTTTCCCTTTTCTGTTATTCCTTTTCTCTTTTTCTTCTGTTTCTCCTGTCTCTCTCTCTCTCTCCCTCTCTTTTTCTCTCACCGCCCCTCTCTCTCTCTCTCTCTCTCTCTCTCTCTTTCTCTCTCTCCCTCTCTCTTTCTCTCTCGCCCCCTCTCTCTCTCACTCCGTCTCTTTCTCTTTTGCCGCCCCTCTCTCTCTCTCCCTCTCTTTCTCTCTCGTCGCCTCTCTCTCTCTCTCTTTCTTTCTCTCTCACCGCCCCTCTCTCTCCTTCCCTCTCTCTCCCTCCCCCCTCTCTCTCTCTTTCTCTCTCTCTCTCTCTCTCTCTCTCTCTCTCTCTCTCTCTCTCTCTCTCTCTCTCTCTCTCTCTCTCTCTCTCTCTCTCTCTCTCTCTCTCTCTCTCTCTCACTTTGTCTCTCTCTCTCTCTCTGGCTCTCTCTCTCTCTCTCTCTCTCTCTCTCTCTCTCTTTATCTCGACGTTAAAACTTGACCGCTCATTAAAAAGTTTTAAATACTGAACAAGCAGGTAATACCCTACTTCTTTTTCTAACATACAGATGACAGTAACATGAGACTAAAACACAACAACGCAGCTGTGTTGAGAATATCAAAGTTTAATAAAGGAACAAAAGATAAAAAATTGAGTAAATGAATTTTTATTCCCAAAAAGAAAGAAAATAAAGAAAACGAGCGACCAAAAGATTCAATGAATAAACGAATTTATGGATATAGGCGAAAAGAAAAAAACGATTGAATAAATGAATGATCGAACGAACGAATGAGTCTATGAATGAATGAATGAATGAATGGTCGAACGAACGAATGAGTCCATGAATGAATGAATGAATGAATGAATGAATGAATGAATGAATGAATGAATGAATGAATGAATGAATGAATGAATGAATGAATGAATGAATGAATGAATGAATGAATGAATGAAGGATAAATGGCGTAAATGAAGAATAAATAAATGAATGCATGAATAAAATAACTAAATAAATCCGTTATCTACAACAGAATAAAACATAATTAAAGTGTTTGCACAGAAAAATTTTCATGGGCATGTTCATTTAGTGATTTTATTAGAGAGATAACTGTTTAATGTTGGTTTAAATGTGCACCCAGCTATAAAAAAATGTACTTGTAATTACAGTATCTAGATTCAGGAACAGTCTCAGTGACTTGTCTTTCACATGTACTATAATACTTACATATATTATAGTTGTACGCTGTACTACCGTATGGAGTACAACGCGCATGGATTGAATAATGTTGATTCACAATAATTACGTGGGTAACACTTATTATAATTGATATATATATATATAAATTCTTTATTTGTCATTAAAATGGTTCACTCATTATAATAAAATTGAGTAAGCCTCAGCGTAACGTTAAAATAACAACACTGTTCAAGACAAATGCGTCCAGTGCATACTAAAACAAACTAAGGCCTAATTATATACAATAAATGAACATATTTACAAACACCATATTAAAATGTTTTTACAAAACAATGATACAAAAGTACATTAAATTTTACATGACATATTTTACACTATATATACATTTGACATGACACAATTAACAGAAACATTACATAAATTTCACTCATTACATTTACACTATTTATACATTTGACATTACAAAACTAACATAACACATATTAGATTACATAATTTTTTTAAATTTTTACATTTTAAATAATAATAGTTAAATAATTTACTAATTATTTCAATGAAGCACAATAATTGATTCAAACGGTAGGCCTATCGCCAGTTTGTAAAGAAGTTTATTTAACAAGATTTCCGGCATTGCTTACAATGGCTTCAACGTGGTGTGAGTTTTAGTTTTCCGTGTAACTCGACGCGAATTAGAGCACTTGAACAGTAACGTGGGAAAAGTTAACATATTGACTTAATACAAAGAAAACTAAACACCAGAGGGCGCGACGAGACGATGAAAAACAGTGGCTATTCAAACGCGAAGTTAACAAATGACGCTGTTACTTCAGCCAGGACCGGCCTTAAGCATAGGTAAACTAGGCAACCGCCTAGGGCCTCACCCTCCATGAGAGCCTCGCGCCGAGGTAACATTTTTTTGCTTTATGCGAGCATACTGACTCTCCTCTCTCTCTCTCTCTCTCTCTCTCTCTCTCTCTCTCTCTCTCTCTCTCTCTCTCTCTCTCTCTCTCTCTCTCTCTCTCTCTCTCTCTCTCTCTCTCTCTCTCTCTCTCTCTCTCTCTCTCTCTCTCTCTCTCTCTCTCTCTCTCTCTCCCTCTCTCTCTTTCTCTTGCCGCACGCGCGCCGTTTGCCAGTATTGACAAGTATTAAGGACTGGTCTTGAGAATAAAGCAGTTTTTCTTTCAATTGTTCTTTCCTTTAACAACTGTATAACTCCATATTTTCTCTTCGAAAATGCTTCTCCGGCGTTCTAGCAGTTCAAAAATTTTCTGGGCGCCAACCATGGTAGCGACCGCCCCCCCCCCCCCGATGGGGCCTTACACACCCCACTTCAACGGGCCTCCCCTAGGCTAAAATAGGCCCTGTCCGCAAGAACATGAAAAGCAAAATCAGGAAAATTCTCTTGCCACGAATAGAAATTATTGTTTTAACACAGCAGCGTTCTCGGCTTTATTGATGCTCATCTTTCTAATTATGTAACGAATCTATTCCATGTTATGCAAAGACATGCCCTAGAATAACAAACGCACCGTTATCTATGCCCACCCAGCTTAGTGGCAAGCTGGTTTAAATAAAAATCCCGTCGTAAATTTGGCACGGTCGATTTTATAATACTTCTAAGTTGCTTGTTATTGTAAAATGCATGTTACACATTTTTCATTTATCTCCCCAAATAAATGAGTGCATATAACAACCTATTACGTTTTTATTAACTAACACTGATTGATCATCTCTGTAAAGTTTTTATCAGTGATTATCAATGTATTTTAATAGATTATTATATATATATATATATATACGTCACTACAAATGTACGTAGCCTTCCATAAATATTACTGTTTACTATTGTGATTATCATTGTTTTGAAGTATCTCTGTGCTATACACGTATCCCCAAAGTTAGGGTCTTTCCTATATTTTGGTAACGGCTAGACTAATTAGTTGGCCCCCTAATGTGAAAATTTTTTTCGGTAAGCTATTTGAAATCAAATTTGAAAATGAAAATTATGCAATGATAAGAGCATGCTGCGTGTGTGGGTATAAGTTTTTTATATTATAAAGCCCTATAGCCCTTTAACTTTCTAGTATATAAATAGTTGTTGAATCATCCGCTTGATGGCGGTGTGACATCAAACTCTACAGGTGCGTCGAAAATACCTGCCGGTTTACCTATCGACAAGTATTGTGTTACCTGGGAGAGGCAAAATGGCGTCGGCGGGAGTATTTCTGTTGAAATTTTTGGCAGGTATAATGCTGTTTCTCACAGCGTCCTGCGTTACCATAGCATTTGGCTTTGATCAGTGGATGCTGATGGTAGAGAGCAACAGTGGTTTATGGAGGGTTTGTGTACGTGACGTGTGCCGTTGGTACTGGGAAGAAAGCAAGTATTCTGTAGACACCTCCCTGCCTCGTAAGTAGTGTACTTTCAAAACATTTACGTCGTCTGTATAATATGAAAGTAAAAAAGTTCGAACTGTAATTAGCTAGTCAACTTCATTTAGCTCATTAGATTCTGGTAGCTGACTCAATGACCAATTTGTCTTTCGCTACCCTTTCTCCTGCACCCCCCCCCCCCTTAACTCTCCTTTGTGCTTAATTTATCCTTTTTAGTCAATAAGTAAAAAAATAATAGTCAATTTGTATACAGGTGTAAATGAGGAGATAAATAAAAATGCCTGTCTATTCTGAGATTACAGTATTAGGTCTTGCTAATAATATTACGCAATTCAATTCAAAAGGTTTATTTTATCTCTAATATAATATTTATAGCGCAAATACAACAAATTATGTAAAGTGTGTAGAGATGGGGCGGCGAAAGACCAGGAGGTCATCGAGTCAGCCACCCCTATATAACTTAGGAATAGTAATAAAGCACGGCAGTCTACATGGTTAAGTGAACAAATACGTGGTTAGATCTTAAGTGTAGCAAATAAACAAAATGCAAAGCAGTTAAATATTAAAACAAAAACTGAACAACATGCAGTTAAGTCACGAATGCAACAACAAAAAAGTAAAGGGAAGAAAATTTGTGCAGTAAGTCTTAAATGTAATAAATGAACAAAAGCAATCGGTAATCATAATGTGACAGATACACACAAAAAGCAAGCAATGCAGTCAATTTATAAATGCAGCTATTGAATGAAAAGCAACCAAAGAAACTGTAATTAAATTTTAAATGTGACAGTTTAAAAAAACAAATTTAATCATAAATATAGGAAATATATTCAAGCAGGCGAGCAAGCATATTTCCAATCGGACTGGAGATGTTCAGCGACCTACCACAACGGACCAAAGTTTCAAGCTAACCAATAGCAAATCCAATAAAGTACAAAGAGCGCGTTTTTTTAGGAATAGCATAGTAAACCCACGTAATGCATTACCAGCACCCATGTGGCTTTGGTTCACACACTCACACATGCACACACACACACACACATGCACAAACACACACACACATGCACACACACACACACACACACACACACACACACACATGCACACACACATGCACACACACACACACACACACACACACACGCACACGCGCACTGCTACCCATTATGCTAAATGCTTGCGCTTGTGATGCTTAGAGACTTGCTGCTTTAAAATCTTGTAAATCAGGTGATCGAGGGACCCAGAGATTTGTGTAGAGCAAATCTCAACAGACAGTTGTAGTTCAATAATATATATTTTCAATATTGCATTTATTTCGCATCAACACAAATACAACTGGTACATTAAAAAAATACAAGAATTTCAATATTTAACAAAAAAAAACAAAATACCCATTAAGAACCAAATTTTGAAATAATTATACTCAATTAAATACCCAGTTAAATGCAGGGGTGTATGAACACTTTTACGACGTCCTA
>JAQGDQ010000170.1:130000-139007 GCA_030141605.1 Tubiluchus corallicola
AAATTGTTTTATGAGTAAGAGTGCGACACTCCACAATTAAGGTCTCGTTTAGATCTTTTTTGCAAATATGCCATAAATTGTGCTAAATTGGTTTTTTTCATCGTCTGATTTCGACATCTGACCAAGTGACAGCTGACCAAGTGACCAATAGGTCTTTCGCTGCCCCTTCTCAGCTGCAATGAAATGTAAAAATTGTGATGACGAATTTTAACTGCTATTGAGAAAACAAAATTGAATTGAATTGAATTGACATCACCTCAAATCGGTGGAGACATGGACAAGAGGGCAAGCAGTGCTGAGAAAGAAAACTAAATTATGATTTTTTCATGTTGACTACAGCAAAGACAAGTTTGCTTCTTTGTCTATGACTTAAACTTACTTTGAACTATGTCATGATGTACCAGATGCATTGCTTCATGTAATGTACGCATTCTTGATAATGGCTGCCCCTGGGCGGTCGAAATATTTATAGATCTTCTATAGATTTATAGAGTTTATAGATCTATTAATAAATTATTTCCTCCGCTTTTTTAACTATTTCAGTGTATCAGTAAAACAGATGAGGGTATCTATTATGAGTATTTTATATCTACAGTAAAATTCCATATCTCTACACACTGCATTAGGTTTTTTATTTGGGCGCAGTACCGCAGCAATATAGGTTTTACATGTCAAATGTAGACCTGCGTTAACTCACATGTAGATTTAGGTAATTCAAATGTGTCTTGGTAACTCAAATGTAGACACATGTCAAGTCAAATGTGACATTGGTATCTCAAATGTGAATAGGTGTTAAAGTTTAAGGATGTTGAATTTAATCTTCTTTAATTTCAATTTAATATTTGCTCCTAAGTTAAAATAACAACGTTATAGGCCTACTAACAGATGCACTATCTTTGGTTTATCTTTTTCTAATTTGCACTTAAATGAGTTAATTACCGATTTATTCAAAGTACCGCATCTACATTTGACTTACCTAAGTCACATTTGAACTTTCCTGTGTCTACATTTGACGTGTAAAACATATAGATTTAACGCTAGGCTCTACCAAATTTCTCAAAATGGACATGTTTACCCATAAAACTGCATAAATAGCTACACGAATGTCAAGACAACTTTTAATTACGTCTTATTACCGAAGCTATTTTGATGATTTACGTCTTTACTCTGCTGCAAACTTTTTTCTTATTTCAGCGTGTTGTTTCATCATTTGTTTCTTATCGTGGTAATTCAAAATTGAAATGTTAGCACTTTAAATTGGGTTCAGTTGAATAACTCGCTTCTTAAATTTTTTGGGTTTTCAATAACTGTGTCATTGTGATCAACCAAAGTTGGAACAACTTCGGCAGTATTGGCTTAGTTAAAAACATGGCGTGGTCATCTTCTTCTTCCCAGCTTTTCCCTATTCAAGGTTTTGAATGAGTCTTCTCCACGCATTCCTGTTGTTGACCATCTCTTCATTTATGTTCTTCTCTCTAAGGTCTCCATTAATACATTCAAACCATCTCAGCTTGGGTCGTCCTCTTCTTCTATTTCCCAGCACTTCCATTTCCATGACCTCCCTTCCCACATGATCTTCACCGACTCTTCTTTTCATGTGTCCATACCATCGCAATCTTGCCTCTTGTATCTTTTTCGAGGCTTCCACTACTTTTACTGTTCCTCTGATATTATTATTTCTAATTTTGTTCATGAAAAACATGGCGTTGTCATGAATCCTGTAAACAAGTACATTTGGCATTTTCAGTGTTATAATATTAAGGGATATTTTAAGCGAACAAACAGAAATAATTTTTGAATTGTAAAGACAATTTTGGTATAAAACTTAATGCAGTCTAGAGTATGCGAACAAAACTGCAAAATTGAGTGAAAAATGTGATTAAAATACACCTGATAGTGTGTATTCTCTTAACCCTTTCACTCCCAAATTATTGTTAATAAGAAAAAAAATTTTGGCTTGGTACTTTTGTTCCCAATGTATCCTGTACAACTGTATACACAACATTCTTTGTCATATGCAAAAAACAAAGTCCGACTTTTTAAAAAACACAACAAAAGCAAAAAATGTGCTTTATTTTGCAATTATGATTATTTTTTAAAGTATTTAAGACATTTAGTATGCGTGCTATACTGATCTGTACAAAGTCGTCTCTAAAGTACTGTACCTTGCACAGTTTTTTATGCTACGTAGATTTTTTTAGTTTGCCATTTTATCACCATTTTTAGTCTATTGTTATTGGCTTAAATCAAAATAACTATTAACAGATCAAATAACTGTCAGTTTTAAAATTTTATTAATTTTAAAGGCAGAAAATATTCTCGTATCCCACGGGATACAACGGGTACGAAAGGGTTAAGATATGTGTAGCCTACATAAGTAAAATTAAGCTGTGTATGCGAGTAAAACAGAAATCCGCAAATGAGAAAATATATTGCAAATTTGTTTGTGTGATTAAGCATCAGTAAGGCTTACTTTATGGTAGATTGCGTGCGCTATTAAAACAAGTTTCACCTGCATTAATCATTAAACAACCTGGGAAATATAGTCACGTGACCGATCTCCAATGTCAACACGAGAAAATTGACACCTGTAATATCATAAATACATAAATTTATTCTGCCTAAGAAGTTTTTACATTCCTCAGTTTTTTCCTGACAGGCAAATCACCACCACTTTGTATTCATCCGCGGTGCGACCTAATCACACGATATGACGCCGTGCATTAGAACTAACCGCGTCCAACTTTACGTGCTGGGAGGTGCAGGTCTAATTTTTAATTGGTCTTTCATGTTTTTGCACCGTCGACCTTTGTAAAGCCAAGTAAGTGATAGAAACTGGGTTATATTTTAATTAGCTAAAGCGACGTTCCACTTGAAAGCACGGCTGTGTTGAATGGCCAGGGTGTACTTTACATTGCATACTGAGGCGTAAAATGTAAAGCACCTCTCGAACTCTGCTCTCTTGTATGCTTGCTCAAAAGCTTGCTCTGGGTTCGGTGTGCCGAACGAATCGTCAAGAATTAAACCTCGGTGGTGTTTTGCCATCTCTTTGTGCGCGCAGACGAGTAACAGTGTTGGCATTGGCGTAAGTGTTGAAGATCGGTCATTAGAGGTACAGTGAAGAGGTCGGTGGTCAGCTGTCAAGTGATTCTCTTGTGACCGGGTTAAGATTGCAGAGTTGAGGCATGTCTGCGCCGCCATGAGTTGGGTCTTCGACTCCTGCTTGGGCTGAATGGTACGAAAATGCATTTGCTTGCTTAGGTCTATGACGTAACCGGTTGACATCAAAGTGAACAAATGACTGGAAAAAGCAAGAAGGTCGTTTCCAAGACGACATGTGGCAGCGACTTTAGCGGCAAGACGTCTAGAAGCAGCTATTCCGGCAGCGAGTTCGGAACTCGGTTATCAGACGAGCTGTATTTTTACAAGGACTATAAGAAACCGGCGGTTCGAAGCAGGGCTTTGATCAGATGCGAACTACTGCTGTTGCTTTTGACAACATTCCTCACTGCTTGTGCGTGCTGTGTGGCGTTTCTGCTCGACCACTGGGGTCATTTCTCCCTATCTGGAAACTTCGGATTGTGGCGACTTTGTTTGCCTTTCACTGGAAAATGTTATTGGATCTACGAGAACAACAGCCTTGAGCTGGGCCATGTTCCAAGTATGTTGTTTTACCTTGCTTTGTCATTGTAGTTATTTCAATCCAGCTTTTGCTGGTATTATGATTGTCGTTTCAAAATTCCAGTCTACTTGCTCTGTTTTTTAGCATTGTCCCTTTTTGGATAGTTTACAGCTCGTAGAAGTGGCGAGTTGAGTTTCTGAATTAAAAAATAAAAGACATCGGCTTTGCAATTTAAATACGTGGGTTTTTCACGTTGTTTGCGCATAATTTATTTGCTGTTGTGCTCGGATTTTTCCTGTGCCGTATATTTAGTTGGGTACTTGAGCCAGTAGGACCAGGGCCTATTTCAGCCTGAGCGAGGCCCGGAGAAGTGGGGCGCGTGAGGAACCCTCGGGGGGGGGGAGGGAGGTCGGACGTCACCATGGTTGGCGTCCAGAAAATTTTTGAACTGCTAGAAGGCCGGAGAAGCATTTTCGAAGAGAAAATATGGAGTTATACAGTTGTTAAAGGAAAGAACAATTGAAAGAAAAACTGCTTCATTCTCAAGACCAGTCCTTAATACTTGTCAATACTGGCAAATGGCGTGCGTGCGGAGAGAGAGAGAGAGAGGAGAGGAGAGAGAGAGAGAGAGAGAGAGAGAGAGAGAGAGAGAGAGAGAGAGAGAGAGAGAGAGAGAGAGAGAGAGAGAAAGAGAGAGAGAGAGAGAGAGAGAGAAAGAGGGAGAGAGAGAGAGAGAGAGAGAGAGAGAGAGAGAGAGAGAGAGAGAGAGGAGGCAGTATGTTCGCATAAAACAAAAAAATGTTACCTTGGCACGAGGGCCCCGGGGAAGGATCCCACTCCCTCCCCCTGAAATAGGCCCTGAGTAGGAGCACTTGAGACAAAACCGGGGATAAGGTTTACAAACTAGTACCGACTTTTGTTATTTGATTATTTCCAAGCCATTGCTATTGGTAATAATTTCATGATGTGTCCGTTTCAAGTAACACATATACCGGCTCAAGCAACCGCATTATATGGTAACTCGTATAGCCATTTCACTGAACAGCCATTTCTTGTGTCCCAATAAATGGAGTTGGTTCATTCTTTCACAACGTGGGTTGCATCGGCTGAACCAGCAAGATGTCTGCTATTACTCTATTTTGTTTACTGTTCTTCTTTCTTGGCAGTATTGCCAAATACGTGTATATCATTTTTTGTGGTTCAACTGTAAATTTCTAAAAAGTTTGGAAACTGAGATGATATTTTGACTCTCCGCATTTTTATGGTTGTGGCCTTGCATAAAATACGCATTAAGCCCTCTTTGGAGTTAGGACCTTGAAGTCGTATTATAATCACCAAGCAAAATTAGTTGGGATAGGAAAAGCACAACTGGTACTAGTACCTTATCTCCCAGTGGTATACAACTTTTGGTAACAACTTTTGGTAACAACGTTTTTAATAGCTTTATTGTGGCGTCACAATATAAACTTTACTAATTGCAAGTATTGCCGCAACATTCTGGTGGCAGCACCATCAACTATCAAAACGTGCTGTGAAAATTAGCACTATGCTCGACGAATTTGACTTCATTCTGAACATTCCCGCCCTTATACACCTGAATTTTTGTCACACTTTTTCGCTCGTATAGGAATGAGACGAATAGCTGAGTTGTCACGGTGTGCTCACCGTTAAGCAACACTGAGGGTGGGCTCACCAAGAGAAAGTGCTGTTTCTGGAACAATCCTTCTGGGACTTTGGGGCTCCCTGTGCATCCTAATACAGTGTTTTATTTTAGAGAATTATACTTGCTAGTGGCAGATTCCGGTCTCTCCACAACGGTCGTAGACACTGTCTTGACTCACGTAGTGGTAGACCGTAAAACACAGTAACCTATGTGCACGGCAACATGTCAATATTACCAATATGCAGACAATCGTTGGTACACCGATTACGTACGTTCACTAGTAACCCCCTGGCCCTCTATTGTGTATATTGTGCAGGTTAAGTTACTTCAAGCAAGCTAAATAGTAAGTAGTTGACTACCCTAGACGTAGCCGTATGCGGAAATTGCATGTAATAATTATATCATCATCGTAGTTATATATGCGCAAGATCGCTGACCATCATGAATAATGAGTTCGCGTCCTTGTTAATTCAATTATTTTCAGCGATCTTTAAACCATTATTAATTATTAATCTGTCGACAATGTTGCTAAATGTCTAGTCGAAATTATGCCAATGTCCCCAGCACATGTAGGTTAACGATGGTTAAATGAATGACCACTCCGTGAAATGATGCATTGATGAGAAAATAATGCCAAAATGGGGTGATGTTTATGCATTAAAGGCCACGCAGAGCGTTTTATAAACATTAATATCGTTTTGTTCCAGTTGATGAAGTTAACCCAATTTCCTATATATTTGTTATGTATAACGGCGCCGTGATACTTGGTTGTTTTCAACAAAACTTATTCACCTTGGGCGCGATTATGATTTAGCTTTTATTGATGTGGCCCGTAGATGCGCGCGATTAGTAAAATCAGTTATGCGTCACAAATGATTGCATACTAGGTCTGTAGAACGTGGACTCAGGGCTATCGACAGTTATTTACAACTGCCAACAGTAAATAAATCAATAAATAACGGCTTATTTTATGATGAGGACTATTGTTAGTTTAGTTTAAACATAATTTATTTAGGATTGGATCAGACAGTTTGTACAACATGATTTAAGATCGTCACCACAACAGACTTTGTACACTATTTACAAGAACATTTACAGTAAGAATAGACTATAACTACACAAGCTGACAAGTTTTACTACAAGATTACATTAGATATTACTAACATTTACAGTAAGAATAGACGATAACTACACAAGCTGACAAGTTTTACTACAGGGATACTTTAGACATTAAAAAGTACATTAGACATTAGACAGTAAAAAATGACGGTTAGTAAATATTAATGTACGATTATTTAAGACTGATGCATTTCATATCAGATAGAAACTACTGGAAGCGTTTAGTACATAATATAAAGTCATGTATACAGTGGAATATTTTACAGTTAGTAACATAGTTAAATTCGTCTTTACCGAATAATAACAACTTCAACAGATCATTATTTCCTAAGACAGCTATATTAAGGTTTTCAGGCAGAAGCATTTCATTTAATTTATTGCTGTTCTATCAACATAGGACTATTGTTGATTATACGTACTTGGAAACAAGATTTCTGAATTTGTTCTAGCACATATTTATGTGAGTTTATTCCACAATTCTACAGTCTTCAAAGCAAGACAACATTTTATGACAGATCTACATCTATGCGAAGTACTTGGGGCTTCAGTGGAAATATTTCTTCGGGGTATAGGTCACATTTCAAACACGTGTAACTCTGGCAATAAATTGGTTGGTTACTATCTACTAAAACTTTACACTTATTATAAACTTTTCTGCGTAATTTAAAGAAAAATAGTATCGGCTGAAACTATAGCTAAAATAACGTAGCTTATAAAGTTATTGGAAGGGGACCAACTATTGTTTTAATAATAACTTACGTAAAAGAATTATTACCACAAAAAGGTTGTTTCGCAATCACGCGGCTAATTCTTTGCTGTTACATGCATTTTGCCTTTCACTAGTTAAATGAGCACTAGCGACTGCATCTCGGTCCACAAAAAACACGTGCTGTACCTTTCAGTTCAGAGGTGTTCGGTTGTGACGTAGTGCTCGCGTTCAAGAGCTCGTGCGTGCGAGCACAGCGGTAAATTTGAAATTTAAACTTAAATTTACCAAATTTTTGTGTATCACACTGAATGTTGCACAGTAATGCTCTTCCTCCATTTTTGCTTTCATAAACACGTGCAACACGCTCATGGAATGTTTGGTCTGTTGAAAATTATGTTCAGTTGTGACGTCGTCACCAGTTAGGCTCACTTGTTTTTAAATAAGTTTTTTAATCTATTATTTAATTATCAGAAACATTTTGGCATTATTATAGGTGTTAAACTGTATACTTTTTACCGTACTTCAAAATGGGGTACGTCAGATATACGTCAAATACGTCAGAATGATGTGAAAAATCATCCAGTTTTCCTTTAATGTCGCCTTTGGATATTCTTAGTTAGTTTAAACATAATTTATTTAGGATTGGATCAGGCAGTTTGTACAACATGATTTAAGATCCTCACCACAACAGACTTTATACACTATTTACAAGAACATTTACAGTAAGAATAGACTATACTTAATTTTAGTATACTTTAGTATACTAAAGTTTTACTACAGTGATACATTAGACATTAGTAAAAAATGACGGTTAGTAAATATTAATGTACGATTATTTAAGTCTTGCATTTTATATCAGATAGAAACTACTGGAAGCGTTTAGTACATAATATAAAGTCATGTATACATTGGAATATTTTACAGTTAGTAACATAGTTAAATTCATCTTTACCGAATAATAACAACTTCAACAGATCTTCTTGGATATTCTTGCATCATTGTTTGGTTTTTGTAAATGTTTTGAAGCATATATTACCTCAGTATTGTTAGAAACAGTTAAAGTAACTGCTTCTAGTTTATTGTCTGGACATTCAACTCCCCTTCTACTGCAATGATACCATCTCTAAATACCTTCAGCAGTCTTTGGAGGGACGTGGGCCGTGAAGGAGTTGTGATTTACATATAAATGTCTCTAAGTTGAACGATTACTGTTAGCCATCTGGTAGAGACAGCGATCTATTCAGAGTGAAGAGAAAGCAGTCTTATATGAGGACAAGGTCTGAAGGGATTAGAAGATTAGTCTAGGGTAAAGCAGTTGCTATCTGATCTTAGTTGCCGCTAAGTTTCACTTTCATAATGAACTTTTGTTCTGTTAAGTATCGAAGGTTTGAAGGTTTTGTGCAGGTTTTAAGCTTGCTATGCCCTATCTACATGGTTTTTTGGCAAAACACGTCAAACTTTTACAAGTGATTATTGATAAATGTTATAATAAATATTTGCTTTTAATGACGTGATATTATTAAGTTATCACACCTCTCTAAGCGGGAGAGTTTGGCTTCTTTTTTGCACGATGCACATATCTTTCCCTCCGTTGTTCTACCTTTCCCTTTTCTGTTATTCTATTTCTCTTTTTCCCTGTTTCTTCTCTCCCTTTCAGCTCTCTCTCGTCTCTCTCTCTCTCCTTGTCTCTCTCTCTCTCCTTGTCTCTCTCTCTCTCTCTCTCTCTCTTTCTCTCTCTCTCTCCTTGTCTCTCTCTCTCTCTGTCTCTCTCTCTCTCTCTCTCTCTCTCTCTCTCTCTCTCTCTGTCTCTCTTTCTCTCTCTCTCTCTGTCTCCCTCTCCTCTCTCTCTCTCTCTCTCTCTCTCTCTCTCTCTCTCTCTCTCTCTCTCTCTCTC